>ONZH01012332.1:0-28234 GCA_900303285.1 Rhinella marina
AGAGTTTACCAGCAGCGCAGAGCGATTGTAGACTGCCAGATGTCAACTTCGACCAGAACTGGTAGTCAGGTAGTCAGATTCCTCAAGTCTACAATGAGGAGTGGACGTGGATGTCTGATATCTTCCAGGTGTTGACCAACTTTGAGGAGTCAACACAGATGGTCAGCGGCGATGCCGCCATTATCAGCCTCACCATCCCGCTGCTTTGCCTGTTGAAAAACTCACTGCTCAGCATCAAGTCGGATGCTTTGCGCTTGTCACAAGAGACGGTGGAGGAAGATACGTTGCTTGATAGCCAGAGCACCCTCCGGTCTGTTTCTCAGCGCGTGTCGGAGGAGGGGGATGAGGATGACGAGGAAGAAGAGGAGAATGTCGGAGAGACAGAAGAGGGTACCAGTGCTCAGTGCTTCTTAACTCTTGAGCGTGTATGGGCTGAAGAGGAGGACTTGGAGGAGGAGGTGGAAATGGAGAGTCAGACCAGTGAGGAGAGGGAATTCTTGCGTGTTGGGACTCTGGCGCACATGGCAGACTTCATGTTAGGCTGCCTATCCCGTGACCCTCATGTTAGAAGCATTTTTTCAAACACCGATTACTGGGTGTTCACTCTCCTGGACCCACGGTACAAGCAGAACCTTTCCACTCTCATCCCTGTAGAGGAAAGGAGTTTGAGAGTGAATCAATATCAACAGGCCCTAGTGCACAAGCTGAAACAATCCTTCCCATCTGACGCCGCTAGCGGCAGAGGCCATGGTTCTGTGGGCCAAGTAGCGGGGGAGAGGAGGCAAGCAGGCAGCTTGTCCAGCACTGGCAGGGGAACGCTCTCCAAGGCCTTTGCCAGTTTTATGTCACCCCAGCAAGACACTGTCACCTGTCCCCAGTCTAGGCAGAATAGGGGTGAGCTTTACAGAAAGATGGTGAGGGAGTACCTAGCTGACCACACCAACGTCCGGACCGATCACTCTGCTCTATACACCTACTGGGTTTCAAAGCTGGACACGTGGCCTGAACTGGCGCTGTACGCCTTGGAGGTGCTGGCCTGCCCTGCCGCAAGCGTGTTGTCAGAGCGGGTATTCAGTGCAGCTGGTGGCGTCATCACCGATAAGCATACACGCCTGTCAACTGACAGCGCTGACAGGCTGATGCTTATTAAAATGAACAAAGTCTTGATTTCACCGGAATTCAAAATCTCCTCCTGGGGAAAGCAGCTAAAGATTAACATTACTTATTTATCCGATTCCTCTTCTCTACTCCTCCTACTCCTCCTCCTCTTTGTCATCTTTGCCTAACGCTGACCCAAAAAAACACCGTTTTTTAGAGGAGGTCCACCTACAGGCCCTCTCTCCAAACAATTTTTCCGGAGGTCCACCTACAGGCCCTCTCTCTAAACAATTTTTCTTTGCACCTAGTTGGGTGCTTCCCTAACATCTGATGGGTATGTGCCTCGCCTTTCTTGGTCTGGGTGAGCACAATTGCCATGAGGGTAACCACCAGGCTGTTGCCTGAGAATTTGGGGTAATGGTGGGATTAGGCAGCCTCAGAGGCATCCATGCATGCTGCCCCTGCTGTTTCCTGTCCATTTCCGTGGTGTTTCCATCTATTTCTGATGTTTCCAGGTTTTCACCCAGCCTTCCCTAGGCAGAGCCTTGGTCCCCTGCAAAAATGCTCGAGTCTCCCATTGACTTCAATGGGGTTCGTTACTCTAAAGGAGCACCCAAGCATCGGGAAAAGTTTGTCTCGAATAACGAGCACCCGAGCATTTTAGTGCTCGCTCATCTCTATTAGTAACCTATCCTTAGGATAAACTAGCAGTATCTGATCTGCGAGATACTGACTCCTGGCACCTCCACTGATGTTTTTACTTCCCCACATTGTTTGCATTTGTGAACAGTAATCTAGTTTGTTCATCACAACTACTGTGCCACCTTTCTCAGCCATTTTTTACGACCCAGCCATCATACTGTTGTAGTTCAGAAAGGGCAGTCCTTTGAGATGACATATGGTCGTGATTTCTTCTCTGTTTTTCACTGACATCATGCTCCATCATTGCCCGAATTATGTCTATAGCTTCTGTTCTAGATCATAGAAAATAAAAGACAATCCAATACAATTTAAACAGTAGTCACATCCAATAATAAAAGGTGATCATGAGATGATGGTTGAGTGAACCCACTGATTTCAATGAGACAAGTCAACCATCTAATTTGTAGGCTGGTGTCTCGACGTTAATTTGATGGCAGGTGTCAGGGGAAAGAAAGGTTGGTCATATTGGATGTTAACGTGTACGTGAGATAAGCCACCAATTGATGTTTCTGGTAGTAGATTATTCCCCTCTCCTCACTGAGAAGACTCGCACAATAGCCATATGTGTATCGGGTGGATGGGAAGAATAACTATTGGCTGAACAAGCCTTTGCCCTGCAGCTATTTAAGATGCATGGCCACCTTAACTGTTAATGTCTACTCTGACTGTAATTGCTTACTTTCTCTGTGTTTTCCATCATGCCCAGAATATCAAGGTTTCTTCCAGCTACAGCTTTCCTTTGCCAATTTTTAAGTGTTGACTTCCAAGGCTGCTCGCTTTAATACCGCAACAGTACCATGTCATACATGCCACAGTAGAAACAAACACTGTGTCTCCATAAAAAAGTGCTATAACCCTATAAACAGTGTTACTGGTAGACAGTGCCCCTAAATCCAGAAGCCCCCCTCCCCAACTAACATAATCCATACTAATGCACTATGAGGCTGACACTCTAATACACTTTCCTGCTCTTGTGGAAAGGACAGGAATCCTCATTTGGTAGCACCCTTCTGCACCCTACCTGCAAAAAGTACCAGGGCATCATCCTGACACCATGTGACCTGGCAGGAGATAAGCTCCAGGACTCTGACTTTGCTATACTTTGTATGTCTTTGGTTATATGTGCTTTCCCTATTGTACTGGATGTTTCTCGAAGATACAACACATTTTGGTATTTTCTTTCTCCCTCAATGGGCATTTAATCTATTTACATTCGTATCTAAATAGAGGCATACAGCAAGCATTCTATTAATCCCTTTGTAAACTGGGAACACTGACATCTAAATTACTGAGGATTACAAGCAGAATTTATGTTAACATTTTGCTACATCTCACTTACACAAGGAACCTGCCAAGTATCAGCACTGCAGTGGGAGGCAGCTGTTTCTCAAACTACGCAAGGAATTGTGTGTGTAAACATCTGTAGCTGGGCACAGAGCTCATTCTCCTCAACCGTAGAGGATGCCAGCTTTTAAATAGATACTCCCTTCAATTTCTTATATTTTTCATGTGAATTATCAACACACGGCAGTAATAAAAATAGCTATCCTTACTGTTCTCCTGATTCTCCTCTTATCCTTTATCCTACTTTTTTTACCTTATTTTTTCTTTGCTTTTTCACTTTTTCTCCTTCTTCTGCTTTACTTTTTATCCCCCTTCTTTCATCTTCTCTTTTTTCTTTCAATCTTCTTTTCTTATTTCTCTATCTCCTGCCTTCTTTTAATCTTCATTTTCTTCTTTGCTTCTACTTCGTTTTAATCTTGTACATATTTTCCTCCTTCTCTTCTTTCTTTTTTAAATTTTCTTCTTTGTTTTCTTTTGCTCACCCTTCTCATTCTCTTCTGTTCTTTCTTCTCCATTTTATTGTCCTCTTTTTTATGTCCCTTTTAGTTGTTTTTTTTCTTCTTCTCTTTCTCCTTCATTTTTTTTGTTTCTTCTCCTTCTTCTCCTCCTTTCCATTTTTATCATCTAATTTTGTTTCTTTTAGTTTTTCTTCATCTTCTTAATTTTTTCTTCTCATTCTACTCCTTCTTCTTCTCTTACTTCCTTTTCTTCTTCTTCTCCTTTTCATTTTTATTATCTTTTTTTCTGGTTCTTTTAGTTTTTCCATTCCTTCTTCTTCTTCTATTTCCTCCTCCTCCTCTTCTCCTGTTTTCTTTATCTTCTCCCTCTTTTCTGTTGTCTTTATAACAATAAGAACAACGTCAGAGCTTTGTTCACACTAATGTTGCCCATACATATTGCATAACTGTTTGGCCAATAGCTATTTCTCTTGTTACTTCCAGGTGGCATGTTTATTTCAATGGAAAGAGGTCAATATATGTACAGTGCCCTGCAGCAGGAACAAAGGATCGGGTATTCTGAAGTCCAACTTCTTCAACTATTAAGTTATCCTCATGTGCATTACTATATATTTTCTAGTGATCCCACCTAAATTCCACAATTTTTGATCTAATATATAGACCATGCCAATTATAATAATAATCTTTATTTATAAAGCACCAACATATTCCACAGCGCTTTACAATTCAGGGCTTCATGTACAAACAGTCATAAATAACAGCAACAGACAGGTCAATAATTAGAACAAGAGGAATGAGGGCCCTGCTCGCAAGAGCTTACAATCTATGGGGGTGACATGAAAGGTAAAAGTGCTTGCTTTGTACAATGGTCCAGCAATCTTGGGAAAATAGGGGAGTAGATATAGCCAGCAATGGTCCAGCAGATATAAAGCTGCATGAGCCAGTCACCAGCCGATATATGAAGTGCTTCTGGGTGGATGGGTGGGGTGGACAGTTTGATGGAGGATCAGGTTCAGGAAATTATAAAGGGTCTATATATGGAGAGGAGTTAGATCAGGGGATGTGATAGACCACCCTGAAAAGATGTGTTTTGAGGGAGCACCTAAAACTGTGTATATTGTTATTTATCCTAATTTCTCGGGGTAGAGAATTCCAGAGAATTGGTGCAGCTTGGGAGAAGTCTTGAAGAGTGTGAGAGGATCAGATAATGGTGGAAGTCAGTCGTAAATCGACACATGGATAGATAAAGAGTGTAACATGATGCCCCGTGGTCTGTGTAATAATCCATAAAAATTCATAAAGAAGAAAAGCAGGTGAAAGACTCCCTTTAAACTAACCCCTTTGCCATAATGAAAGCTCTCATTGCCCATGACCCTTCCGCTGCACCCCTCTTGCCCCTATCTGGTCCTGTCTGAGGTGATCGCCTCACCAGGCCTCATTGGTGGTGAACATTTGACTGAAGGCCCTGGAACATGCATTTCACATATGTTACCTTACAATTGGCTAACATAACATGAGTAATAGGGGAAAAGAGACGAAGGAAGTAAAGAATGCTATGTACAGTGTGTGCGTCACAAGAGGTTGTATGTCGACCATGATGACAGCCAGGGGGAACTGTGGTAATAATTCTGTAATAGTTACCAAACGTATCATTACCTATAAATAAAAAACAAAAAATCAGTAAAAAATTACAAAAATAACGAGAAGATAGTTGGCTTTGCGTAACTGAGACATTTTTTGTTTTTCTTGGAATATAAACTACCATCAAACAAAAATGTCATGGAATAGATTATACCCTCTGACCGTTCTTTTGGCTAAAAGATCACAATTTCTTTTACTATTTATTCTATAAAAATGACCAAAGCATAAACATATCTTACAATTATGTCCCATTACTATGGAGTCCACCAATTTCCCCGATTACGTCAGCAGTTTTCTCGAGAATCTATAAATCATTGAAGAACCCAATCACACTTGGCTTCCTGGACCCAAATAATTTATCTTTATTTGGCATTGTTCTTTTCTATGAAACAGTTGGAAATTTTTTTTCAGGTCTATTAAAATATTAGTTGCAAATTACGTCTTGGACATCAACATGTCGTGGGAATTCCATTGGCCTTAAAGGCTTCAGGCTCATTACTACCTCTAGCTATCTATTCATACTTTCGTGATCGTTGTGGTTACACAAGGTGCATAAAAGAACAACACAAGGGACCAAAGTTTAATATTATCCACAGGAATAACACAGCATTGGCAAGATTAGTATCTGGTGGATAGAGCAGAACATGAGTCATCCTGGATCAGATTTCATTCTTGTTTGCAAATATGTATTTTAAAGTGTTGCTGCCAAGAGGAAAAATAGACAAATAGCAACTATGGGGAAGATTTATCAAAAACCAGCATTTTACGCCAGTCTTTGAACTCTCTTGCGCTGCCAGAGGATGAGACTAATTTATGGCGAGGCAGAGGCCTTGTCATAAATTAGGCGTATCTTCCAGCAGTCCATGTGGCTTAGATGTCTGTTTACATCTGCACCTGAAGACAGGCGTAAATGAATATAAATGTTGCGGTCCCACTGGCTCTGCCCACCCTCGGGACTACCCTTTTTTCAGAAAATTTGCAATTTTTTTTTTAACCAAAAAAGAGGTGTACAATAAATCTCCCCTTATGTTGTTTTTCTTTTTGAAATTGACTTGACAATTATCTATTTATTTATTAAACGACTTTTAAAGGAGTTGTCCCATGTAAAGTATTCTACAGTTTTCAAACCAGCACCTGGATCTGAATACTTTTGTAATTGCAAGTCATTAAAAATGTAGCATAGCCACTGAGTTATTCAATAAAATGTATCAGTATAGCGCCACCTGCTGTTTGCTTTTCTTATTTCTTTGACCTGCTCACTGAGAAGGCCGCATATGCTCAGTTCCATCCATCCAGCTTTCTCCTGAGCTGTGATAGGGAGAGCATGGACACGCCCCCTGAGCTGTGATAGGGAGAGCATGGACACACACCCTGAGCTGTGATAGGGAGAGCATGGGCACTCCCCCTGAGCTGCAGCAGAGAAGACACTCCCCCTTAAGCTGTCAGCTTGATATAAATCTAGTAGAGCAATGAATGTGGAGATCTCTGGATCCATGTGAGGTACAGGGCTGGTTCTGGCTTTGTTAGAGATTCTTATGTACTATATGAAGTCTTATTTTTATTTTTTAAATTAATTATGGGATAACCCCCTTTAAACATTTTTGTATTACAGTGCTGTAAAACCTCTAAATTTTATGGAGTTATAATACAGCTTCTAAAAAAGTGTTTGTACCTTCCTTAGACTTTTTTTTTATACTGAGGCATACTTTATAGAGATGAGTGATTTCCCTAAAATTTCTGAATGTCTGATTCATCTGAATCGGCCAAGAAATTCAATTTGTATATAAATTGATTCTACCTGAATCGAGGGGCTTTAAATGGCTGAAAAATTCTCTACCGATTCAAAAAATTTTCAAAAATTCTAGTCGAATTTAGATTCTAATGAATTGATTCGCTCATCTCTAATACAGAGGTTTCGTTTTTTTTTAAAGAGGATCATGCATACATACTCTATTCAGTGCCTTATTACTGAGTTATTGTCACCTAGGCAGCATAAAACCTTACCAGACTGGCAGAGGACCCACCAAATGTATCCTCTGGCTCACGTGGTATGGGAGATTTGAAACATCTTGCTAGCTATGCGTTAGATTTTTATTTTTCTCTTCTTTATGCTACCTTTTGATTGGTTTATAGCAATATTTTGAGCCAAAATGTTAGCGCAATTTGTCACATTTAAGTCCCTCCCACTTGTTCTAAGCCATACCCCTTTAACTAGACACTTTCCAAAACTGTCTAGGGAAGTTAAAAAAGGACAAAATAATAAATCTGAGCATCTCAGTGGCTTGGCAAGTGAGATGAAATGCACATGCACCAATTATAGAATTTATGTTACATGAGAAGGATTACAGAGCCAGGTGAGAGGATAATGATGATGCCTAGCCTTCTCAGTCATAGGGAGTGGGATTGTAGCAAATTCAGGACAGAGGAGAAACTAAGTTGCACAAAGAGTGCTCAGTGCACTAAATCACTCATTTGCGTATAGATTAAAGCTGTTATATCTGAATGGCACAATAGAGTTTTGTCACCCAGGTATCGTCTTAATCAGCAGTCTCAGTCCTACCAAACCACTTTTTTTTGGTTAATATTAGTGATGAGCGAACATGTTCGGCCGAATACACTATTTGGCCAACCATGGCTGCACTAATGACCACGCGGTGTTCGGCAGAACATGCGGCGGTGTTCGGCGCCATGCTCGAGTCTCCTCCCCGCACACTAATTAGCCAATTAGCGTGCGGGAAGGTGCTGGCATTCACTGTAATGCCAGTAGCCATGTTAGCTACTGGAATTACAGTGATTGGCTGTCCGGGAACACGTCATCGGGTGCTAAAAGCAGCGGTCCCAACCACCGCCCGCGCCCAGACCGGGCCCTGAATCGAGTCTGCCGGCCGCAGGCGGTGGGACAAGGAAAAGCCTTCCATTGTGGAAGCCTCATCTCCATTCATCTGAATCCGTCCTCAGACGGCAACAGATGCCTGTGTTGCGGTGAGAGAGAGGCGTCTCCCTCCCGTTCCTCTGATAGGCTGCAGCCTAGCCTGTAGCCTACAGAGGCCAGCTCAGCGGTGCATGACGTCATCGCGCCGCCTGAGCCGTGCAAGCGACACAGAGGAGGCCTCATCGCAGCGCTGCAGGGAGGTAAGTATAATGTTTGTTTTTATTGTACAGAAGGAGAGAAGAACACTATGCTACTGGTGCAGGGATAGAGGCACTTAACTACTGTGGGGGGCACTATGACTATAACTACTGTTGGGGGGGCACCTACATAACTAATAAAGCACCCGGTGACATGTGACCGGCTCATACCGAGCCAGGGAGAGCTGCTGCAAGCAGGGACAGACAGAGTAGGGACAGAAGAACGCTAGGCAGGGATAGAATTTCTGTTTCAAAGACCCAAAAGCCCTTTTAAGGGCTATTATATCTTGCTGGCAAACTTTTTATTTTATTTTGGGGGTGTTAAAAATAGCGCTAGGTGGCCTGCCATTAACGCCACCTGTGCAGCTGCTGCATGCTGTATGATACTCTCTGTATACTATATACTTGACATCCTTTGCTATTATTTCTGCTGTTAAGCCTGCAGTACCTCTTTTGCGTCTTGCTGTATAACATTTGCTCAAGGAGGGACTTGTGTAGGGATAGGATTTGGCTAGGCAGGGCTAGTAGTTCTGTTCAAAAGTCACAAAAGTACATTGTTATATCTGGCTGCGTTTTTAAAAAAATTTTGGGGCAAAAAGAACGCAAGTGTGCCTGACGCTAATACCACGTGCACAGCGTGTGTATTAGAACCATTCTGTAGTCTATATACCTGACATCCGTTGCTATTTTTTCTACCGTTAATTAAGGCCGCAGTTCCTCAGCTGCGTCTGCTGTATAACATTTGCGCAAGGAGGGAATTATACTGTAGGGATAGGATTTGGCTAGGTAGGGCTAGTGTTTCTGTTCCAAAGTCACAAAAGTCCATTGTTATATCTGGCTGCATTTTTTTTCTTTTGGGGCAAAAAGAACACAAGTGTGCCCTGACACTACCAGTAGGTGCACAGCGTGTGCATTAGGACCTTTCAAAAGTCTATATACCTGACATCCGTTGGTATATTTTCTACCGTTAATTTAGTCCGCAGTTCCTCAGCTGCGTCTGCTGTATAACATTTGCACAAGGAGGGAATTATACTGTAGGGATAGGATTTGGCTCGGTAGGGCTAGTGTTTCTGTTCAAAAGACACAAAAGTCCATTGTTATATCTGGCTGCATATTTTTTCTTTTGGGGCAAAAAGAACGCAAGTGTGCCCTGACACTAACTGTACGTGCACAGCGTGTGTATTAGAACCTTTCCAAAGTCTATATACCTGACATCCCTTGGTATTTTTTCTACTGTTAATTTAGGCCGCAGTTCCTCATTCGCATCTGCTGTATAACATTTGGCAAGGAGGGACTTATACTGTAGGGATAGAATTTGGATAGGCAAAGCTAGTATTTCTGTTCAAAAGACACTAAAGTCCATTGTTATATCTGGCTGCATTTTTTTTTCTTTTGGGGCACAAAGAACGCAAGTGCGCCCTGACACTACCAGTACATGCACAGCGTGTGCATTATAGCCTTTCTGTTGTCTATATAGCTGACATACATTGCTATTTTTTCTACCGTTAATTTAGGCGGCAGTTCCTCATTTGCGTCTGCTGTATAACGTTTGCGCATTCTAAATATTTGACATTGGGTGAAATGTTTCTTATCATACACTTAATAAAAATCTGCAGTACTGTGCTTGTGACAAAGTTGCATATATACTGTTTAATATGCGCAAGGCAAGCACTAAGGGACTGGGAAGTGGGCGTGCTGCTGATGGTGAACGCAGAGGCCATGGCTCTGGGCACGGTGAAACTGTGCCCGCTGGCAGAGCCCAAGAAACAAAGTCATCCAAAACTCCTAGCTTCATGTCACAGTTTGCAGGGCGGCACAAGACACAACTCTTGTCGCCACACCAGTGCGAGCAGGTAGTCGGTTGGATTTCAGCTGATAATGCTTCCAGACGGTTAAGCACCACCCCCTCTTCCACAAAGTCCAGTCTCAGTAGCCAAGAGTCTGGGCAACCGCATCCTCACCCTGATCCTCCTTCCTCCCACCATGCAGAGCCTGGGCAAACAACTAATCCCACATTCAGATATTCCGAGGAGCTTTTATCATCACCGTTCCTTGGCATGGGCCTCTCGCCAAGGCCGCTTGAAGTGGGACATGATATTGTGCCCTGATTCCCAACCTATTGAGCAAACACAGTCTGAAGAAGATGACGGTGGGGAACGGCAAGTAGCGTCTCACGAGGTACATGATGATGAGACACAGTTGCCAATAAGTCTCAAGAGGTTGATGATGAGGATGAGACGCAGTTAAGTCAGGATCTTGTTAGCTCACCATGTCAGGAGGAGGAACAGAGTGAGGAAGTGGAAGAGGAGGTGGTGGACGATGAAATCGCTGACCCAACCTGGGAAGGTGGCAAGCCAAGCGAGGACAACAGTGCAGAGGGTTAGGGATCTGCAGCACAGCAACAGGCTGGAAGAGGCAGTGGGGTGGCAAAAGGGAGAAGGCAGGTCACGCCAACCAGGCCCGCAACTGTTCCCCAGAGCAGCCCGTTGCGGCAAGCTCCCTTGCCAAGGGTTAGGTGTTCTGCAGTTTGGCTTTTTTTGAGGAAAGTGCTGACAATAAACGGATTGTAATTTGTAACCTGTGCCGTACCAAGATGAGCAGGGGCGTAAACACCAGCAACCTGACCACCACCAGCATGATCCGCCACATGTCAGCAAAGCACCCTAAAATGTGGGCCAACCACCTGGGTCCACAATTTGCAGGTCACACCTCTTCCCCTCTGTTACCTGCTGTCCAAGACGCAGGCCCAGATGCCTCCTGCCCTGCACCTGGACCGTTGCAAGAACCATCAGCCAGCGCGTCTACTTCAGTGTCCCAGCGCATTATTGAAATGTCCTTACCCCAGGCATTTGAATGCAAGCGCAAATACCCTGCCACCCACCCACAGGCCATAGCTCTAAACACGCAACTTTCCAAATTACTGGCCCTGGAAATGTTGCCGTTTAGGCTGGTGGACACTGAGGCTTTTCGCAGCCTGATGGCGGCGGCTGTCCTTCGTTACGCAGTCCCCAGCCGCCACTATTTTTCTCGGTCTGCCGTCCACGCCTTACACCAGCATGTGTCCAGAAACATAACCAGTGCCCTGACCAACGCAGTTACTGGCAAGGTCCACTTAACAACTGACACATGACAAGCGCTTGTGGCCAGGGATGCTACATTTCCCTGACAACACACTGGGTGAATGTTGTGGAGGCTGGGAGCGAGTCGTACCTTGGGATGGCACAGGTGCTACCCACTCTTAGGATTGCGGGCCCTACTTCAATCCGGATTTCTGCCACCACCTACAGTAGCAGCTGCAACCCCTCCTTCTCTTCCTCCACCTCCTCCTCCACTTCCCATGCAGAATTGCCATCTTGCAGCACCAGTCAGACTTCTGTCAGTAGCTGGAAGCAGTGTAGCACAGCAGTCGGGAAGTGGCAACAAGTCGTGCTGAAGCTTATTTGCCTAGGTGACAAACAGCACACCGCTGCAGAGCTGTGGCAGGGCATAAGGGAACAGGCTGAGCTGTGGCTCTCGCCAGTCAACCTACAGCCAGGCATGGTTCTATCTGATAACGGCCGCAACTTGGTGGCGGCTTTGAAGCTGGCCAACATCACGCACATACCATGCCTGGCCCATGTCTTCAACTTAGTGGTTCAGCGTTTTTTGAAAACCTACCCCAATTTGCCTCAACTACTAGTGAAGGTGCGTCGCCTGTGTGCACATTTCCGCAAGTCGCCTACAGCTTCAGCCAGCCTGACAACACTGCAGCAGCACTTATGTTTGCCAGCTTACCGACTGCTGTGCGACCTGAGCACGCGCTGGCATTCCACCTTCCACATGTTGGGCAGGCTTTGTGAGCAGCAGAGGGCAGTAGTAAAATACCAGCTGCAACACGGTCGGTGCCTTTCTAGTCAGCTTCTGCTCCTCACAAGCGATGAGTGGGCATTGATGCCTGATCTCTGTGAGGTGTTACGCAACTTTGATTAATCTACACAGATAGTGAGCTGCTATATACCAATTATCAGCGTAACCATCCCACTTCTGTGTCTACTAAAAAGCTCACTGCTCACAATAAAGGCTGAGGCTCTGCGTGTGGAAGAGGTGGAAGTGGGGGAAGACCTGACACAGGATGATAGCCAGACCAACCCTCGATTCATCTTCTCAGTGCGAATCGGAGGAGGAGGAGCTGGAGACGGTTGCCACCGCTACACAGGGTAGCCATGGCACGTTTACACCATCTCTTCGGCGTGGATGGGCCGAAGACGAGGAAGAGGATGAGGAGAATATTGAGAGTCATCATCCTGGTGGGGAGAGCGAAACCTTGTCTGTTGGGACTCTGGCACACATGGCTGACTTCATGCTATGCTGCCTTTCCCGTGACCATTGCGTTATACGCATATTAGCCAACACCGATTACTGGTTGTTCACCCTTCTTGACCCCCGCTACAAAGAGAATTTCTCATCTCTCATTCATGTGGTGGAGAGGACAAGGTGCAATACCAAAAGGCCCTTGTCGAAAAATTGCTCCAAAAATTTCCATCTGACAACGCTAGCGGCAGAGTCCGTAGTTCCTTGGCCACCCGGGGAGGGGAGACGAGGGGAACACACAACAGTTCCAACAAAGGCAGGGTGACACTCTCCAAGGCCTGGGACAGTTTTATGACACCCCGCCAGCACCCTCACCCTGAAGAGCGGCCTAGTGTGACAAGGAAGGAAAAGTTTTGGAAGATGGTAAAGGAGTACCTAGCTGACCGTGTCAACGTCCTCAGCGATCCCTCTGTGCCGTATAATTATTGGGTGTCTAAGCTGGACACGTGGCACGAACTGGCGATCTACGCCTTAGAGGTGCTGGCCTGCCCTGCCGCCAGCGTTTTGTCTGAGCGGGTATTTAGTGTCGCTGGGGGCATAATTACTGATAAGTGCATCCGCCTGTCAACTGACAATGCTGACAGGTTGATGATTATCAAAATGAACAAGGCCTGGATTGCCCCTGACTTCTCTACTCCACCAGAGGAAAGCGGCTTAACATGAAGGAACCTTAAATGTGTCTTTTAGGGTGTATTGAATACACTATATTCCCATGTACCCCTTCCTTCTTGTCCTCATCCTCCATCATATGAAACTGCTTAGGCTGCCCTCGAAGTTCACCAGCTGGGCCGGAACCATAATTTTTAACACGGTCAGCTCACCAGCTGGCCCTGCACCATAATTGTTTAGACAGTCAGCTCACCAGCTGGGCCGGAACCATAATATTTTAGACGGTCAGCTCACCAGCAGGCCCTCAACCATAATGTTTTAGACGGTCAGCTCTGCTGCATGTCACCCATAAATTTTTACACTGTCAGCTCTGCTGTATGTCACCTATAATGTTTTGCATGGTCAGCTCAGCAGCAACACGTCACCCCTATTGTTTTGGAGTGTCAGCAGCAGGCCATCAATCCGAATTTTTCAAGGGTGTGTCTGATGCACTCCTTTATGTGTAATAAAGGGGTTATTGGAGTGCCTGTTCCTTGTAATTTTTGGCAGCCCTTTCCCTTTGTGCATAGGCTTTATGAGTGTAGGAGTCCCACGTCATGAACAATTGTACCAAAAAGTGAATGAGGCCCTCCTTTATGTGATATACCGGTTGTATCGGAGTGCCTTTTCCTTGTAATTTTTGGCAGCACTTGCGCTTTACGTACAAGTAAATATGTTTTTCCTAACAATATTTCCTCAAAAATTTATTCTATCTTCGGTTTTTGGGGGTATTATTGTCATTCCGTAAAAGTGGCGTAATAGTCGGACATCATCGTTAATATTAGCGACTTTGGTGTCCAAGATGCATCCAGACATCCTCCCCATGCTGTTCCCTAACCATTTCAGTGGTGTTTCCACCATTTTCTCACGTTTCCCTATGGACCAGACACCCTCCCCTCTGCAGAGCAGGGGGTGCCCGGTCTTCTCCCATTGACTTCCCTTATACTCGGGTGCTCGGCTGATCACTCGAGCACCACCTAGTGTTTGGCCAGAGCACCCGAACATCGGGGTGCTCAATCATCACTAGTTAATATGTTTGATCCTGCTGAGAGGTCCTCCTAAGTGTACATTCACACAATGGATTTCGGAAATCTGCCTTCACTAATCAGCACCATAAATACCAGTAATACCAGTAAATAATGCTAGGGGAATCAGGTACCTAGCCGGTGGCCACAGGTCCTCTCCTGAATTGAACTTTATCACCATCCCCAGGATGGCAATACAGTTGAATACTGCAGGGTGGGGGCAGTATTTTGTGCTGCACTGTGGTATTTGGTTCTGCTGGGGTGGCATTTTTTGCAGCACTATGGTATTGCTGGCCTTGCCTATTTGTGTTGTCCCTGCCTATTTGTGTCTCACATCTTCTGTCAATTTAGACCTACTTCTTCTTTGTTTTTTTCCAGAGCCAGTTTAAGCTTCCAGTCTGCCCCTGCCAAAAACCCCACAGACACGTAAGGAGCCTATGGCACACTATTTACTGCTTCCTATTCACTTCAATGGTAGATTCAGGGCAGATTCTGCACCGAGATAGTGAATGCTGCTTCTTTTATCTGGCTTAGTATGAAAAAAGCAAGTACTGCTCCCCATTAAACTGAATGGGAGGCTGCTTGGAGCTGGTTCTGATGCGAAAAACACACCAAAATCAGCGCCAAAAACTCTGTGTGAACGGGCCCTTAAGCAATAGAAAAAACTTCTGGATAAGTAGATTGTTTCCAGTAAAACTTCAAACTATTTGCTCAATAAACACAAAACATCAACAAAAGAGTCTATGGGAAGGAAGACAAAGCCGAAAACCCTCTTAACCCCGGTCACACGCAATAACATTTACCGCAGCAGCTTACGTTTCGGGACTACTGTTTAAGTTTGATTTAGTTTGCTCTATTGCTCTGTTTACTGTATCCTTTTACTCTCCGTCCAGAGATGCACTCAGTCATGTTTCTTTCTGCGCTGCGGGCTATTATTGGAGAAATAATTTATTAAGGGGTAAAAATATTTACTTGCAATTAAATATGTCAAAGCCTCTCTTGGCCAGGCTTTGTTGATGGTCAAAGAACAGAAAAAAAATTTAGGAGGTTTTTGGCTGAACTGTTGGCCTCTCTGTTAGCTTAAACAAAGGTCTTAACTGTAATTTAAAACTTCAAGACAGGATTACTATCGGAGAAAGGTGCTCAGGGAAAGAAGCCGAAATTAATTTTATTTTTTATTTTTTTGCCCTACCATATGGATGGTCGAGGCAACGCTCTGTGAGAAAAGTTTTAAGCCGGCACTGATCTATGGATATTATTCTGCAGGGACTGGCTCATGTTCCTCAAGTACTCCTTAAAGAATATTATCTCTGAAGTGTTGCGTGAGGCTTTGCAGCTTATTCTCTACAAATCATCTAATGGGATATTAAAGCCACCCAGTGCATTTACGTTTTTTTAAACAAACCGAATGGAAACGATTGTATAAAAAAAAAAAGAAGAAAAAAAAAATTCTCGGTGACCCTCTGAAATTTTAAGTGCTTTGTTTGAGTGTGTGCACAGGAGTGAACAAGTAGCCGTCTAACATTGTCATCATTGACAGGTTGTGATTTATCTTGACTTTCTCTGTCCATTTGGCTAAAAGTTTTAAGTAAACAACTTCAGTTCCCCTCGGCTGCCACTTCCCACTTGTAGGGAGCCTTGCCAAGAAAAGCATCCAGACAGTTCATTTACCTCTTCCAAACTCTCTTACGTTTATGGATTGCTTGATTCGGAGAAGGGTCGACATGACTACTGAATACTTCCAACACCAGTGAGAGCTGAAATGTCTTCATTAGTTAGAGTAAATGTATCTGTTTTTGGGAAGTTTTGCAAAAAGTAAACTAA
Organism: Rhinella marina; assembly: GCA_900303285.1. Lineage (NCBI taxonomy): Eukaryota > Metazoa > Chordata > Amphibia > Anura > Bufonidae > Rhinella > Rhinella marina. The sequence goes on from ONZH01012332.1 coordinate 16,220, forward strand.
ATATTTTTATAGGAAACGTATGCTCAGTAGACATGAATCAGGAAAATATTAGCTGGGTTAAAGCGAAACATTAAAATTCAATTTTTTTATTTTTTTTTAAAGGATCCTCGTGGTAATCTCATCAGAATGTGTCCTTGTGTTACCACCCCCATTCTGCTGAGAAATGTGGAAGCAAATGTTCAATTTTCCTACTGTGCCACCTCAGTTGGGAGGAAGTACTACACAGTTCACATTGAAATCAGTTGAAATTGCCTTCATGGACATCCAAATTAAGAAGATAATAAAATGGTAATGTTTTTTCTGAGGAGAGAAGTACTTAATTTGATTTTATGGTATGTGCGCTTTTGGATGATCTAAGAACAGGGATGGCTCTCGTATTACATCTGAACCATCTGCAGAACAACTTCTGTGCTGCACATATTCTGTAGAATTCACTACCCCGAACCATCAGACCATTTCCTATATGAAGCATGCCTTAAAAACTGGTTTCTTAATATAACGATAGTCAATGGCCTATACACAACATGCCGGGTCACAGTGTTCTCCACTCCATCGTGTCTGTTTTATCTTCGAAACTGGTAGGGTGATGGGTTCAGGTGACTTTATTTACATTCTTCTTTTTTAGCTATTTCCCTGGGTAAAATTGGAAGTGTGAACCTTTTTTTTTCACTCAGTTTTGATTGTGCGCTCTTGTGGTAAAGGAATTATCTCCTTTTATCACCAGGTTTTCACAGAAGTCCTCAAAGTAGATAAAGATAACCAAATCAAATGAATATGTCAAATATATTAGACTTAAAGAAGAATTCCGGCAAAAAATGTTATTCTCTGAGCTGTTAGAAAGGTGCATGATGTAATCTGTAGTGAATGTCATTTTCTTATCAGAGGCTGTAATTGAGAGTTTCCACTCTCTTCTTAATGTAGCTGGGTCATGTGACCAACTCCCTGACCTTCAACTGACCCAGGACAGGAAGCCAGTAACTGCTCTACTCATTCCTATAAGACTGAAAGTGAGGCTCCCATAGGAATGCATAGAGAAATCGACTTCCTGTCCACACATAAGGTGCTGTGTGAGTTGGTGCCGGGTCTAATTTCTAGTCACATGACACAGATGAGAAGCATCAGGGAGATATAACTCAAAAATTCAGCTACTGGTAAGAAAATGACATTCACTACCGATTACATCATGTACATTTCTAGCAGGACATGTAATAAAATTTTTTTGCGGGAGTTCTTTAAAGATGAGAGAATCAATTGTAAACAAATTGAATTCATTATGAATTTCACACAAATTTGCCTGCTAACAAATTAGAAGTTTTGATGATTTATCTGAAAATTGTCAGGGAAAACAACAGAAAGGATGAAGATGAAAGATCACATGAAACTGGGAGGGGAGGGGGTCAGGATTCAGGCAGGTCCTTTTGCTGAGAACATTGTAGTATGCCATTCTGTGTTCAGCTTGAGACCTGAGAGCATGTGTCTTGACTGTGTCTGACAAAAAGCTATTACAGACACAAGCCAGTATTCTAGCTGTACTAGGGACATTATAAGGTGATATAATTGCATAGATTTTAGGGTTTTATCAGGGAAAGCATAGTGTAGGAAGTGAGGGACTAGTACCTCTGAGTTGTGTGTTGTGTCATATGATGTGCTGACATGTTCTATCCTGCAGCAACTATTTTTTTTCTATTTATGAACAGACAGCTTTTTTAAAAAAAAAACAAAAAAAAAACATTTGCTTCTACGGTCTTAACGTCAGCACCCAAATAGCATCTATTCTGTTGAAAACATTGTGCAATTGCCACCTTTTTTTTTTTTCTATAAACCTCAATTTACAATTTCTCTTTGGGCATTTTCAGAACACTGAAATGTTCGTGACCATGTTGTATTATTTCAAGATACTGTTGAGTTACAGCAAAAGCAGTTTACTGTGTTGTTGACATTTGATTGTAAAAACTGCATTACTATACCCGCATTAGTGAACGCAAAAACTGCATTATTACCAATGTAAATTGTCAATGCCAATGCCGTTTTGTAGAAGGGCAAGGACATTTAATAGCCCCTCTATGTTTAAATTACAGGAAAAAAATTGAAATTTTCTAGTATGCTTTAATAATCTGCGTACCAAACCTGTGACTTCATTTATAGGTCTCATATTTAAACATCTGGTAAATGGAAGAGTGCAAAACTAAAGGCCTCATCATCCAAGAATAAGAATGTAGGCAGAACAGCAGTAGCAGCAACAATCATCATCAGGTCAGTAGTAGTAGTAGGCCACAGCTCTCCCATGCTCCCAGTAAGTGTCACATTATTGAGGCCAAAGCATATGACATTGTGGACTGGTTGGCTCAAACCTTCTCTCATTCACAGTAGGATGATGTTGAGGTCATCTCTGAGTCTGACACAGCATTCCTTCTGCTCCTCCTCTTTGTGGCACCAGCAATATTTTCAGTTGCATTGCTTCTGTCTACACTCCTCCTAGTGGGGCGCCTTCTTTTTTCCACAGAAGAGGCAACAGTACCTCACCATTCGCTATGGAAGATACTCAAGAGTGTCTCTCTGCTGATGGCTTCTGTGAGAACAGTCAGCATTTGGACTGCCATGAGGAGGAGGTTCAGGGGAAGATGGGAGACACATAGCTCTGTTGGTGGCATCAGTAGGGGCACTTGTAGTCACTGTGGTGGTGGTAGTGGTAGGTGTAATCTATTCAAAGGACATCACAAGTCAGTTATATCTGTAATCCTAATAACAGGCTCTTGGTGAGGTATTGACTCTGGTCACACTGGTAACTTCTGGCTGACTGTCTATCTTCCGGGTGTGGAGTATGCATCAATAAACTTCTCTGTTTCACATGGCCAGTACATATATCTTGCCTTCCTGGCTTACTCACAATTTCCAATACGAGTGTCCACGTTGTCCATAGAGGAATGTGTCTCAAAATTCAGTTTTGCGCTCAACTGCAGAACGTGAACAGATATCGTAGGTAGAGATGAGCGAAGCGATTCGTTGATTCGCATTGAATCTTGGGATTTTTCAGCTGCGAAGCGAATCCGAATATTAGGTTATTCGCTTCGCTTTTGTACGCATCGCTATGTAGTTTGTCAGCTAAATTATATGCTATTCTACGTATAATTTAGTTACTCTATACGCTGTTGCGCAGACTCCTCCCTGGTAGTTACTCTACACGCTGTTGCGTACGAATTCTATTCAGCGATGCAGACTCCTCCCTGGTAGTTCCGCCCCCTTCTCCTGTGCGCGAGGAAGACGTGGCAAGTCAGCAGAGTAAGATGGCGGCGAGACAGCGAGGTCCTGACTGGGGAAGCATGTTGTGGGCAGACGACCCCTATGAGGAGAAGGAACCGGAGGAGATCTATCTCTCACAGCTCAACAGGAAGTCGGATGAGGTGCTTGCTGAGGTGGTGACTCCACTGGCTGACACGACGGAGGCGGCAGGAGTTCCCGCTCCGCCGCGCAAGGACTACTCCTTACGCCAGAATTTGTTGGTCCCTGAGGCTGTCACCCGGAACGCCCAGACCCTCTGGGAATATAAAAAGCTGGTGGAGGAGTGGGTGGTGCAAGTTTTGGAGCACCCACGGTCCGGTGACCCTAGGCTGGAGCGCCGAAGGGGAACCGTTATTTGATTCAACGTGGAGTGGGGAGTCGGTTTCATCGGCGATGAGGAGACGGCGGAGGAATTGTATGTTAACCGCCGTTCGGTTAAGCGGCTTTATCTTCCGCCCGTACGCCACAATCTACATGCAGGGGATTACGTGGAGTATACCCCCATGAAGAGCCTCCAAGGCTCCTTTGCTACTAGGGTGAAAGTCTTAAAGTGACCACCTACTCCTGCAGCGCCCCGGAAGACTGGAGTGAGGAGGCCCAGGCCACAGAAGAGGCTTGTGACCTTGAGACCTTGAGATCTGAAGAGAAATCCCAAGGTCAGGATCAGCCGGAACCCCTGATTCCTGATTTGCCACCACCGATACCACCGATCCTTCATGTGGGACAGATGACCACAAACACTTTCGTGTACCATCCAACTGTGGTACAGTACCACTACCAACTGCCACGCCCATGGCAGTTGCATGCCGCACAGTCCGCCGCTCATGTAAGAGCGTTACCATTACCATTACAGCCGGAGATTCTGTCACCTGGTATACCGGCAGGAGGATCTGGCCACTACAGAGTGATGGGCAGGGCCCAAGTTACCACTGCCTTTGCCAGTGTGACAGCCCAGTCACCGAGAAGACCATCCTTGAGAGGTCGGCGGGGGTCTGCTGCTGCCGCAGCCAGGGCCGCTTTCATGATGAGGCAGGAGCGCCCTCTCATGTCCTTTAGCTCCAGCAGCAGTGAGGAGGACCTGCTGGCCTTTAAGTAATTCCTGCAGTTTTTATGGGAGCCACAACATGGACTTATCCTGAAGGGTGGGCACTAGTTGGCCCTTGTTTTTAGTTTTGTTGCACTGCGTTTGTCCTCAACCAGATGGCCATGGATTGTTAGGACTCCCCCCATCAAAAAAAGCGCTTTTTTATCCAAGTTGCGCATACGTGCGCCTCATCCCTTTTTTCCCCCTTTTCAGGTTATTTGGGGAGCCCCTCGAAGGAGGGTTTTTTAAAGGGAACCTTTGCTGCTATTTTTTTACCCATTTGGATTACAATTTTGCCTATGTGGATTACAAATTGCGACTGAGTTTGGGACTCTGCTCCAGTTCTATGGCAAGTGTCAGAAGAAAAGAGACTTAAACGTGTCCGTGAGCATACTAGGTAGGTGATATTTAAAATGTTTATACTATACTTATAATAATGTATTTGCACTATTTACCATATATATGTCTCGAATATTCGCTCTGCCTCTGAGGAGTGCACGCCGCGTCCTCTCCTCGTACGTGCCTGCGTATTACGTAATCGCTTAGACAATAGTACGCTGACATTCGTAAGCTATTTGTACGCTCATGCGTACGTCTTCTAAGAAGTTGCGTACATTTTGTAAATGAACGTTCATTATTAGTGAGCGAATGTTTGCTAATAGCACTTAATAACGTATATTTTGTACACAAATACAACAAATATATTCGTCGAATATACGAATTTTAGGAAAAGTTCGGCGAATGTTCGGCGAATAATTTTTTCAATGATTCGCTCATCTCTAATCGTAGGCTAACTCCTGTCTCACATTGGTTGCTAATGGAGTCTATAGGCTGAGGAAACACTCTCGTCTTCACTAGTCTCTCTTTGTACTCTCCAACAATTTGGGTTCCTGTTATTCCTCCCTTGAGAACTTCCCTTGGTCTGCGCACAACTCAGTGGGGTAGTTACTTGTCAGCTCACTTGTCTTCAGGGTTCAGCAGGTCCAGCCCTAGCTTTGGTTGGCTGGTTCATTTGGTCTGACTCTGCAGTCTAGCTGAGGCATCTGACTTTTGTGTCTGACTCTGGAGTTAGCTTTCCTTGTCTTCAGACTAAACTTATGACTGCAATGCACTGCTCTTAACTGCTGCACTTCACAACTTCATCTGCACTACACTTCCTGCCTGGCCCCTCCTGTATATATATACCACCTAGGGATGACTGGGGGTGTCTACATGAAAGATGTAAACAGTCTATTAGGAGGAATTACAGCAGTATACATGCATCTTATAAAATGACATTCTGCAAATACCCGTATATATACAGGGCCCACTACTATTACGGAGTGGGACACTGTATCTGTTCTTAATGAGAAGAGATGTGTGATGCCTGGCTCTCAATACAACTGATGACAGCAAAGTTACACTATATGATGTCATACTGTTTATTGTAAAGCTTTATGACTGGTATTGTGTTTTCTATTTTAGATGGGAGATAATCCTGGAAAGTAATGAATTCCGGTAATAAACACCACTCATATGCTGTGTACTAACAAATGATCTACTGAAATGCTTGCCAGCTACCTGGCATTGAACACACGCTTGAAAATTAAAGGTGTTGTCTCATCTCAGACAATGCAGGCATATCACCAGCAATGGGACCCGCACCTTGGACACCTAGGTCCAGCCACCACCAAGCCCTCTCCCCTTATAAGTGAATGGGAGCGTACCGCGCATGACCAACCACCGCTTCCATTCACTTCTATGGGCCCGACATAAATAGCTTAGGCAGTACCCGGTAATTTAGCCAGTACCTGGTAATTTTCGGGGGCTCATAGAAAATAAATGGAGGGCAGCTACACTTTCGAGGTTCTGTTTTCGATATACGTGTGGGTCCTAGCAGTGGGTTATTTAAGAAAAGATGATTGACCTCAGGGAGATCAACCATCATCACCACAGAGACACCATCACAAGTCTCAACGTTGGTGAATCTAAAACAAGGCTCCCTGGGAAAAGCAATATGCAAATAAAAGAAAACCACGGAGACACCATCACGTGTCTCAACGATGGTCAAACTAGCCAGGCCTTTCACCGGGAAGGAACAACCAAGGGAAGGGCAGTCTCCAAAAGGAAACCACCTATGCCCCGAAACAGCTGTCTGTGGATGGATACCATGCTTTGGCATAAGTGGTTTCCCTTGGTTGTTCCTTCCCGGTGAAAGGTCTGGCTAGTTTGACCGTCGTTGAGACACGTGATGGTGTCTCCGTGGTTTTCTTTTATTTGCATGGTCCTAGCAGTGGGACCCGCACCTATCGGACAATAGGGGTATATCCTACCGATATGCCCCCATTGAGATGAGACAACCCCTTTCAAAAGAATCTGTTATCTGGAAAATCTGACAAAGATCCTGATCTTTAGGTTTTTTTGTATGGAACAAAAAATTGACTCCTTTTACATTTATTTGTAATTATTGCATATTCAAAGAATGTATATGTGTCTTTCCTTCCTTTTCTCTTGCCACGAGATAATCAGTTTTGGAAAAAAAAGTTTAAAAGTTTAAAGGGGTTATGCCCAGAGGATAATCCTCACACTAATGCTCCCTACGTCCGGGGTAGTGATAGGAGGTCACATCCTTTCTTCTATCGAAGCATATCCTAATGTTGGGGCTCCTGCCTGATGGTAGTTTGGGTGCCTTGGCATTATGAGTGTTGTACAGGCGCAAAGCAAAAGGTCTAGACCCTGTGGCCAGCGAATGGAGTCAGTAACCAGGCCCTTCATAAAAAATAAACAAGTCTCTCTTTCCTAAAGGGCAGAATGGGAGTTTTAGTAAATCCAACAGTATCAAACATAGTTCCAAACAATTCTCAGTATAAATCTTCCCAGACAGTAATGTATGGATATAGGTTAGGATGGGGATTGCAGTATTTCTTCTATCTATCCCTGCAGAATCTAATACTGGTAATAAAGTTCCTGCAAATTTGACTGTAATTAACATCTGAAGGGTACAGGATAACAATATGGGAGGCCAGACTGTGTCCAAGTGTGAACAGTGTTTTAGCAATGTCAATCTCACTGCAGTAAAGTCTTGATCAGTCCTAAACAGTAAATAGATTGCTCACTGACTCCAATATTCCGACACCAGGGACCCCCACGGATCAGCTCCTGTAGGCACCGAGGCCTTCTCTCAGCTTACCAAGCACAGCGCCGTACATTGTATAGCATCTGTGCTTGGTATTGCAGGTCAACCCTATTCACTTGTATGGGACTGAGCTGGGCCTAGGTCATGTAATCGATGATCATGACGTCACTGGCCTAGGGTAAGCTATGAGTAAGGCCAAGGCACTCAGAAGAGTACCAGTACCTTCTCAAACAGCTGATGACTATCGATCAGACACCCCGTTAACATATTAAATAACATTATAAACTAAAATAATTTGCAAGTATTCTATTCTGTGGTACTGTATATGTAAGAAATGAAAATAAGACATCATATAGTACATGATACTCTATCATGCATGCACCACTGCTTTGTTTCTGCCCACTTCCAGTGCCCACAGAACCAGGAAGAGGATTGGTCCTGTGGTGTCAGCAGCCAATCACTGCCCTCAGTGGTCAACTTTGCTTCAATGGCACTACTGCCATGTCACTAGCAGAGACATATTGTTGAAGCAGATGTGACTGTTGAGGCCTGTGATTAACTGTAATGGTCAAAGAACCAAGCCATTTCCTGGTCCTGCAGGCACTGGAACCAACTGGGAATGGAGCAGTGACATGAGCGCATTGGGTCCACAGACAGGTTTTAAAAAAAAAAAATGGGGCCACGTTAAGGACCATTGGGGTATATTTCAGCTATGTCATGTAATGTTTGTGTGTGTCGTTAAAAGATATTGACAGTATCTCCTATAACAGTGACCTCTACAGTACCCCGCTGCCTTAACAGTGACCTCCACAGCAGCTACGCCTTTGATAGTGACCTCCACAGTCCCCTACCCCTTAACAGTAACCTCCACAGTGTCAGCTCCTTTAACAGTGACCTCCACAGTACCCTGCCCCCTTAAGGGTCATGTAACTGTGTGTACAGCAGTTGGGATATGAGTGAAAGACCTGCCTCTATTGGCTAATGCAGGTCATGTGATGGTGCCTTATTTGCATTTTTTTTAAATATCTCAGCAACGGTACGTCCTAGAGGTCTGAGACCCGGTCTAAAACCTTCCCGGACACCTGATGTACCTGTGTGTCAAATGTGGTCAAAATCATATTAACTCACAAGCTATCTTATACTAAGAATGTCCTTCTTTGCCTATAACAACCAATCAGAGCTCATATTAATGACCTGTAGTAAAATAGAATCTGAGCTGTGATTGGTTGCTATATGCAACCTGATGAATATACAAGCTAACTGCCACAATAGCCAACAGACAATGGCTCCTGTACTTTGACGGTTAGGTTACTAATGCCTATTTTTTGGCAAATAATTGCACGGGGTGAAAATTTCCACATAGTCTATGACATTCCCCAAGTCACAGGAGGTGGCTGTGCAAAATTTCATGATTATAAATGAGACGGTTTGGATTCTTTTAGTGGACATACACACATACATACATACATACATACGAATGTAGTAGAGTTAAAACACATGCTTTCTGAGACATGTTATCTAAACTAAATGCGTTAAACAAACACCTTCAATTGCTTTTCAATGGCTTTTGTTTCAAAATAACAAAATTTGAGTTAAGAGTTTGTGTGTTAGGCTACTTTCACACTGGCGGCAGGCCTGATCCGGCAGGTGAAGGGTGCTGCCGGATCAGGCCTGCCGCAGTGACATGTGTGGAGCCGGAACCGCGCTCCGGCCCCACACATGTCACACAGTCATACATATACATACACATAAACATACACACACATATAGACATAGAAACACACATACATACTTACATGCTCCCCGGCAGGTCTTCGGAGCGTCAGGACGGCTCACACAGGTCACGATTCCCCACAGCGCCCTCTGCTGGGCGCCTGGTGGAATCGTCATCTGACGATTCCACCAGGCGCCCAGCAGAGGGCGCTGTGGGGAATCGTGACCTGTGTGAGCCGTCCTGACGCTCCGAAGACCTGCCGGGGAGCATGTAAGTATGTATGTGTGTTTGTATGTCTTTATGTGTGTGTATGTTTATGTCTGTATGTGTCTATGTGTACCCGGATCCGTAATGGACTCCATTGAAAGTCAATGGAGGGCGGATCCGGTTACCATTATGGTCACACCAGACGGATCCACCCCCATTGACTTGCATTGGGGTCATTCCGGATCCGTCTTGGTGCGGATGCCTGGACCGGAGAGCAAACCGCAGCATGCTGCGGTTTGCTGTCCGGTCTGAAGATGGAACGGAATGCTTCTAGGAGCATTCCATTCTCTTCAGTTCAGTTTTGTCCATATTGACAATGAATGGGGACAAAACTAAAGTGTTTTATTCCGGTATTGAGCCCCTATGATGGAGCTCAATACCGGAATTATAAAACGCTAGTGTGAAAGTAGCCTAATGTCTGTACAAACCACCCTTCCAGGTATATGTTTACCTTGTAGCTGCTAAAATCACTATATATAGTGTACCGCTGTCATTAGGTTATTATTCTGCAATGTTAATGGGATAACTCTGTTCATTATTTCCCAGTCTAAACAGCAAAGTCTCTAAAAAAAAAAACAAAAAAAAAAAAACATCAGATTAGTGGCCAGTGTAAAAACTGGAATATTCAAAGATTGTTACAATAATGTTTTCTAATTTGTCCATAAAGCTTTTGTCTGTCTGTGATTTCTGGCTAGGTTGTTCAAAAAAGAGCAGGTTTGTATCCTTCATATATGTGCTTGCTAATTTGAAGAAAGCAAGCATGTACATAAGGGTTGCAAACCTGCTTGTTTCAGGACAGCTTAACCAAAATCAAGGACAGGCTAAAGTTTATGGACAAACATTATTAAAGTGGTTCTCCAGGAATTAAAAAAATGAAAATGCTTAAAGGGGTATTCCCATCTCACAAATGTAGTTTATATAGTTAGATATAGCCATAGCAATATTTTTACTAATAGAATGTATTTATATAAAATGTACCGTTTAGAATATTTCCCTATTTGTATATCCATTGTCCCACACACATCAGTCAGGCCGTTGCCCCTAGTTACGGCCACCGCAGCCATGTAGTAGTGGTGGTCAGCTTGCTCCTTTTCAAACCCGCTCTGAGGTAGCTACTGTATTGTGAACGCACATTGCATGAGCATGTGGAGACACATCTTAGGGTACTTTCACATCTGCGTTTTGGACTCTACCAGTCCAAAACACAATGATCAGGATCCGTCCAAAACGCAGACTAAACGGATCCTGCTCCATAGAGATGAATTGATCTTGGAACAGGATCCGTTTCTCTGCGTTTTGGAAGCGCAGACAAAAATGCTACAACCCTAAGATGTGTCTCCGCATGGTCATGCAATGTGCATTCACAATACAGCAGTTACCTCAGAGCGGGATTGAACAACAGCAAGCTGACCACCACTACTACATGGCCACGGTGGCTGTAACTAGGGTCGACAGCCTGACTGATGTGTGTAGGACAATGGAAATACAAATAGGCAAATCTTCTAAACTGTAACATTTTATATAAATACATTCTATTAGTAATAATACTGGTATGGCTATATCTAACTATACAAACTACATTTGTGAGATGGGAATACCCCTTTAAATATTATTTTATAATAAATATATTTCCAAATACCTTTTATTACTTAGAATGGCTTGTTTTGTCTGGGGAGCAATCAGCAGAGGAAATAAAATGGCCGCTGTCCTATTAGTGCACACAGAATCTGTCCTAATCACACAGGAGGACAAGTTACTTCACATAACATAACATAACAACTTCACATTCACATGACATAAAGAGCTGCCTTATCCTCCTCTCTGCTCTACTTGTCAGGGATTATGATCCTGAATACAGGTGAATTTCTAGGAATGGAGAAGATGAGGAGACATGATAGGAGGTAGTATGTGGCCTAATGGGGCAGCAGCACTTGTATGCAGTCTCCATTACCACAGCCCATATTACCACAGTCTGTCCTGTCCATAAATCTCTGAACTTGATGTCTCCTCATTAACTCCATTACTACAGAGATTCAGCTGACGATCTTATCATCTGTATTCAGGACTATAATCCTTGACAAGCAGAGCAGAGAGGAGGATGAAGCAGCTCTATATCCACCTCCTCTCTGTACTTCATGTCTCCTCATGAACTCCGTTCCTTCAGAGATTCAGCTAAATATCATATTAAACTGTGTTCAGAATCATAATCCCTGACAAGCAGAGCAGAGAGGAGGATGAGGCAGATCTTTGCCTCAGTGTTGTGAAGTAACTTGTCATCCTGTGTGATAGGCAGGTTTTGTGTGCACTAATAGGACAGTGGCCATTTTGTTTCCCCTGAGGATTGCTCCCCAGATAAAACGAGCCATTATAACTAATGAAAGGTATTTGGGAATATATTTATAATAAAGTAGTATTTACGTATTTTCATTTTCTAAATTCCCGGAGAACCCCTTTAAAATAATTCCACGTTATATACCATATTTTTCGGCCTATAAGACGCACCGGCCCATAAGAACGCCCTAGGTTTTAGAGGAGGACAAAAAGAAAAAATATTTT
>ONZH01012333.1:0-18702 GCA_900303285.1 Rhinella marina
GCTCATGCAGCAGGGGGCAATGGGGGAAGGAAATCCTGGCCATCTGCCTGCACGCCATGCTGTCACTGTAGGGGAGCCCCAACGCCAAAGTTCCTTTGCAGAGCAGGAGGAGGATGAGGATGAGGAGCTTCAGTTAGAGATGGGGGGGGGGGAAGGAGGAGGATTTTAATGAGGATGATGATGTTGACCAGGAGGAGGAGGAGACACAGCTGGAGGGTCTGGAGGCTGACAATGATGATACTTTCAGGGACACTGAAGTGTCCCTGAGAGAGGCTGAGATGGAAAGAACTGGCTCCTCGGGCACGCTGGCCAGGATGGTGAGCTGTATGCTCATATGCTTACGGAGCAACAGGCGTATCCTAAAACTAAGGCAGACATACGAATACTGGCTGGCGATTCTTCTGGACCCACGGTATCAATCCAACATGGGGGATTGTTTTCCTCCACAGGAAAGGGAGGAGAAATTAGCATAATTGCGGGAGAAGCTATTGAATAACCTGGCCACAGCTTTCAGCCAGCCCCAGCCTGCTGCCAGCGTGTCTGAGAAGAAGGTCCGACCGAATCATTCACCTCCTGCCACAACCAGTAGCAGCCAGTTGAGTTTAATTAGTATGATGCAGCAATTTTTCTCTGCCTCCTAACAGCTGCAGCCAAGTGAGCAGGCCCAGATCACCCGCCTCAATGAGCAGGTTCAGGCGTACCTGCAGTCTGGCTCACAAAGCCTCTTCGCAGACCCCCTGGACTTCTGGGCAGGCAGATTACAACAGTGGCCGGAACTGTCCCACTATGCACTAGGGCTTCTTTCCTGCCCAGCCTCAAGTGTCATGTCAGAGAGGGTTTTTAGTGGCGCTGGGGGGTGGTGACACCCAAAAGGACAAAACTGTCACCTGGCAGTGTTCAAAAAAACACCTTTATAAAAATGAATAAAGGCTGGATTACATCCGAATTTCATGCTCCTCTTGCTGAGGCTGGTGATTAGATCAGGCCTTGCAGGGCAGAATGGTCTGAGTGTCTTCCCACTGTTGTTGACAGCCGGCCCATAACGTTACTGCCAGTGCCAAACGTCTTGTGTCATGCCATGAGCCGAGAAAACCCGAAGTCTCCAAAACCCTTTTAAAAAACAAACACTGTAATGTCCACCTCCGCCTCCGTTTTCAACGCTTAGCAGGAGTGTAGCTGTTGTTACTGTTTCTAATAGTTCTATTTAGTATTCTTACATTTATTTTGGAGCCTCAGCCTTTACTCCCCCCCACCTCCCTCCAAAAAAAAAAAAAAAAAAAAAAAAATATATATATATATATATATATATATATATATACATATACACTCACCGGCCACTTTATTAGGTACACCATGCTAGTAACGGGTTGGACCCCCTTTTGCCTTCAGAACTGCCTCAATTCTTCATGGCATAGATTCAACAAGGTGCTGGAAGCATTCCTCAGAGATTTTGGTCCATATTGACATGATGGCATCACACAGTTGCCGCAGATTTGTCGGCTGCACATCCATGATGCGAATCTCCCGTTCCACCACATCCCAAAGATGCTCTATTGGATTGAGATCTGGTGACTGTGGAGGCCATTTGAGTACAGTGAACTCATTGTCATGTTCAAGAAACCAGTCTGAGATGATTCCAGCTTTATGACATGGCGCATTATCCTGCTGAAAGTAGCCATCAGATGTTGGGTACATTGTGGTCATAAAGGGATGGACATGGTCAGCAACAATACTCAGGTAGGCTGTGGCGTTGCAACAATGCTCAATTGGTACCAAGGGGCCCAAAGAGTGCCAAGAAAATATTCCCCACACCATGACACCACCACCACCAGCTTGAACCGTTTATACAAGGCAGGATGGATCCATGCTTTCATGTTGTTGACGCCAAATTCTGACCCTACCATCTGAATGTCGCAGCAGAAATCGAGACTCATCAGACCAGGCAACGTTTTTCCAATCTTCTACTGTCCAATTTCGATGAGCTTGTGCAAATTGTAGCCTCAGTTTCCTGTTCTTAGCTGAAAGGAGTGGCACCCGGTGTGGTCTTCTGCTGCTGTAGCCCATCTGCCTCAAAGTTCGACATACTGTGCGTTCAGAGATGCTCTTCTGCCTACCTTGGTTGTAACGGGTGGCAATTTGAGTCACTGTTGCCTTTCTATCAGCTCGAACCAGTCTGCCCATTCTCCTCTGACCTCTGGCATCAACAAGGCATTTCCACCCACAGAACTGCCGCTCACTGGATGTTTTTTCTTTTTCGGACCATTCTCTGTAAACCCTAGAGATGGTTGTGCGTGAAAATCCCAGTAGATCAGCAGTTTCTGAAATACTCAGACCAGCCCTTCTGGCACCAACAACCATGCCACGTTCAAAGGCACTCAAATCACCTTTCTTCCCCATACTGATGCTCGGTTTGAACTGCAGGAGATTGTCTTGACCATGTCTACATGCCTAAATGCACTGAGTTGCCGCCATGTGATTGGCTGATTAGAAATTAAGTGTTAACGAGCAGTTGGACAGGTGTACCTAATAAAGTGGCAGGTGAGTGTATATATATATATATATATATATATATATATATATATATATTAACATTGTTTATAAGGCCGAAAAAAGACATCTGTCCATCCAGTTCGGCCCGTTATCCTACAAGTTGATATATATATATATATATATATATATATATATATACATATATTTAAATAAAAAATAATTTTTACTCTGTTACCTACGCCTCTTGTTACAAGTTACATTAGAGGACATTGTTATACTCCACCGCAGTTTGTTGTATTCTCTGCTGATATAACCCATCCCCTACTACTATTGGCCAGGGCAGCCATGAAAAGCTCATATAAAATTTTCACTGCCTATGTAATTACAAGGCAGAATGTACAGGCTTGTTGTCCAAACCTTTTTCTTTTACTGTAAATTGTAATCAGCGAACCGGAGAGTGCGTAATTTATTAGTACTGCGGCCGGCAGACACCGCTGTGTTCAATGGTACGGGAAAAACTTACAGTATGTCTTCTTCACAATATGTCAGGAAGGTGTTAAAGGGTTACGAAAACACTCAAAACACAGGTTATATAAGAATTATTTAGAAATAAATAATAACTTTTAACAAATAATAAATAATATAATAAACAAAAGAAAGGAACAAAAAAAAGGTTACGCCGTCCTTTGCCGACTTCTCGCCATCATTTCCTGCAGCTCTTGGTGCTCCAGCTGCAAGCCGCAAATAAACCGGGAGGTAGCGTGGAGCCTGGTCCCGAAGCGGTGTAAGGCTGCCTCCACTTCGAAGTCAGTGGGGATATCTGTAGGGGTGAAAACAGTAATATAATTACTAGTATGATCGAGTAAAAGTGGTTGTCCCACAATGCAAATTTTAAAATTTAAAACCAGAACCTGGATCACGATACTTTATCAATTGCATGTCATTATATATTTGGTATATCTACTGGAACAAGTTATTCAGTGACATGTATCTGTATTGAGCCTTTTTTTTTTCTTTGAACTGCTCACTGAGAAGGGCACACATGGTCAGTTTGGGGTTTGTACTTACTGGACATCCACACTGCGTGGTCTTCCCATGGTCCAGGGGAAAACTGCTCCCTGACGGTTTCAGCTACAAAAGATAAAACATAAATTTAGCTTATATTTTCATGACAGAAGGTCCAACCATTACATTTTTTATTTTACCTACCTTCTACCTCTGGAAGTTGGACTGGTGGTGTTGGAGGGGCAAGTTGGGTCCTCTCTCGCTGGGGTGGAGGAGGGTGAGAGGCACTCCTCTGTGGTGCAGCAGCTGTCAAAAATCATTAAATAATGGCCTTACATTCAACTCTAATGAACAGTTGTAACTTCTGATTTACATGGGAATAGTTTGGGGCTGGATGATCCCATTTCTAACCACTAGTGCTCTTATATCACTGCAGCTACACTACCACATAGCCTGGATTAAAAAAAAAAATAAATATGTTTACACTTACTAGAACCTGAAGGTACTGTAGGGGCCGTCTGGGCATGACACTGGCGGTGTCGGTGACCCTGGTGACGCCGTCCTTTGCGTTGGTCTATAACATAAATCCGTACACAATTGTTATATGATGACTCTTTTTAATACTAACACTATACTACTATGAATATATTATGGGTGAGAGGGGGGCCATATCATATCCATTTTCAAATATATTGTAACTACTCACCCTGCCGTATGCGCGGATCTCATTAAGCCGCTATGGGCACTTGAACTTCAGATCGGACCATTTCCGCTGGATCTGGCCCGGGGTCTGCACGGTGTCGAAACAATGGCGCAAGCCTCGGATTACCTTCTGGATCACCTCCTTTTTATGCTGCTTCGGGTAGCGGTGTGTGCCATTGTAATCCTGCCGGTCCATCAGCCGGATCATGTATTTCAGCTCTGCAGAGCTGAATGCTGATGATCGCCTGGATGCCATTTGTAAAACTTTGCTCTGCCTCTGAGGAGTGCAGACCACGGCCTCTCAACTTGTGCATGTATGCCTGTGTATTACATAATTGCTAGACAATAGTACGCTGAGGATTCGTACGCAATTTGCACGCTCATGCGTACGTGTTCAAAGAGGTTGCATACCTTTTTTACCTGAACGTTCGTTATTAGTGCGTGAATGTTCACTAAAAGCCATATAATTACATATATTTTGTACGCAAATTCAACAGATCTATTTGTCGAATATACGAATCTTAGGAAAAGTTTGGCGAATGCTCGGCGAATAAAATTTTGCATGATTCGCTCATCTCTGATTAGTGCAACAATGTGGCAGCAATCTACCTGTGTGTGTTAAGATGAAATTAAGCGTTGTGTCTCAATTGTCTATTTACGTGTTTTCAGTTTCCACATTGTTTGAATTACAATTTTTTTGGCATTGTTAATTCTAAATAAACTAGTCCAGCGTATGTATGTGATTACTACAAGACACAATGTACAGTATACCTATGTGTATTAACGAGAAATTGAGCGTCAGTGTTTAATTGTCCGTCTCTATGAAGTCTATTTCCACACATTGGAATTAAATTGGAATTCCACACATTGGAATTTTTTGGGACTTTTTCAATTTAATTAAACCAGCATATAGGTGATCAACACCACTACATAGGCCAGCACACAAAATCTGTGAGGGATAATGAATTTAGGCCTAATTCAGTTTTCCTTTATTTCTGTTTTCACATACATGTTTCCAAACAATTTTTTATTTTTATTTTTTTTATTGGGGACTGATTATGTTCAAACTAGCAGTATATATGTGATTACTACAATCAATTGACAGGGTAGCTCTGGGAGTAATGACTAGTATTGACTAAATCGAAGTTAACGAAATGGACTTCAATACAAATTTTAGGAAAAAATTGATTCTCCATGAAGCCAAATTTCCTCATGTTTCGTGGTAAACAATCGATTTTTTCTGAAATGGTGGTAAAAACAAAAAACAAAACCTTACCTCATCCATTTGCTTGTGCGGCTTCTTCAATCAAGATGGACGTGACAGAGCCTCTCCACGAAAAAATAGATGAGGTAAGTATGTTTTTTGTTTTTTTTTTAACCATTGACTAAGCCCTGAAAGGACAATGTTACTGTCCGATGCCGCAATCAGCGTTTAAAGCATCATATGAGGTGTTCAATGATGATAGGTGGTTCAATCGCCATTCCCCGTCATTGTGCCCACTACAATGGAATGCAATTCATGATGACGTAATTCATAACAAATCTAATTTCTTGTGAAGTTCAGTGAAGCAGCCAAATCAAATTTATGAAAACTTTGCTCATCTTTAGTGATAACAAATTTAGGCCCAAATCTGTTTCCCTATATCAAATATCATTTTTAATTTATTTATCTTTACCAATGACAAAGTTAGAGGTAGGTGGAGCGTCCTTAAAAATGATTTTAGGGATCTAGGGCATAAGCTTAGGGCAAGGACGTCAAAGGTAGTGATTTCCAAAATACTGCCTGTACCACGAGCCACACAAGAAAGGCAGCGGGAGATTAGGGAGGTAAACAAGTGGCTCAAGAACTGGTGTAGGAAGGAGGGATTTGGGTTCTTGGAGAACTGGGCTGACTTCTCTGTCGGCTACAGGCTCTACCGTAGGGATGGGCTGCACCTCAATGGGGAAGGGGCAGCTGTTTTGGGGGAGAAGATGGCTAGAAGACTGGAGGAGTGTTTAAACTAGGGACTGGGGGGAGGGTAACTAGATTATAGATGGGGAAGATAGTGCAGATAGAGACCTGGGGCAAGGTAATGGAACTGAGGGAGGAATGGAAGGAGGAACTAGAACAGTGCAGAAGGAAAGGTGTAGGGGAAAAAATATATATAAACCTTTTAACTGTATGTACACTAATGCCAGAAGCCTGACTAATAAAACTGGTGAACTGGAATTTATGATGTGTGAGGAGGACTATGACATAGTGGGAATAACTGAGACATGGCTGGATGATACTTATGACTGGGCAGTCAACGTACAGAGTTACAGTCTGTTTAGAAAGGATCGCCAAAACCGGAGAGGGGAAAGTGTCTGCCTTTATGTAAAGTCCTGTCTAAAGCCCACACTCCGGGAAGATATAAGTGAGGGACATGAAGATGTGGAGTCACTGTGGGTAGAAATAAATGGAGCCAAAAACAATAATAAATTACTAATAGGACTTTATTATAAACCACCTCATATACCAGAGTCCACAGAAAATCTACTTCTAAATGAAATAGACGAGGTGGCAAAACATAATGAGGTCGTTATTATGGGGGATTTCAACTACCCAGATATAGACTGGAAAACTGAAACCTTTATATCTCATAAAGGAAACAGGTTCTTGGAAATAACCAAAGACAATTACTTTTCCCAACTGGTTCAGGACCCGACTAGAGGGACGTCCATACTGGACTTAGTATTAACTAATAGACCTGACAGAACAACAGATGTGCAGGTCGGGGGACACCTGGGAAATAGTGACCATCATATAATAACCTTCCAACTGTCATTCAAAAGAGCGGTTCTTCAGGGAGGAACAAAAATACCAACTTCAAAAAGCAAAATTTAGTCAACTAAGAGAGGCCATAGGCCTAACTAACTGGGACAAAGTCCTTAAAAATAAAAATACAGCCACAAAATGGGATATTTTTAAAAGCATCCTAATATCTAATTGTGAGCGGTACATATCTTATAGGAATAAAAGGTTAAGGAACAAGAAAAAACCAATGTGGATAAATAGAGCCATAAAGAAAGCAATAAATGACAAACAGAAAGCATTTAAATCACTAAAACAGGAGGGGAGCGAGGAAGCATTGAAAAACTATAAGGAAAAAATAGAATATGTAAAAGACAAATAAAAACAGCCAAATTAGAGACCGAGAGATTAATTGCCAAAGAGAGTAAAACTAACCCTAAAATGTTCTTTAATTATATAAATGGTAAAAAGTATAAACCTGAAGGTGTCGGCCCCTTACAGAGTAATGAGGTGGGAGTTGCAGAGAGCGATGAGGAGAAAGCAAAGCTACTAAATATCTTTTTCTCCACTGTATTCACTAAGGAAAATAAAAACTGTCAGATGAAATGCAGAATATAAAAGTAAATTCCCCATTAAAAGTGCCCTGTCTGACCCAGGAAGAAGTAGAGCTGCGTCTTAAAAAGATTAAAATAGACAAATCGCCAGGACCGGATGGCATACACCCCCGTATCCTAAGAGAATTAAGTAATGTCATCGCCAGACCCTTATTTCTGATATTTAAGAACTCTATACTGACAGGGAGTTTTCCACAGGATTGGCGCATAGCAAATGTGGTGCCAATATTCAAAAAGGGTCCAAAAACAAAGCCTGGGAACTATAGGCCGGTAAGTTTAACATCTGTCGTAATCGCATCCAGTCCTCCTTCTACTCCACGCGGCCACAGATCCCTTGAAAAAGGTCTATCACAGACCGAAACGTTGGGAATATATACCTGGCCAATCTGAGATGTACAAATACTGGATGAATGATTAAAACATGTAAAGTGACTATGCACCTATTACGGATTAAATAAGAGCAAATTGAAAATATTATTGGTGTGCCGTAGATCTCTTCTCTCGTGATGAGAACATAGTCCTGCCACTTTACAAATCACTAGTCAGACCACACATGGAGTACTGTGTGTTATGGGCTCCTGTGAATACGGCAGACATAGCAGAGCTGGAGAGGGTTCAGAGGCGGGCAACTAAAGTAATAACTGGAATGGGTGGACTACAGTACCCAGAAAGATTATCAAAATTAGGCTTATTCACTCTAGTAAAAAGACGACTGAGGGGAGATCTAATAACTATGTATAAATATATCAGAGGTCAGTACAGAGATCTCTCCCATGATCTATTTATCCCCAGGACTGTGACTGTGACGAGGGGACATCCTCTGCGTCTGGAGGAAAGAAGGTTTGTACACAAACATAGAAGAGGATTATTTCCGGTAATAGCAGTGAGACTATGGAACTCTCTGCCTGAGGAGGTGGTGATGGTAAGTTCACTAAAAGAGTTCAAGAGGGGCCTGGATGTATTTGTGAAGTGTAATAATATTACAGGTTATAGTTACTAGAGATGGGTCGTTGATCCAGGTAGTAATTCTGATTGCCTGATTGGAGTCAGGAAGGAATTTTTTTCCCCTAAAGTGGTTAAAATTGGCTTCTACCTCACAGGGTTTTTTTGCCTTCCTCTGGATCAACTTGTAGGAAAACAGGCCGAACTGGATGGACAGATGTCTTTTTTCGGCTTTATAAACTATGTTACTATGTTACTATGTTACTAAATATATATATATATATATATATATATATATATATATATATACTTTTTTTTTTGGGGGGGGGGTTAATTATATTCAAACCTGCAGCACAGCATATATACATGTTTACTAAACCAATACACAGGGTAGTGCACAGCATTTTGAAGGTGCAGTTGCTGTAGTACCACTGTAGTAGAGCCTTGTACTCTCATGCGGCAGAGAATGCTGTCCACTCTGCATCAAGCTGTACTCCATGGTGGACACCTGGAGCAGTTGTTATGGGCGGGGAAAGTACATTTCATGACTTACTGGGTCAATGTTTTTCGCAGCAGTGGAAAAGTAGCACCTCAGCACCATGGCCAGGTACTTTTGACCCCTTCCCATTATATCATGGGGGTGGCTCCCACAGCAGACACTTACCTGCCTACTCCTCCATGGATATGGTCCCATCCCCAACACAGCATCATTCACTCTACCCATCCTTCCTATCACATGTGTAAAGTCAAGCGTTGCCATGACGTGTTGGAGCTGCTCAGCCTGGAAGCAAGTAGCCACATCAGCGAGCAGTTACTCAAGTACATGAAGCTGCAAACATCCCACTGACTGTCACCTCGCCAACTCCATCTGGGTAACGTGGTCAGCGACAATGGGCACAACATTGTGGCCGCACTGAACCTGGGGAAATAACACATGCTCCCTGCATGTCCTTTTAAAAATGCACTGGCTTGTGCAAGGTGCTTGCAATGTCCAAATATCCAGGAGAGTGTCGCTCATTTCAGCCATTCTCACATGGTGAGGAACGCTAACCTGGACTTGCAGCGCTACAATGGTATGCAGCTACACCGTTTAATCTGTGACATTCCAACTCACTGGAGTTCATTACTGCACATGCTTCTGCATCTGTACGAGCAGCAGAAAGCCATGAATGATTTGCTCATGCACCAGAGCCCCTCATGTGTTGTTTCCAGTCCAGGCAGTGGCAGCTCATACCATTCATTCTGCAGTAGTGCCTTATCCCCTTCATATGTATTTTTGGGAGATGTTGATGCTCATGCAACAGGTGGCCCTGTAGCTGTTGGGGACCCAAAATAAGAAACTCCCATGAGGGAGGAGGTACTGCCACTTGAGAAGGAGTAAGAGGAGTTGGAATGGAGAACGACAATGATGATGGTCATGAGGACACCGGCCATGACATCCAATCATCTAAGCGGGGGGAATTGCCAGAAAGAAATGGCTTCTCTGGCACACTGGCCAGAATGGCCACCAGTATGCTTGCTTGCTTACACATTGACAGGCAGTTCGGTGACATCAAGCAGTCTGATGATTTTTGGATAGCCATGATTTTAGATCCTCACTACCAAGTCAAAATGGGGTAATGTTTTGTAATGCTTTGTATGCAACTTGCGACAGCCTACGACAAGCAGACACCTACCGCCAGCGTGTCTGAAAGGGAGGTCCCCTTTGGCAACCTGCAGAGTCACCCCCCTCCAGCTGCCATGATCAGCAGATGCCGCAGCAGCAGTAGCAGCCATTTCAGTCTCCTAAACATGCTGGAGCAGTTTTTCCACGTGTCGCACTCGGCTGACGTCAGCTGACAGCTTCCACCTCAAAGCACGGGTTCAGGCCTACTTAAACTATGACCAGTCTTTGTCACATATCCAGTTCGCTGAACCCATGGATTTCTGGACAAGCAGACTGGAACAATGACCTGAACTGGCACAGCATGATCTCTATCTTCCTTCTTGCCCTGTCTCCAGTGTCGTCTCAGAGAAGGTTTTCATAGCCGCGGGGACGTGATGACACCCAAACAGACCAAGTTCTCCTCTGCCCATGTCAAAAACATCATTTTTGACCAAATGAACCAAGTATGGATTCAAGAGGAATTTCACACTCCTCCGGCTGATTCTGATGGATAGACCACCCACCTCACCTTGCTGGCGGTGCCCCATCTTGCCACTGTAGCTGTCTGTTTCCCTATTATCATGTTCTGTATGGCTGCTACTAATGCCTTTCAATCCTTTATGTGTATTCATGTGTATTTCCACATGGTTAAAATTTTTTAAAAGTTTTAGGGGGTTAACATGGTTGAAATTTTCAAATTTTTTTTGGGTATCAATTTCTGTAAGGCGTAGCATAGATGTATGTGATCACTGTATCAACAGCAACATTTTGTTACAGTTCAGGCAAAGCTGGAGCCTGCAATGCATCATGCCACTGCCACTATTGCCTGAGGGTCAGTTCTGTGTACTCACTTTCCACACAATTGAATGTTTATTATTTTTTTTTGTCCCCTGTGTAAAATTTTTTGAAAGGCACACTGGCACTGGATAATTTTGGTGGATTACTATATCAATACCACTATTTTCTCACAGTGCAGGCAAAGCAAGGCTAGAGTCTGCAATGCAGCATGACACTGCCACTAATGCCTGAGGGTCAGTTTCCATGCACTCACTTTCAACTTGATTGAAATTTTCAAACTCTTTTGGGGCAGGGAGGGGGGGTTAATACGGTTGAAATTTTAACAATTTTTTGCCCCCTCCATTTCTTTGAAGGCGCACTGACTCTGCATAATTTAAGTGGATTACTGCATTAATACTGCCATTTTCTCACATTGCAGGCTAAGTTAGAGCCTGCAATGCATCATGCCACTGACACTAATACCTGATCAGTTTCCATGTACTCACTTTCCACATGGTTGACATTTTTTAATTTAATTTTTTTTAAAACCCTACAGGGTGCCATAAAAACTTAAACCAGTGAGTGGGGTGCAAAATATGCTAAAATTAGGTGCTTTGGAGACATTTTATATTCCCTGGTCCTAACCTATTTTCATGTACATAAAAAAAGAAGAAACATGACATTTTGTGTTAATTTTTAGGAAACATATGCTTTCTAAGTTTGCTAACCTTCCCCTGAGAGCTCTCCTATGATGACCAGCTAGCAACTGTCACGAATGTGCCTGCATCAGGTTGCAGGCGATCGGCTAGACTTTCAAAAGTGAAATAATTTGACATGTTTTTCTCTTGGTTTGGTTGCTGTTTACCACACCCCTTCCCCTCAGCTGTTGCGGTGTGGTGATTGTCTTTCCCCTATTTATCCCTTCCTCTCCCAGTATCCCTTGTGGTTTATACTTTCTGCTGACATTGTTGTGTGTGGTGTGGTTCTCGGCT
Source organism: Rhinella marina (assembly GCA_900303285.1). NCBI lineage: Eukaryota > Metazoa > Chordata > Amphibia > Anura > Bufonidae > Rhinella > Rhinella marina. The sequence continues at coordinate 11,941 of ONZH01012333.1, forward strand.
GAGATCCGGTTGCTGCAATATCTGCATTAAGATAAGTGTCATTTTCCCTTTTGTGTTTATCCTACTTTTCCCTGTTGTGGTTTTGCCTTCTGGAGTCTCCTGTTCGTCGGTCCTTTTGGAGGAACGGGTTGACTCCTTCCCCTGTCACTAGTGGCAGGGTTCTATAGGGTCTGTTGTTGAGATGAGCGAATATGCTCGTCCGAGCTTGATGCTCGTTCAAGCATTAGGGTATTCGCATATGCTCGCTACTCGGACGAGCATATCGCGATCCTCGAGGAAATGGCATCTTCCTCTTCCTGCATGTTAGGCGCCTTTTCTCAGCCAATCAGCATGCAGGAGTCTTTGGTACCTCGTAGCATCACGTGGGGCCCCTACAAGTTGATAGCAGGGATTGGCTGGCCAGATCAGATGACCTGGAAATATAAGAATCTGGTCCCGCGCTGCTCGCGTCAGACGCCACCTGCATGAGATTAGAAATAGAGCTGCTGTCTGTCAGGGAGAGTGTTAGGGCCTAAATTTAAATTTACATTTTTTCACTCAGTTATATATACTACAGTGCAGTGAAAAATTCTGTTGTGTGCTGCACACTAGCAGGAGTGTAGAAAATATATGTTTTTTCTCTCAGTTATATATTATACAGTGCAGTGAAAAATTCTGTCGTGTGCTGCACACTAGCCGGAGTGTAGAAAATATATGTTTTTTTCTCTCAGTTATATATCATACATTGCAGTGCAAAATTGAGTGGTTTGAGGTACAATAGCCGCACTACACTAGCCAGAGTGTAGAAAATATACGTTTTTTCTCTGTTATATATACTACAGTGCAGTGCAAAATTCTGTCGTGTTCTGCACACTAGCCGGAGTGTAGAAAATATACGTTTTTCTCTCAGTTATATATTATACAGTGCACTGCAAAATTCTGTCATCTGCTGCACACTAGCTGGAGTGTAGAAAATATACGTTTTTTCACGCAGTTATATATTATACAGTGCAGTGAAAAATTCTGTTGTGTGCTGCACACTAGCGGGAGTCTAGAAAATATACGTTTTTTCTCTCAGTTATATATACTACAGTGCAGTGTAAAATTGAATGGTTTGCGGTGCAATAGCCGCTGTCTAAAGACTAGGTTTTTCCTCTCAGTCATATATACTACAATGCAGTGCAAAATTGTGTCGTGTGCTGCACACTAGCCGGAGTGTAGAAAATATACGTTTTTTCTCTCAGTTATATATCCTACAGTGCAGTGAAAAATTCTGTCGTGTGCTGCACACTAGCCGGAGTGTAGAAAATATGTTTTTTCTCTCAGTTATATATCCTACAGTGCAGTGAAAAATTCAGTTGTGTGCTGCACACTAGCCGAAGTGTAGAAAATATATGTTTTTTCTCTCAGTTATATATCCTACAGTGCAGTGAAAAATTGAGTGGTTTGCGGTGCAATAGCCGCCATCTAAAGACTAAGTTTTTCCTGTCAGTCATATATACTACAATGCAGTGCAAAATTGTGTCGTGTGCTGCACACTAGCCGGAGTGTAGAAAATATACGTTTTTTCTCTCAGTTATATATCCTACAGTGCAGTGAAAAAATTCTTTTGTGTGCTGCACACTAGCCGGAGTGTAGAAAATATATCGTTTTTCTCTCAGTTATATATACTACAGTGCAGTGCAAAATTCTGTCGTGTTCTGCACACTAGCAGTGTCCCTTCCCACCCTGGTAGTGCCAGGCTGCTGCTGCTGGTTGTATCTGGCTGGTGAAGGAAAAAAGGGGGGGACCCCACGCCATTAAAAAAAAAATAATAATGAAATTTTTTGGGGAAAAAATGGCGTGGGGTCCCCCCCTTTTTTCCTTCACCAGCCATATACAACCTGCAGCTGCAGCCTGGCACTACCAGGGTGGGAATTGACATGGTTATTGGCCCTTCCCAGCCTAATAGTACCAGACTGCAGCCGCCCCAGAGCCAGACCCTCAATTTAGAAGGTCCGGTCCTGCGGATACCCGGCTCTTCCCGGCACCACTGGTGGCGGTGCGTGCCAAGGTAATAGATGTTGGGGTTAGTGCTGGCCTGCCATACCGGCAAGCACTAAGCCCAGTATTAGTAATCAGGTCCGTCTGTAGATAGCCGTAATTACTAAAACTGTAGTATTGTAAAAAAAAAAATACACACACCAGTATAAAACATTTTATTGAAATACACACTCCCCCAGACCCCTGTTTGACCATTTTATTAAAAAAAAAAAAAGCTGGTCCGACGTAGTCCAGCGAATCCGAAGTAGTCCTCTGCATTCACGACCCTGAAAAATAGAAAACAAACACACAAACACAGACCACTTACCTCTTCCTGCAGTGGGATAATACACACAGCGATGTCACTGTACAGGGATAATAAACACAGAGATGTCACCGTACAGGGATAATAAACAGTGATGTCACAGTACAGAGATAACAAACACAGTGATGTCACTGTACAGGGATAATAAACACAATGATGCGACTTGTTAAGAAAAAAAAGTTAGCCATTTTGCAATCTGTAAAGTTTACCCGAAAGGGGGGGGCGCAAAATTTGCCTGTAGGGGGCCCCGAAATTCCTGATGGCAGCCCTGTTCCAGGGAGTACGTGTCCACATGCAATCTCTATCCTAAAAGTCATATTGAGGCTCACCACCATGCTTTACACTGCAATCTTATTGAAAGACAGACAATCAGGGGTTCACCGCCAGGTTGTCAGGCAGCATTTTTAAGTGGGTCACCATTACCGTGTCCCTGAAAATTGCCTTGGGGTCATCCCCAGACATGGCCAGATTTAGAAAAAATGGTGCAATTAGGGAGCCTCAAAGGCATCCCTACATGCTGCCCCTGGTGTTTCCTATGAATTTCCAAGGTGTTTCCATCATTTTCTGAGGTTTTCACATGTTGGGGCAACTTTTAGGCCCCATTCACACGACCGTATGAATGGGGCCGTATCTATCCGCAAAATTGCGGATAGATACAGCCAGGGGCGTACATAGAAATCATTGGGCCCCATAGCAAGAATCTGAATGGGGCCCCAAACCCCACCCACTACCCCGGCCCATCCCACATGCTACCCTGGCTTCTCCCATGCCACGCCCCCATTTGCCAATAAAGAAATGTATACCTGAGCTACCAATTTTTTTTAAGGAGACGTTATACTGAATGGGAGCAGCAACAAGGATAGATTATACTGTATATTATACAGCATGGTGTACAGATTATACTGTATATTATACAGCATGGTGTACGGATTATACTGTATACTATACAGCATGGTGTACGGATTATACTGTATATTATACAGCATGGTGTACGGATTATACTGTATACTATACAGCATGGTGTACGGATTATACTGTGTATTATACAGCATGGTGTACGGATTATACTGTATACTATACAGCATGGTGTACGGATTATACTGTGTATTATACAGCATGGTGTACGGACTATACTGTATACTATACAGCATGGTGTAGGGATTATACTGTATACTATACAGCATGGTGTAGGGATTATACTGTATACTATACAGCATGGTGTACGGATTATACTGTATATTATACAGCCTGTTGTACGGTTTATACTGTATACTATACAGCATGGAGTACGGATTATACTGTATATTATACAGCATGGTGTACAGATTATACTGTATACTATACAGCATGGTGTACGGATTATACTGTGTATTATACAGCATGGTGTATGGACTATACTGTATACTATAGAGCATGGTGTAGGGATTATAGTGTATACTATACAGCATGGTATAGGGATTATACTGTATACTATACAGCATGGTGTACGGATCATACTGTGTATTATACAGTATGGTGTATGAATCATACTGTACATTGTATAGCATGGTACAGGGATTATAATATATACTGTACAACAAATGAATGGCGGTTACACCATGCAGGACAATATAACCCCTGCGCCACGCTGTACAATATACAATGGATAAAATGTTGGTACTGGGGTCAAATTAAAAGGATCATTTGCTTGTGGCAACTGCAATATTTGTCAATATATGTTGGGCTCTAGAAGTTTCACGAATCCGGCTGATGGATCGATCATTCGTCTACGAGATTACGTCAATTGCCGGACTCAAAATGTAGTCTATGCTTTATTTTGTCCATGTAACAAAATCTACGTGGGGCAGACCTCACAGGAACTACGGAGAAGGGTGCAACAACATCTCTCAAATATTGGACTTGCACGGAGAGATAGAATGAAAAAAGAAAAACCATTAACTTCAGTGGCCAGCCATTTTCTTGACCATCATGGAGTTTTTCAGGTGTTTCTGGGATATCACTTGGATTCCTCTTTCGTTTGCCCCTTTCAGAAATATGGATTGATTATTAGCACTTTTCTACAGGTCTTATTGCGTATTTTATACCTAAGGGACCAGAAAGGAATAGAGATAAAATGATGACGGAGTGTGTTAAAGGAGGGGATGGAAAGAGAATATAAAGAAGAATGAAGCTGTGTAACGTGATGTGCCCAATCATATTGCACCAACAAGATCTGGTGGCCTTGGAACTATTTTTCTTGCGCTTGTTTACTAACTGTATGCCTGTATTTAATTTCCTGTCCGTTATTATTGTTTTAGGATTTCATTTGATGTATGGTGTCCACACCGCCATTTTCCCCCAATGCCTCACAGTGTCACTACGAATTTATGCAGCAGTAATATTATTGTTATTTGTGTTTTTTTTTTTTTTTTTTTCACTGGGATGTATAATAAGTTTATTTAAGGAGATAAATAGGGTGAATTAACATTAAAATAAAAATAATAATAAAATAAAAATAAAATAAAAATAAAAATAAAATTAATAATAAAAATAAAAAATAAATACAAATAATAATAATTATAAAAATAAAAATAAAAATAATAGTATAAATAATATATAATAAATAATAAATTCTAATAGATAATAAAAAATAAAAAATGCACTATTTATTGTAACACAGGATAGAATTTGACTATATGGCACTTTTCTCACTGTTTTGATATGTATAATATTGCGCCACTGTGATGCATTGGGGTTGGGAGGTTTATTCCTTTATGTGGTGCTGTGCACACTTGTCTTTATATGAGTTTGGTATGTCTGATTTGCTGGTCATGTTTTTGATTTTGGCGTACACAGTATATGTTACTTGTAGCGCACATGTAGTCCCCGGCTTGATTGTGCACGTTCACTGTACAATATGTGACTTGGTGACGTAACTACGCCACACACGGGAGATTTATGCACACATTATAGTTTATTTATTATTGTTCATTATTTTTATCTGCCAACATTTATGGGGACCTCTGTCGATCAATGTCCTCCGCCATTATGTTGTTTAACCCTTTCACGACCGGAGCTTTTTTCGGTTCTGCATTTTCGTTTTGCGCTCCCTGCCTTCAAACAGCCATAACTCTTTTATTTTTCTGTTCACATAGCTGTATGAGGGCTTGTTTTTTGCGGGACAAGTTGTACTTTCCAACGCCACCATTTAATATTGCATACAGTGTAGTGGGAAGCGGGAAAAAAATTCCAAACCGGGTGAAATTGCAAAGAAAACGCTATTCCGCTACAGTTCTACGGGTTTCTTATTTACAGCGTTCGATGTGCATTAAAACTGATCTGTTACTTTCATTCTACTGGTCAGTACGAATCCGGCAATACCTAATATGTATAGTTTTTCCTGCGTTTTCATAGTGATAACATAATTAGAAAGTTGCCCTTTTTTTTTTTTTTTTTTTCCTTGTCAAATCTTGACCCCTATAACTTTTTGGTATTTATGTGTACAGAGCTGTATGGGGGCTCATTTTTTGCGGGACGATCTGAAGTTTTTATTGATACCATTCTGGGGTGTGTATGACTTTTTGATCACTTTTTATTTAATTTTTTTTAGAAAAAAAAGCGACAAAAAACGGCAAATCGCCATTTGGACGCTTTTTTCCGCCACACAATTCGCCGTATTGGAATTTTTTTTTTTATATTTTAAAAGTACAGGCGTTTTCGGTCACGGTGATACCCATGATGTCTATATTTATTGTTATTTAGGTATTTATTTTTTACTTATACGGAAAGGGGGGTGATTTGAACTTTTACATCTTTTTTATTTTTTATATATTTTTTAACATTTTTTTTAATTTTTTTTTTACTATTAGAAAGCTCAAATATGGGCTTATAAATTGTGGCTTTTTTTTTTTCTTTATGAGCAATTCTGGGTTTTATAGGCTCAGAAAACCATCAATTGCTCATTTCTTATCCTGGCCTGCCATCTAGTGGCCAGAATAAGAATTGCAGTTTGAAAACTGTAATCCTCACCAGCGAGGATTACAGTTTTCATATGGTGTACAGACACCCCGATTGGTCACACGGGGTGTCTGTACACCACCCGGAAGCGAACGCTTCCGGGTTTAGACGCAACTAGATGCCGTGATCACGTGTGATCACGGCATCTAGTCAACCCAGAAGACGCCGCCGATGTGGTAGGTAGCGGCAAGTCTCTGCTGTTAGAAACAGCAGAGACTTGCCGGCCATGACGCCCGCCGCACCCGCGAGCGGGCGCCATGTGCCCGCATCGCCCCAGCGCCGTACATGTACGGCGCTGGTCGCGAAGGGGTTAACTCTTGTTGGCACATTTCCCTATACATATCGTATTTCAGATGACCCGAGGTGACCCTTTGGGTCATGACGTGGTAGGGACATGCGCACTGGCCATGGACGAACGCTACATGCTTGGGATGTTTTCA
>ONZH01012334.1:0-87367 GCA_900303285.1 Rhinella marina
GTGACCAGTGGGTGATATATTAATATTTTAATATAATTTATACATAAACTGTTCCTTTGGCACCAAGTTTGTGGCTTATACTATATTAGAATACTAACACATTGCCTCTCATCATTTTTTTTTTTTTCCTATATCTACTATGAGATGGCTCTGCTGCTCGGCTCAGTCTGTACTGTAAAGCTGACTAGTGACCAGCAAAACAGGACATAGTCTAGTGACCTCTAGTGGTCAGTGTGCTAATGGCAACTGTGATTTTTTTTTTTTTTTTTTTTTTTTGTGATATGCAGCGGCAAAAAAGGATTAATAAAGACTAAAAATAAATGGTGTTTTCTGATTATAGCCTGACTCCTCCTCCTTTCTTTATAAAACACAGACGTTAGCGGCAGGTGCCTCAGGCAGGACGGCCGGGCCTGAATTGAATCCGCTGCTCCCAAAAGGGGCTGAGAATGCTCACTGCTGACTGGAAGCGCGGGACAGGACCTGCGCTCCGGCGTGATGACGTCACACAGGTCCTGCTGCTCCCAGTTGTCAGCTCGAGCAAATGGAGGTGAGGGTTTGTTTTTTTTTTTTTTTTAATAAACACAAAGCGCTTAGCAGTCCTTGTAGGAAAATACTGGTAATTAATATTGCCGGCACCAGCAGGGGCACGAAAATACCGGCCTTGCCAGTGAGATACGGGCCGGGTGACACCTGCTCGTCTGAAAGGGGCCGTAGCAGTTTAGTACATATTGTGTGCCGCACAGGCGGTGTAAGAATGCCAGTTGCGACTGGAAAAAAAAGACATTTAAAAAGTTGCAAAGAAGCAATCAGATGTGTCCCTCACGACAGCAGCGCAGGAGTTCGTACCCTTTGACCTTCTGAAACAGATTAAAGGTCATCTGTCAGGAGATTTGCACCAGTGGCACTGGCTGACCTGTGGCCTCTGTGTTGGTGTCATGTTCATATGTGCCCGCATTACTCAGAAAAATGAAGGGTTAATAAATGCATACGCTAAATTCATGTTTCCTGGAAATCGGATTACCGGTAGATCCAGAGGAGCAGCACCGTACCCAGAGCCAAACCCAGAAACTACATCTTTATCTGCATGGTAATCGGAGGTGTAAAGAGGACCGGGCACCACAAAATGTAATACAACGTGACAGCACCATGTTATAGAGCAGGAGGAGCGGAGCAGATTACTGTACAGGGGGAAAAGATCCAGTAAAACCTGTAATTTGTATACATTTATTTCTCTGCTTTCTTCACTTCCTGTAAACAGCTATCGGTACAGGAGGAGGAGTTATCGTGACTGCAGCTATCGACAGGAGGGAGAGTTATCGTGTGAAGCTATCGTACAGGAGGGAGGAGTTATCGTGACTGACAGCTATCGGTACAGGAGGGAGGAGTTATCAGTGACTGACAGCTATCTGTACAGGAGGGAGGAGTTATCGGTGACTGACAGCTATCGGTACAGGAGGGAGGAGTTATCAGTGACTGACAGCTATCTGTACAGGAGGAGGAGTTATCGGTGACTGACAGCTATCGGTACAGGGGGAGGAGTTACAGGTGACTGACAGCTATCGGTACAGGAGGGAGGAGTTATCAGTGACTGACAGCTATCTGTACAGGAGGGAGGTGACTGAGCTATCGTACAGGAGGAGGAGTTATCAGTGACTGACAGTATCGGTACAGGAGGAGGAGTTATCAGTGACTGACAGCTATCGGTACAGGAGGAGGAGTTATCGTGACTGACAGCTATCGGTACAGGAGGGAGGAGTTATCAGTGACTGACAGCTATCTGTACAGGAGGGAGGAGTTATCAGTGACTGACAGCTATCTGTACAGGAGGGAGGAGTTATCGGTGACTGACAGCTATCGGTACAGGAGGGAGGAGTTATCAGTGACTGACAGCTATCGTACAGGAGGGAGGAGTTATCGGTGACTGACAGCTATCGGTACAGGAGGGAGGAAGTTATCGTGACTGACAGCTATCTGTATAGGAGGGAGGAGTTATCAGTGACTGACAGCTATCGGTACAGGAGGGAGGAGTTATCAGTGACTGACAGCTATCGGTGCAGAGAGGGAGGAGTTATCAGTGACTGACAGCTATCGTACAGGAGGGAGGAGTTATCGTGACTGACAGCTATCGGTACAGGAGGGAGGAGTTATCAGGTGACTGACAGCTATCGGTACAGGAGGGAGGAGTTATCAGTGACTGACAGCTATCAGTACAGAGGGAGGAGTTATCAGTGACTGACAGCTATCGGTACAGAGGGAGGAAGTTATCGGTGACTGACAGCTATCGGTACAGGAGGGAGGGGTTATCAGTGACTGACAGCTATCGGTACAGAGGAGGAGTTATCAGTGACTGACAGCTATCGGTACAGGAGGGAGGAGTTATCGTGTGACTGACAGCTATCGGTACAGGAGGGAGGAGTTATCAGTGACTGACAGCTATCAGTACAGAAGGGAGAAAGTTTATCGGTGACTGACAGCTATCAGTACAGAAGGGAGAAGTTATCGGTGACTGACAGCTATCGGTACAAGAGGGAGGGGTTATCAGTGACTGACAGCTATCGGTACAAGAGGGAGGGGTTATCAGTGACTGACAGCTATCAGTACAGAAGGGAGAAGTTATCGGTGACTGACAGCTATCGGTACAAGAGGGAGGGGTTATCAGTGACTGAGCTATCGGTACAAGAGGAGGGTTATCAGTGACTGACAGCTATCGTACAGGAGGGAGGAGTTATCAGTGACTGACCGCTATCGGTACAGGAGGGAGGAGTTATCAGTGACTGACAGCTATCGGTACAGGAGGGAGGAGTTATAAGTGACTGACAGCTATCGGTACAGGAAGAAGGAGTTATCAGTGACTGACAGCTATCAGTACAGGAGGAGGGGTTATCAGTGACTGACAGCTATCGGTACAGGAGGGAGGAGTTATCAGTGACTGACAGCTATCGGTACAGGAGGGAGGAGTTAGTGACTGACAGCTATCAGTACAGGAGGGAGGAGTTAGTGACTGACAGCTATCAGTACAGGAGGGAGGAGTTATCAGTGACTGACCGCTATCGGTACAGGAGGGAGGAGTTATCAGTGACTGACAGCTATCGGTACAGGAGCGAGGAGTTATCAGTGACTGACAGCTATCAGTACAGGAGGGAGGAGTTATCAGTGACTGACAGCTATCGGTACAGGAGGAGGAGTTATCGGTGACTGACAGCTATCAGTACAGAAGGGAGAAGTTATCGGTGACTGACAGCTATCTGTACAGAGGGAGGAGTTAGTGACTGACAACTATCCGTACAGGAGGGAGGAGTTAGTGACTGACAGCTATCTGTATAGGAGGGAGAAGTTATCAGTGACTGACCGCTATCGTACAGGAGGGAGGAGTTATCAGTGACTGACAGCTATCGGTACAGGAGGGAGGAGTTAGTGACTGACAGCTATCGGTACAGGAGGGAGGAGTTATCAGTGACTGACAGCTATCGGTACAGGAGGAAGGAGTTATCAGTGACTGACAGCTATCAGTACAGGAGGGAGGAGTTATCAGTGACTGACAGCTATCGGTACAGGAGGGAGGAGTATCGGTGACTGACAGCTATCAGTACAGAAGGGAGAGAAGTTATCGGTGACTGACAGCTATCTGTACAGGAGGGAGGAGTTATCAGTGACTGACAGCTATCGGTATATATCGGTACAGGAGGGAGGAGTTATCAGTGACTGACAGCTATCAGTACAGGAGGGAGGAGTTATCAGTGACTGACAGCTATCGGTACAGGAGGGAGGAGTTATCGGTGACTGACAGCTATCAGTACAGAAGGGAGAAGTTATCGGTGACTGACAGCTATCTGTATAGGAGGGAGGAGTTATCAGTGACTGACAGCTATCGGTACAGGAGGGAGGAGTTATCAGTGACTGACAGCTATCGGTGCAAGAGGGAGGGGTTATCAGTGACTGACAGCTATCGGTACAGGAGGGAGGAGTTATCAGTGACTGACAGCTATCAGTACAGAAGGGAGAAGTTATCGGTGACTGACAGCTATCAGTACAGAAGGGAGAAGTTATCGGTGACTGACAGCTATCGGTACAAGAGGGAGGGGTTATCAGTGACTGACAGCTATCGGTACAGGAGGGAGGAGTTATCAGTGACTGACAGCTATCGGTACACAGGAGGGAGGAGTTTATCGGTGACTGACAGCTATCGGTACAGGAGGGAGGAGTTATCAGTGACTGACAGCTATCAGTACAGAAGGGAGAAGTTATCGGTGACTGACAGCTATCAGTACAGAAGGAGAAGTTATCGGTGACTGACAGCTATCGACAAGAGGAGGGGTTATCAGTGACTGACAGCTATCGGTACAAGAGGGAGGGGTTATCAGTGACTGACAGCTATCGGTACAGGAGGGAGGAGTTATCAGTGACTGACAGCTATCGGTACAGGAGGGAGGAGTTATCAGTGACTGACAGCTATCGGTACAGGAGGGAGGAGTTATCAGTGAAGTATCGACAGTGTGACAGCTATCGGTACAGGAGGAAGGAGTTATCGGTGACTGACAGCTATCTGTACAGGAGGGAGGAGTTAGTGACTGACAACTATCCGTACAGGAGGGAGGAGTTAGTGACTGACAGCTATCTGTATAGGAGGGAGAAGTTATCAGTGACTGACCGCTATCGTACAGGAGGGAGGAGTTATCAGTGACTGACAGCTATCGGTACAGGAGGGAGGAGTTAGTGACTGACAGCTATCGGTACAGGAGGGAGGAGTTATCAGTGACTGACAGCTATCGTACAGGAGGAAGGAGTTATCAGTGACTGAACAGCTATCAGTACAGGAGGGAGGAGTTATCAGTGACTGACAGCTATCAGTACAGGAGGGAGGGGTTATCAGTGACTGACAGCTATCAGTACAGGAGGAGGAGTTATCAGTGACTGACAGCTATCGGTACAGGAGGAAGGAGTTATCAGTGACTGACAGTTATGACAGTTATCAGTACAGGAGGGAGGAGTTATCAGTGACTGACAGCTATCAGTACAGGAGGGAGGAGTTATCAGTGACTGACAGCTATCAGTACAGGAGGGAGGGAGTTATCAGTGACTGACAGCTATCAGTACAGGAGGAAGGAGTTATCAGTGACTGACAGCTATCGGTACAGGAGGAAGGAGTTATCAGTGACTGACAGCTATCAGGTACAGGAGGGAGGAGTTATCGTGACTGACAGCTATCAGTACAGGAGGGAGGAGTTATCAGTGACTGACAGCTATCAGTACAGGAGGAGGGGTTATCAGGACTGACAGCTATCGTACAGGAGGGAGGAGTTATCAGTGACTGACAGCTATCGGTACAGGAGGGAGGAGTTAGTGACTGACAGCTATCAGTACAGGAGGGAGGAGTTAGTGACTGACAGCTATCAGTACAGGAGGGAGGAGTTATCAGTGACTGACCGCTATCGGTACAGGAGGGAGGAGTTATCAGTGACTGACAGCTATCGGTACAGGAGCGAGGAGTTATCAGTGACTGACAGCTATCAGTACAGGAGGGAGGATTATCAGTGACTGACAGCTATCGTACAGGAGGGAGGAGTTATCGGTGACTGACAGCTATCAGTACAGAAGGAGAAGTTATCGGTGACTGACAGCTATCTGTACAGGAGGGAGGAGTTAGTGACTGACAACTATCCGTACAGGAGGGAGGAGTTAGTGACTGACAGCTATCTGTATAGGAGGGAGAAGTTATCAGTGACTGACCGCTATCGGTACAGGAGGGAGGAGTTATCAGTGACTGACAGCTATCGGTACAGGAGGAGGAGTTAGTGACTGACAGCTATCGGTACAGGAGGGAGGAGTTATCAGTGACTGTACAGCTATCGGTACAGGAGGAAGGAGGAGTTATCAGTGACTGACAGCTATCAGTACAGGGAGGGAGGAGTATCAGTGACTGACAGCTATCGGTACAGGAGGGAGGAGTTATCGGTGACTGACAGCTATCAGTACAGAAGGGAGAAGTTATCGGTGACTGACAGCTATCTGTACAGGAGGGAGGAGTTATCAGTGACTGACAGCTATCGGTATATCGGTACAGGAGGGAGGAGTTATCAGTGACTGACAGCTATCAGTACAGGAGGGAGGAGTTATCAGTGATGACAGCTATCGGTACAGGAGAGGAGTTATCGGTGACTGACAGCTATCAGTACAGAAGGGAGAAGTTATCGGTGACTGACAGCTATCGTACAGAGGGAGGAGGAGACAGCTTATCAGTGACTGACAGCTATCGGTAGAGGGAGGAGTTATCAGTGGGACTGACAGTATCGGTGAAGAGGGAGGGTTATCAGTGACTGACAGCTATCGGACAGGAGGGAGGAGTTATCAGTGGACTGACAGCTATCAGTACAGAAGGGAGAAGTTATCGGTGACTGACAGCTATCAGTACAGAAGGAGAAGTTATCGGTGACTGACAGCTATCGGTACAAGAGGGAGGGGTTATCAGTGACTGACAGCTATCGGTACAGGAGGGAGGAGTTATCAGTGACTGACAGCTATCGGTACAGGAGGGAGGAGTTATCGGTGACTGACAGCTATCGGTACAGGAGGGAGGAGTTATCAGTGACTGACAGCTATCAGTACAGGAAGGGAGAAGTTATCGGTGACTGACAGCTATCAGTACAGAAGGGAGAAGTTATCATGACTGACAGCTAGACAGTATCGAAAGTATACAAGAGGGAGGGGTTATCAGTGACTGAAGTATCGGACAGGGGAGGAGTTATCAGTGACTGACAGCTATCGGTACAGGAGGGAGGAGTTATCAGTGACTGACAGCTATCAGTACAGGAGGGAGGAGTTATCAGTGACTGACAGCTATCAGGTACAGGAGGGAGGAGTTATCACTGTGACTGACAGCTATCGGTACAGGAGGAAGGAGTTATCGGTGACTGACAGCTATCCTGTACAGGAGGGAGGAGTTAGTGACTGACAACTATCGTACAGGAAGGGAGGAGTTAGTGACTGACAGCTATCTGTACAGGAGGGAGGAAGTTATCAGTGACTGACAGCTATCGGTACAGGAGGGAGGAGTTATCATGACTGACAGCTATCGGTACAGGAGGGAGGAGTTATCAGTGACTGACAGCTATCGGTACAGGAGGGAGGAGTTATCGTGACTGACAGCTATCAGTACAGGAGGAAGAAGTTATCAGTGACTGACAGCTATCAGTACAGGAGGGAGGAGTTATCAGTGACTGGACAGCTATCAGTTACAGGAGGGGAGGAGACAGACAGCTTATTAGTGACTGACAGCTATCTGTATATCGGAGGGAGAGGAGTTATCAAGTGTACTGACACAGCTATCGGTACAGGAGGTTGGGGACAGCTAATCAGTAGGGATGAGCAAATTTCATATTTTTAAAGTTAGTTTTTGGTTGTGGTTTTGGTTTGCGTTATGGATTCCATTACCACGGACCAGAACGCAATTCCATGACGGAATGCATAATGGGAATGTCTTTAGAGGCATTCCATCATAATAGAAGTCTATGGGCTGTATAACTGAAACCAGATGATATGTGCAGTACTTCAGGCTCTCCCTCTCCTGCTCAGACGACACCATTACCAGGGGCAGGGATGAAAAGCCTTCAGTGCAGAAAGCCCTTGTGACAATAAAACTTCTTACGGATGTGGATCAGTCAGGTGCATGCCTCTAGCATGACCGAGGAGAAGTTCTGAAGGGTTAGGACAGCTGATTGTCACATAGGCACCTCGAGGAAGCATCTGTAATCTTCAAGTGATAGAAGTACTGGTATTCTCTGCCCTTCCAGCACTGGCTGTAGCCACGTTTACAGATGATCATTTAGAAGGATATCATGAAGGGACTGGCTGGAGAGAACAGGTAATGGCTGCGTGTATGACACCTGGCCGCTGCGCCCAGTGATTGTGTCCCTGCAGTGATCAGCCATACCGGAGCACTGCAGCCCGAGAACTACAGGAACAAGGAGGGGGTTTAAACTGATTTTTTTTTTAATGTGACTCCTGCTTTATGCCTCATTTCTGATGCCGCCTTCACACGGCATTTAACACTTTAATGACCAAATTATATTTTCGCTTTTTACTCTCAGCCCCCAAAGCCATAACTTTAATACTGAAAAAAAAAAAAATATATATATATAAAATCTTTTCAGTCATTCTGGACCCCCCCCACTTTTTTGTAGTTATTTGTACGGAGCTGTGGGAGGGCTCCTTATTTTTGCAGGCAATCTGTACTTTTACACCATTTTGGGGTGTATGACATTTGATAACTTATTAGATGTCTTTTTGTGGAAGGTGAAGCAAAAAAAAAAAAATTAACTTCTTACCTCAATGAGGGCTTCAAAAGCAGTATGGCCAGCACTGGAAAGCTGCGGTGCACCAAGAGGCTAAGCCCCGCCCTCAGTGCACTGAAGCCCTCACTTGAATAAAAATATACAGCCGATTTTTTGAAAAGCTAGATATCAGCAGCATCAACCCTAGCAGGCGGTTTAGAGGCGTTGTCTCACCTCCGCAAGTTGAATTTATTATGTACATAATCTTGATTAACTTACTAACATACACTCATTTTTCACTAATGGGCTCTGCAGTGGCCGCACAAGTGAGAGCGCCAACCTTTACACAGGGACAAGAACGCATAGGGCCACAAGTATGTGCATTAGCTCCGGTCCATGGCCACCTCGTTTCATCTATGGGAAGATGGTGAACAGATTGCAGAAACCATTGGTTGTCACCATCTGTACAGCACCTGCTCAGCGGAAGCTGCTGGTGAATGTGATAGACTAGCGGCCCTCGGAGCACGCCCAGCTACTTGCCTGGGCCATCACTCACAGCAAGAGGCACGCCCCCACTTCAGCTTAGGGAGTGTGCTGAAAACAGGAGGTAACGCCCCCTTTCACACGAGCATCACCGATTGGCTCAGGGTGCATTCAGTTTTTTTTCTACATGGATGCAATGCATTTTTCCACTGAAGCCTCATTCGCTTCTATGGGGGCAGGGCTGCGTGAAAAAACACAGACTAGACTATGGAACATGCTGCGTTCTTCACGCAACGTACACAGACCCATTGAAATGAATAGGTCAGGATTCAGCGAGTGTTGACATCACGCATCCATGTGAAAAACCCGCTCGTGTGGAAGGAGCCCCATAAACCACTTTACGCTCGACCCTGCTGACAGGTGCTCTAAACTCCCCGACAACCCCATCAAATATTAAAAAAAAAAGCAGAGGCCGGACATGGAGGTTACACGCTGCTCTTTATTCACACTCTGGTCTGGATTAGATCTTGTTGAAAGCTGCAATGTCCACGCTCTGCACCTGAGAATTAGAAGGAAAAAAATAAAATAAAAAATCACCACAAGATGGACGAGTCTGATAAATGATCTCGTAATGTGGGGCGGCTGCATCGTTGTGACTTCTTATACTCCAGTCACAGCCAGAGCTGCACACTACTGTCACTGCTGCAGAATAAAGCGTGTTATATGTTGTCCAGTGAAAGGTCACCTCCCCCACAATGCCATGCACCATTATGGGGTACACCAGCAGAAGTATGAGTGCAGCTCTGGATGCGATTAACATTGGAACCACAGCATTTACAATAAGAGGTTGTGCAGTGGAGTTAAAGTGATGCCATCAATATCAAATTGGGGGGTGGACACCCGCTGATCTGATATTGAGGACCAATCCTTGAGGTGTTACTCCACCCACCCACCACTTTAGGGTACGGCTACAACGCACTGCGACACATTTATGTCACACGCATTTTTTATAAAGGATAGTCAGTGGTGTCACACTGCAACGTGTCAGTCACACACCAAACCCAACTTGGATGGATTTTTTGTACAACTGTCGCAGCGCGTCACAGTGCGACATTGCCGACTACCATGTTACACGACATTACTGCGACAAGTGTCACCGTGCTGCCCCAGCCTTAATGCTGTCACGTGAGCCCATCGGAGGGGTGGGTCTGGCGGCAGCCATGTCCTCTATATAATTCAGGCAGCACTTACATAGTCTCGAACTTTGGTGATCTCCTCCTCCAGCATGTCCGTGCCGACCTTGTCGTCCTCCACCACGCACTGGATCTGCAGCTTCTTGATGCCGTAGCCCACAGGCACCAGCTTGGAGGAGCCCCACAGCAGCCCGTCCATCTGCACGGAGCGCACACATTCTTCCAGCTTCGCCATGTCCGTCTCGTCATCCCACTATGGAGGACACAACCGGGTTAGTGTGATGTGAGAGAACCCTGCGAGCGCCAAGCTGAGCTTTCATATTAACACCGCTCACCGGTTTCACATCCAGCAAGATGGAGGACTTGGCGATCAGTCCAGGCTTCTTGGATTTCTTCTCTGCGTACTGACGCAATCTCTCCTCTTTGATCCTGGCGGCCTCCGCATCTTCCTCTTCATCGCTACCGAACAGGTCAATGTCGTCGTCGTCATCCTCCTCTGCTTTTGGCTGTGGGGCTGCAGCAGGCGGGCAGGAACGTACAGGGGAAGGGGCCGGAAGCTGGAAGATAGAAGAAAGTCAGGAGCCTCTGATATCACAGACTGGCTGACTTCCTTTCACTATGGGACCTGCCACCATGATGGCCGCACACTGAGGACTCCCCAGAGCTTGGATAAAGGTACAGAATGCAGGGCCCCCTAGTGGTGGCTGCAGGCAGTGCAACCCTATATACAGTCTGTAGCTCCTAACCTTATACACAGGGTCCCCCATATGTTTACCTTGCAGACAGGTGGAGGCTGTGGGGCTTGTGAGGTAGCGGACTTCTCCAGTGTACTGATCCGGCTTTCCAGTTTGGAGATGGCTGACTGAAGGTCCTTCACCACTAAAGGCAAGAAAAAAAAAAAAAAAAACTACAATCAATAGATTTAAAATAAAAAAAAATTCCACAAGTCACTTCCCAGGCTGCAGACAGCCTCCATTTTGTTCCATTTCAGGTGTCAGCAACCTGCGGCACTCCAGCTGTGTTGAAACTACAACTCCCAGCATGCTCCATACACTTCTATGAGGTGCTGGGAGTTGTACTCTCACAACAGCTGGCTCTGGATATCTGCAGGTGCCAGCCTACGACAGCAGGGGGCATCTTCCATGGCAGGCGGCTGCACACAGGGCAGGAACATCACATGCGGTCTGCTAGGAGTAAGTGACGGCACCTTTCTGCAGGTTCTGGTTCTCGTGTTCTAGACTGGCGACCCGGGACAGGAGCTCGCTGTTCTCTCCGCCGGGGGCAGCGGCCGCGCTCTGCAAAATCAACCGAGAGAAGGATTGAAAACCGCAAGAAGAACTGACAAAACCCCAACCCCGACAAGAGGGGAGTAATGTACCCGGCCCCATCCCCCACCTCTGCTGCTATAACATGATTAAGGGGGTGGAGAGAGCTCTGGGTACAGGGAGCAGATGGAGAAGAATTTAGTGCAGCCAAAGCGCCACCCCGAGGACGCCTCACCCAGAAACAGCAGGAGCCCAGCAGCAGAGAGCAGAAACTGGGGGCAGACATGCATCGTACTGACTGTAAGACTCCAGACCACCAGCAGAGGGCAGCAGACATGAGGTGACCTGGCCTTATACAAAGGACGTCTATTCCAGTCACATCCAAAGCTGCGTTCACGATTCTCATCAGAGTCCGCACATGATAACGCCCATAGTGCATGCTCTGGGAGGAGGTGACGCCGGCAGGATTTTCTGTAGCAGAATTGTGAATGCAGCTCTGAATGTGACCGTTCCATCTACGACGTCTGGTGGACACGCTCAGACCCTACAAACACTATATCCTTGTGATTGGCGACAGACTTACGGGATGGGACCCTGAGCAGTGCGGGGGAGGGGGAGCCTGGCCTTCCTTAGGACTATGCCAGGACTGGTCCTCAGCTAGAAAAGGGGAAGAAATGTGGATTTTGTTTAATGAGTGGAAACACGATGAAAGCAGCCACGAGGGGGAGGAGGGCCATGCAGGGGAGTAATGGCAGACAGGCATGCAGAGCAAGACCGAGGAAGCCGCAACCGCAGCACCAGCAATGGAGGGTCCGGGCGTATAGCACAGGGACATCCTGCACTCCACCCCGAAAATCAGCAAACTGTACGTCTCACACAGAGACTCAGAGGGAGTCACATCCAGAGCTGCAGTCAATGCTTCTGGGAGACAACACCCCCCACCCCATCCCGCTGGTGTAAGGATCAGCAACCTCCAGCTCAAACTACAACTCCCAGAATCCTCCTTTCACTTCTGTGGAAGTTACAACAGCAGAGTACGTGTGCATGCTGGGAGTTGTAGTTCCACAGCAGCTGGAGCGCTGAAGGTGGCTGATCCCTGCGTGGAGATGGCTCTGCGGTGCCGCACAATCTCCTCTCTCACTACAACACCCAACATCTTACAGGACGCCTCCTCTGGGGGTCACAGCACAACAGTGAGAGCAGCTTTGGATGTGACTCAAAATCAGTGCAGCATTAATGATCAGTAGGACACACGGGGTTAACCTTAAAGGGGTTGTCCAGCTTACAGATCCCCGCTTTATCTACGTATTTTGAGTTGGAGCCGGGGGGAGCGGGGTTATTGTTCTGTATTATATGACTGGACACCGTGTAATGCTTTACTCCCCCTGTGGTGGCGCTGCAGGGAAACACCCACAGCCGATCGCTGCGACCACCGCAGGGGGCGGGGCTGTCCTCAGGATTGTAATGATGTAATAGGATAGGGGACAACTTCATCTAAGCGGATCACACCTTCAAGGAAAAACTCAGAGCAAAACTCCCATCGGATCACTGCCTGGACTACTCCAGGAGGTCCAGTGTCTGCAGAGTTTTGCTCGGACTTCTCCACATTCTGCAGATGAATCAGACACAAGTATTAGTGATGGGGGAGGGGGACGGAGGATCTCCGGCGCGCACACACGGGGGGGATATTAGGACACAGGTTAGAGAAGAGCAGCCGGGTCACAGACGGCCGCCCCGCCTGCTGGTACTCACTCCGGCCAGCGATTTCTGGATATTCTCCCTGGCTCTGGCAATGTCCCTGAGGATTGTGCTCGCTCCGTCTTCCTGTAGGCCGTGCACAAAGAACCACACACACATTTACAGGTTACCAGGAGGGAAAGAAGTCACTGAAAAGCCGGGGTCATGGCCGGGCGGGGGGACAGCTACACGGGGACCACAGAGCGCAAGACAAGCAGACGCCAGCCCGGAGGAAGCAGGAGGGTCAGTACATATCACATCTGTAGGGGACATGGGAACCACCAGGGGTATTCCCATCTCAGACATCACCAGTCAGATGGGTGCGGGTCCTACCTCTGGAATCTGTCGATGGCATATCCTAGCAGTGCGCCACCGTCAGATAGGAGGGACCCACACCCATCTATAGAACGGGGCCCCTCCCAGAGTGAACAAGGGCGCACCGCACAGAGCATGGCCGCCTATGGGAATGGAGAAGATAGCCGAGCGCCTGCAGAGCTCTGCTAACACCCAGAGAGGGGCCCTGTTCTAGAGACGGGTCCCAGAGGTGATAGCGATACGCCAATGTGTGAGATGGGCCAACACCTTTAAGAGACCAAATAAAGTAAAACAGTCGTCCTGCGGGGCTGAGAAAACTTAGATTATACGTCTTCTCCCAACACTGAGGTCAAACAGAAAATCGGAAGTTAGTTCTGTGGAGTTTTGCTTTAATTCCCCTCCCCCCCCTCCCCCCCCCCATTACCGCCACGGTTCCCAGTCCTCAAACAAATGTGACATTTAACAACAACATCACCTCCCCCTTCAGGTACCTGCAGACGGCGCAGATCTACGTGCAGAAAATCCACAGTATTTAGAACTGGGGCAAAGTAGAACCGACCGGGAGCAGCCAATCAGGAGTCCTTTCATTTTCCAAAGGATCAGTTAGAAATGAAAGGTGGAATCTGATTGGCTGCTCTGGACAATTGAGTCAGGTTTTCCTTTACACCAGTTATGTCAAACCCTCACTGTTTTTTTTGTGCGCATTTTATGTGTTTTTCTTATACAAAAAAAAAACCGCGCATGATCTGCATGGTGTGCAGTTACCCTTAGGACGAGGCCAGATCCACGTTTGGTGAGGAACACTCCGCAGGTATCTGGGCACGGTCCGATCTGTGCGCTCACCGGTACTACAGCCATCTATTATTAAGGGGGCGGGCCCATCTGGGAGATTCATGGTATATCCATCATCGTCAGATAGGAGCGGCTCCTACGTCTCCATAACGGGGCTCCCCAAAGTGAACAGAGCAGCCACGTCTGTATTCCCAGCAGTCCTGTACAGGTTAATGGAGAGGCGGCTGCGCCTGAACTGCCATAGTAATGGATGGAGAGAGCGCTGCACTCTTCACTGCAGGGGCCCCAGTCACTAGACAGGAGCAGATCCCAGAGATGGGGGCCACACCTCCCTGACCATATCCAAGACGGGTCAGCCCCTTAAACTGCACAGCAGTCGCCCTAATTAAATTTAGGTACAATGATGGAGACTCCCCCGCTGCTTAAAGGGGTTCTCTGGGCTACAGATATTGATGACCCATCTGCAGCAGAGGTGATCAGATCGCTGGGGGTCGGACTCCCAACATCCTCACTGATCAGCTGATGAAGACCACACAGTGTACATAGGGGAAGCAGAAGGCTGCGGACAGTGTAGGTGCGGGGCCCCACAGTCCGCTATGCTGAGGACGGGTCATCAATAGGAGTAGCCCCTTATATAAGGGTAACGGTGCGGACTACACCCAGCAGAGGAGCTGTGGACGGATCGTGTCCGAACTACACAAACTACAGAGCAGGAGGCAAAGCTGCAGCACAAGACAGCGGGGCGATGACTATAGCACTTAGGGGATGTGGAGGGACCATAGAAGCCCGTCACGTCCGCAGCACGTGGTGACACCCCTCCCCCCCTCCGCACTCACCTGTGCTTGGTTCTGGCAGTTGGGCGCAGATTTCAGGCTCAGATGTTCGTAGTACTGCTTTCTCGGCGTCGTCGTACTTGCATTATCAAACCAGATCTTCTCGGTGCTCAGGGACGGAGCCGCCATGTCTCTGCAAAATACACGGCAGCAGCGAGTCAGTCAGCAGCGCTCGGCCCGCGGCTACACGATGATGTCATCAAACTACAGAACGCATCGTCCTTCATGTAGACGGGTCCTAATGTGATACACAAAGATCAAGGCCTCCGTCTACTCTGCGCCTCCGCGGCTCTAACCGCACACCCGTCCCCACGCACTTACATAGGGGCCCTTCTGTAGGTCTCCTGCACAACTGGGGGGCCGGGGCATTAAGTCGGCTCTGTGGCCCCTTCAGCCTATTCTAGGAGTCACTTGGGATGGGGTCTGACCGAGGACGCAGAGAAATACCGTAAGAGCGTTTTATCTATCTTACGTTTTTAGTCTCACTACAGGACTTGGGCCTACACCGGCTGATCTCGTCAGTACCCCCTCCCCCTCTACCACCTGAACTGATGCTGTAAACGGGGGTCGCCCCGTCCTGTACAAAGCTCACATGCCATACATTAACTTCTGCAGCTTCCGAACCTACTGATCCACCCTCAGGATCTCCGCTTGCCTGCAGTGAATTGGCCTACAATTCCTTACGTCTAGAGGCTTGTGAAATTCAGGATCCTCTTGCAGTCATTGAATGGAAACCCACTGACGCACTATGCACGCCATCGGGGGAGACTTGTGCTGCTCCATTTGTCTCACACTATACTGACAACAGGAAGGTTTCCACTCACTGACAGCAATCAGATGTGAGGGCAGAAGCCTGAGAAATAATGGACATAAGAAGGATAAGACGTGATTCACACCAGACTGGAGGCGGCAGGAGCGTCACTATCACCCCATGCCGGTGCCCACCTTCAGGTCACTAGTAGGTTTTGGTGCCACCAACGTCTCCATACACGTGCTCACTCAGCCGAGCATGCATGTGCCCTGGACCCTGCCTGACGGCGAGAACAAAGGGATCAGGCATGCTGAAATCCAACTGCCTAATCCTCATCTGCCCTTACATCTGGAGGCCGCCATACACATTAGATGGTTGCCAGTCCCGCCAAGATCGATGGGTGACTCCTCTCTAATCTTTATGACCAGCTTAGGGGTTAATCACATTCACGTAGCATGAAATAACGTAAATATATCGCACAGGCGGAGAGCGGTATACAGGTATATACATAATAGGCTCCTACTTCGTGCCACCATTCCTGGTTTTTACGGATGACGACCTGATGGATTTCACAGCGTTGGACGTCTTATGGCCACGAGCCAGGAGAAGTTTCTCTTCGGCTTTGTCGTAAAGCGGCCTTATCGATGCCAACACCCTCTCGCTGTCGGCGTGCAGGTAGTTAGGCGGGGGTAATACAGTGCATTGGCGGTCCTTCCCTCGGGAATACTGGCGAGCTCCTTCCTCCGGGCGGCGGCTGCTTTCCTGCCGATTTCTTGCTCCATTTAATCCTTCTTGCCCCTTTTCTGGCTCCAGTTGCTCAGGCTTGGCGCGGTTTGGGGGGCCGCCTGTGCCACGTGTTCGTAGTAACGCACCTCCGCCTGGTCATACAGGGTCTTGTCCAGCCACACTTCAGACAGCAGGCCCTGCAGGCCGGCCCAGTGAGGCTTCCCGTTCACAGTCGGGTCGGATATCATGGAGTTTAGAGTCAGTGGACTGGGCGCCGGTGGCTGGAGTCGGGGTGGCACTGGCATAAGCCTTCATCAGGCGCTCTTCTGCGAGGACCGTGGCACTGCAGCGCTCAGGGAGAGACCAGGTTGAGGTTAGCCTTCGAGGAGCCAGAGGGGAAGAATACTGCGCGACAAACTGGCTCTCGGCATCCTCGAAGCTAAACTTGTTGACCCAGATGCCTTTGCTCACGTGGTGACACGCCATCATCTGACCGTGGCAGCAGCCGTCCGTGGCATGGTTCTTGTGTTTAACGGTTGAAGGCGGCTCCTCCGGTGCCCGGGCCTGCTCTGCTGCCCGCACCGTGTGGTAATAACATTCAGCCCCGTCATAGACGGACTTGTCCAACCACACGGCCTCGGCCATCATGCCGAGGAGAGCGGAGTCCGCCTTCGGAGGAGAGGCTTTGTTTCGGGGCGACCGTCGCCTCTTCTTCTGCTTCTTGTCGTTGGCTTTCTTCTGGTGGATGTCCGCGGTCTCGGACTGGTTTCCGTTTGCGGCTTCAATCTTTTTAGGGGTTGGTGACGTCAGGGCCTCGCCCGCCAGCTTGGCACCGTCCTTGTGTCTGTCCACCCAGCCGGACTCCACGGGGCTCTGATGCTTCCTCGTCCTCATCTTCACTGTACGGCAGCATTAAAAGACAACAAGAGCTGAAATCCCGGACAGAGGCACAAGACACAGGGCATTTACCAGAGAAGACACCGGGGGGCGCAACAGGGAGGAAAGGGATAAGACAGGACCTTGGGATCCCTACAGCAGACAAGTTTCTGCAAAACTACAACTCCCATCATCCACTGACCATGTAATGGTAACAGATCATCAGCCCATGCGGAGATCTGCGTCCACGGCCTGGTGAACTGGTGGTGGTCAAAGGCTGCATTCACACAGCGCAGAGATACTGAGTAAATAAGACCGCCAAGTCGGTCGGAGGCGTCTTCTCTGGTAAAACCACGTTCATACGAAGCCGTATCATGCAAAGACTGGATGGCGATAATGGACCTGAAGGCAATGAACCGGGTTACTGCTCCAGAAACTCAGCGGATCTGAGGGAGCGGGAACCAAACTCAGCGCCCGCCAGTAGTGGTGATGGTCTAAGCGGCTGGTGCGGGTGGTAAGTATCCCGCGTTACTACAGAAGAGAAGGAATGAGGTCGGCACATTACACTGACACAACCATCAAGAGAAACCAGACAGGACCCAGCACCGGCCAGGTTATTAACAGGGCTCGTCTCACCGGGGACGTTGGTCGTGTATTGTAGGATATGTCACCAGTGTTCAGATGGGTGCGGGTCCTACCTACCTCGGACCAGAACCGTGCCCCAAACATGGAGAGCACCA
This sequence comes from Rhinella marina, assembly GCA_900303285.1. Classification (NCBI taxonomy): domain Eukaryota; kingdom Metazoa; phylum Chordata; class Amphibia; order Anura; family Bufonidae; genus Rhinella; species Rhinella marina. The sequence goes on from ONZH01012334.1 coordinate 17,979, forward strand.
CACACAGCCACATTCATTACCATGGGAAGTGAAGGGAGCAGTGAGCGCAGAACTGCCTAGATGTGAAGGGGGAGTATGCTGCGCATGTGCACGGCGCTCACCTTATATACCGGAGGACCTCCCCTCTGTATACGTCACCGAGTATCCTGATCCAGTGGGGGTCAGGTCACCAGTATCTGATCAGTGGGGGTCAGACACACGAGGACAGGTCACCAGTATCTGATCAGTGGAGGTCAGACACCTGAGGACAGGTCACCAGTTATCTGATCAGTGGAGGTCAGACACCGGAGGAGGCCACCAGTGATCTGAAAACCAGGAAAGGTCCATATCTGGAATCAGTGGAGGTCAGACACAGGAGGACAGGTCCACCAGTATCTGATCAGTGGAGGTCAGACACAGGAGGACAGGTCAGCCAGTATCTGATCAGTGGGTCGACTGGAGGAAGGTCCCAGGACTGACAGTGGAGGTCAGACAACCTGAGGAGTCACCAGTATGCTGATCCAGTGGAGGTCAGACACAGGAGGACAGGTCCACCAGTATCTGATCAGTTGGAGGTCAGACCTGGGAACCCAAATCTGCAGGGAGGCAGGTCACCCAGTATCTGATCAGTGGAGGTCAGACACAGTGGAGGTCAGACAGGTCACCAGTATCTGATCAGTGGAGGTCAGACACAGGACAGGTCAACCAGTATCTGATCAGTGGAGGTCAGGATCACCAGATCATCAGTGGAGGAGTCAGACACACGAGAGACAGGTCACCAGTATCTGATCAGTGGAGGTCAGACACATGAGGACAGGTCACCAGTATCTGATCAGTGGAGGTCAGACACATGAGGACAGGTCACCAGTATCTGATCAGTGGGGGTCAGACACATGAGGACAGGTCACCAGTATCTGATCAGTGGAGACACAGTCAGACACAGTGAGGACAGGTCACCAGTAGTCATGATCAGTGGGAGGTCAGACACATGGAGGTCACAGGTCACCAGATCTGATCAGTGAGGTCAGACACAGGGACAGGTCACCAGTATCTGATCAGTGGAGGTCAGACACATGAGGACAGGTCACCAGTATCTGATCAGTGGGGGTCAGACACATGAGGACAGGTCACCAGTATCTGATCAGTGGAGGTCAGACAACCGGAGGACAGGTCACCAGTATCTGATCAGTGGAGGTCAGACACATGAGGACAGGTCACCAGTATCTGATCAGTGGGGGTCAGACACAGCATGATCAGTGACAGGTCACCAGTATCTGATCAGTGGAGTCACCAGTCAGACCACAGGAGGACAGGTCACCAGTATCTGATCAGTGGGGGTCAGACACATGAGGACAGGTCACCAGTATCTGATCAGTGGAGTCAGACACAGGAGGACAGGTCACCAGTATCTGATCAGTGGGAGCGTCAGGGACACCCGACAGTCACCAGTATCCCAGTATCTGATCAGTGGAGGTCAGACACAGAGGGCACAGGTCACCAGAGGACAGGTCATCTGATCAGTGGAGGTCAGACACATGAGGACAGGTCACCAGTATCTGAATCAGTGGAGGTCAGACACGAGGAGGTCAGATCTGTCAGGAGAGTCACCAGTATCTGATCAGTGGAGGTCAGACACATGAGGACAGGTCACCAGTATCTGATCAGTGGAGGTCAGACACATGAGGACAGGTCACCAGTATCTGATCAGTGGAGGTCAGACACATGAGGACAGGTCACCAGTATCTGATCAGTGGGGGTCAGACACATGGAGGACAGGTCACCAGTATCTGATCAGTGGAGGTCAGACACAGGAGGAACCAGGTCACCAGTATCTGATCAGTGGAGGTCAGACACATGAGGACAGGTCACCAGTATCTGATCAGTGGAGGTCAGACACAGGAGGACAGGTCACCAGTATCTGATCAGTGGAGGGTCAGACACAGGAGGACAGGTCACCAGTATCTGATCAGTGGGGGTCAGTCACACAGAGGACATGAGGACAGGTCACCAGTATCTGATCAGTGGAGATCAGTGGAGGGGTCAGGTCACCAGTATCTGATCAGTGGAGGTCAGACACAGGAGGACAGGTCACCAGTATAAAAAGCTTAGAAAACCCTTTTCAGGGCCTGTTCTGGAGATGGGACCAGCACCCATTTGACATCAGTGGCATATCCTAGTGAAGGACCTAGTACGCCAAGGACGCAGCTCGGCTGCTGGAGAGGGGAGAAAGCTGCGCCCCACCCAGATTGACGCCTACTCTGTACCAAGACAGCACAGCTACTCCACGTCTCATGTAATACTGCCTGAAGGGGCTCAGCTACCAGGGTACTGCGGTGAGGGTGCAGCGTACGGGACCGTGTAGTACAAGGAGAGGCGTCTGCTCCACGACCAATATAAGGGGGGCCATGGCTGGGACCTCCTGAAGACCCCGGAGTAGTAACGCTCAATGGTTGTGTCACCGCATGTCCGGGAGAGGCTCAGACAGACGCATGCAATGGAGACTACAGAGCTGTGAGGAACAGAGGACAGGAGTTTGTCAGACAGATGCCGCGGTCACACCTCCCCCCATAGAAGAGCAGATGCAGAAATGTCAGTAAATCCCCCCCCAGACTTCATGGCTTTGGAGGTAAATTATTTCTGACACCTATATATAAACTCTCCCGGCCCAGCTGACCCATACAAGGACGGGCAGGAGAAGCAGAGAGGGCACGCCCCCCGCCCGACACACTATGGCTTCTGCTTAGATTCCCCGGAATAGCCCTCCAGCCACAAACCGTAAACCAGGCATTACACACCCGGCTCTGCTGCATCGGCCTGTGCATCTGTCCCACTACACCCTCCAGAAGCAGAATGATGGAGCGATGGCTGAAGACGTGCAGATGGAGCATACTCACTATGTACCGCAGGAGAGCTGAGCGGCCGAGGCAGCGGGAGAAGAGAGCAGGAACGTTAGAGAGCGGCACCCGGTAAGAGAGCAGGAGAAAGTCACACCTCATGCAAGACACCGGTTACAGGAGCCGCGGCAATCCTCACCGGAAACGTTACGCATTTTGCACATTTATCGGATTGCCCCTCCCCCAATACGGCTCCGGTCAGTGGAGTCCTTCATTAACCCTGTAGATACCGCACGTTTTACTCCAGGGGAAGGCTTCATTCAAAGATCTAGAAGGTGCCCCTCCCCCATCCTTATACATATGTATGGACACCAGCACTGCGCAGCGGTCACAGCGGACCCCCGAGGACTCTGGATGCATCCACTATATCGGGATGAGGCCTCAGTCACACGTCCTGGATTTGCAGATCAGATGTGAACCCATTCATGTCAATGGAGGTGCAAAAAAAATGTGGACAGTGCAGAGTCCGCCCCCCGTCTGTGCCACAAAGAGGGATCGACCGTGTCCAGACGTGTGAATGAGGCCCAAGGGATGTGTGACTGGGACCCCCACCAACAATGAGGAGCTGGAGTCCGTATATCAGCAGCGCTGCCCCCGTCCACTACATGACGGATCTACGATCACCAATATAAGACCAAACTCAGAGCTGCATTCACAATACTAGACAGGAGAGGTAAAAACTGGGAGAGTGCAGCTCTGGATGTATGTGAACAGTGACTTTATGTAGATTCATCCTGTGTATATCAGTGACCGGAGGAATAGAATATATAATATATCATTCACAGACAGTAAACATAAGGCCCAAGGGGCTCCAAAATGTAACCATCATACACATGTGCCTGCTCAATATAATATATAGTGTCACCTACACCGCCAGCTCCTCCCATCATCTATACGCCCAGCTCCCCCCCACAGCGTCACCTACACAGCCAGCTCCTCCCCCTCACTCCCCCTCCCCCAGCGCGTCACCTATACGCCCAGCCAGCCAGCTCCTCCCCCCTCCCCAGCGTCACCTACACAGCCAGCTCCTCCCCCTCCCCACCTCACCTATCGCCCAGCTCCTCCCCCTCCCCAGCGTCACCTATACGCCCAGCTCCTCCCCCTCACTCCCCCCCTCCAGCGTCACCTATACGCCAGCTCCTCCCCCTCCCCAGCTTCACCTATACACCCAGCTCCTCCCCCCCACAGCGTCACCTATACGCCCAGCTCCTCCCCCCAACAGGTCACCTATACGCCCAGCTCCTCCCCCCAGTGTCACCTATACGCCCCAGCTCCTCCCCCCAGTGTCACCTATACGCCCAGCTCCCCCCCCCAGTGTCACCTATACGCCCAGCTCCCCCCCCCCCAGGTGTCACCTATACGCCCAGCTCCCCCCCCCCAGTGTCACCTATACGCCCAGCTCCTCCCCCCCAGTGTCACCTATACGCCCATCTCCCCCCCCAGTGTCACCTATACCCCAGCTCCCCACCCCCTCGTGTCACCTATACGCCCAGCTCCCCCCCAGTGTCACCTATACGCCCAGCTCCCCCCCAGTGTCACCTATACGCCCAGCTCCCCCCCCAGTGTCACCTATACACCCAGCTCCCCCCCAGTGTCACCTATACGCCCAGCTCCCCCCCAGTGTCACCTATACGCCCAGCTCCCCCCCAGTGTCACCTATACCCAGCCCCCCAGTCCTCCCCTCCCCCCCAGTGTCACCTATACGCCCAGCTCCCCCCCAGTGTCACCTATACGCCCAGCTCCCCCCCCAGTGTCACCTATACGCCCAGCTCCCCCCCAGTGTCACCATACGCCCAGCTCCCCCCCCAGTGTCACCTTATACGCCCAGCTCCCCCCCCACCTATACGCCCAGCTCCCCCCCAGTGTCACCTATACACCCAGCTCCCCCCCCAGTGTCACCTATACGCCCAGCTCCCCCCCAGTGTCACCTATACACCAGCTCCCCCCCCAGTGTCACCTATACACCCAGCTCCCCCCCCCCCGTTGTCACATATACACCCAGCTCCCCCCAGTTGTCACCTATACGCCCAGCTTCCCCCCCCCCAGTGTCACCTATACACCCAGCTCCCCACCCCCCTCGTGTCACATATACACGTGTCTGCCAGACATACCCTATGTCACATACAGCCCTGTGTGACAAAAGCCGCCATACCTTATGGTATGTCCTGTCACCATCGGATATCCCACTCACATGTCACCCTCCCCCCCAATACCGTTACAATTCCCCCACCGCTGGGCCGAGCACCCGGTACAGACCCCCAGACCTTCCGGTTAAACATTCAGCCCCAATAACCTCGCCCGACAAGTCGGGGACTCGCGGGACCCATTACGCCGGGCCCGGTACTCACACTGCAGAAGCCGCCGTGTCAGGAGAGAGAGCGGGAGGGAAGGAGCGTACCACGTGACCGACTCTAGTAACCCGGAACACACCAAAGTATACAAAGAGGGGAGGCACCGAGGGGAAACTAGGCTTCTAAACTAACGGTCACTAACGGCCGCACACGTTAACGGCTTCAGTCCCCCTGATAATATTTCACTCGGCCTTCTGCACGTCACTGAGCGGCTAATTTACCGTGGTTCACTACCCTGCTCCATTATGCGATGGTTGAGTCTTCGACGTAGCCTAAAACCAACGCCTGCGCAGTAAGGACGTGCGGTTACAGAGCCTGGCGCATGCGTATTTATGTGACGTAGGGCGACAGCTGGAAGACTAGCGCATGCGCTGTGGGCTTGGCAGGGTGTTGGCACTGCGCATGCGTGTGTCTCTCCCTGACTGAGCAGAGTTTGGGTTGTGGAGGGGAGGAGGTAAAAGCTGTGACAAGAGGAGAAACAAAAGGAAGACAGCTGGGCCCTAGCTGGCAGCTCAGGGGGCACAGCCTGGCACCTCAGGGCATGGCATGCACAGGCCGCACCCTCCTTGTGGACTACCCATGGGTGCCTGAATGACGCGTGTGCCTGTGCCCGCAGTAAGTGCCCTGCTGTCATGTCCTGCCAGGGACGGCGGATCCTGGAGACCAGACTGGGTGATGCAGATCGGGCGCAGACCATGGTGAAGATGGCGTTACGTAAGGCCTACTCCATCAAAGACAAGCTGGAGGCCATAGAGAGGGTCAAGAACGGGGAACGTCAGGCCAGCGTCTCCAGGGATTTCGGGGTGCCAGGAGGAACTCTCCGGGGGTGGCTGAAGGACGAGCAGAAGCTAAGATGGTTTCTGGACCAGCTCGGAGGGGACGTAGGCACGCAGAGGAAAAAAATGCGCCTTGCCAATGAAGAAGAGATTGACCGCGCTGTGTATTCGTGGTTCATCGCTCTACGACAGCAAGGCGTACCTCTCTCGGGGCCAATTATCCAAGCTCAAGCTGAGACGTTCGCCAAGCAGATCTATGGAGAGGACTGCACCTTCAAGGCCAGCCATGGCTGGTTCTGGCGATGGCAGAGAAGACACGGCATCTCCAGCCAACGCATCTATGGAGAACCAGAGATCAGGCCAGCAGATATTGACCCGGTTCTGGTCTACCCAGAAGAACAACCCAAGACATCGGCAAATGACGGTGGCTATGGAGATGAGCAGATCTACAACGCCAACATCACTGGATTATACTGGAAGCTCCTTCCAGACCAAACCCACGACATCGAAAGAGCTAAGCAGCCCGGAGGTCACCGAAAAGTGAAGGACAGAGTCACCATTCTCCTGGTCGCCAACCTTACCGGCAACCACAAACTTAAACCATTGGTTGTCGGAAATCTGCAGGATCCACCAAGTCTTTGGCACCACAAACAAGACAAGTTACCGGCGACCTACACGTACTGTAAGAACGCGCAGATGACTCCAGACCTTCTCAGACAGTGGTTTTTGGAGGAGTTTGTACCCACGGTGAAGCGATACTTGAGACGATGCTGTCTCCAACAGAAAGCTGTCCTCCTTGTCAACCAGTGTGCGGGAACTCTGCCCGAGAAGGAGCTTCAGACCCCCGACGGCAGCCTACGGGTCTTGTTCCTTTCGAAAAACACCAGAAGTAAGATCCCGTCCATGGACCAAGGAGTCATCTCTTCCTTCAAACAACTCTACAAGCGCGAGCCCTGAGGATGGTGGTGTCCGCTGAGGGTTCTCCCTCAGATTTTGTCAAGGCTTTTCTATTGAAAGACATGATCTACCTGTCCGGCCAGGCGTGGGGCATGATACAGGCTGGAAGTATTGAGAAATGTTGGCTCTATGGCCTCAGAGCCGCTTTTGAGAGCAGCTCCGCGGCAGACACGGTTGGCGATGACTGTAGTAAGGTCTTCTCGGACTTGACCAACTTGGCCGCATTGGTTTACAAACATTTAGCCCCAGAGGATTTTGTTGAGTGGGTGCATCTGGATGACTCCATCCCGGCCATAGAGGAGACCTCAGAGAGGGGGACCCCAGACCCCACCTGTGACAACGAAGACCCCAGTGATGACGATGACATAGAACATGACCCAACAGCGGCCGAGGCCATTCAGGGGCTGGAGACTGCTCTACAGTGGTTTGAAGCCCAGAAGCCTCAGAATGTGGCCCCTGTAGAAATAGCGCAGTTACGTTCATTGATCGCCAGGGTGCAGCGCCTCCGGCCAATGGAGTCACCGACCAAAGGCACCGACTGTGGCAGCTCCTGAGTGATGACATGAGCCGGGGAGGGGCAGGGGTGACATCACAGACTTAGTAGCCGGTTATAGATACACACGTTGTATACTCCTGTCATATGCTGTCACGTCATAGTAGGTCCTCAGGAAATACCGCACTACGTTTTGGCAGTTCCGCCTGTTTAGCTGTAGTCTGAGCTGAAGACACCTCTCACCGTGACATTTTATACAGGAAATACTTAACTTTTATGTTTTTAAATACATAATTTAGGGTCAAATAAAGATAATATGTCAGATTCCTAAATCTCAGAGGCAATACAGCAGGTATGTGGGGGCATATTTGACATATGTAGGCTGATAGTTTACACTGAGAGGTAGGTAATATGTCACATCTATGGGGTAATATCTCAAACTATGAGGTAATATCTCAGACTATGAGGTAATATGTTACATCTATGGGGTAATATCTCAAACTATGAGGTAATATGTCACATCTATGGGGTAATATCTCAAACTATGAGGTAATAGCTCAGACTATGAGGTAATATGTTACATCTATGGGGTAATATCTCAAACTATGAGGTAATATGTCACATCTATTCTATGGGGTAATATCTCAGACTATGAAGGTAATATCTCAACTATGAGGTAATATGTCACATCTATGGGGTTAATATCTCAAACTATGAGGTAATATGTCACATCTATGGGATAATATCTCAGACTATGAGGTAATATGTCACATCTATGGATAATATCTCAGACTATGAGGTAATATGCCAACATCTATGGGGTAATAATCTCAAACTATGACGGAATATCTCAGACTATGAGGTAATATGTCACATCTATGGAATAATATCTCAGACTATGAGGTAATATGCCACATCTATGGGGTAATATCTCAAACTATGAGGGAATATCTCAGACTATGAGGTAATATGTCACATCTATGGGATAATATCTCAGACTATGAGGTAATATGTCACATCTATGGAATAGTATCTCAGACTATGAGGTAATATGCCACATCTATGGGGTAATATCTCAAACTATGAGGGAATATCTCAGACTATGAGGTAATATGTCACATCTATGGGATAATATCTCAGACTATGATGTAATATGTCACATCTATGGGATAATATCTCAGACTATGAGGTAATATGTCACATCTATGGGATAATATCTCAGGCTATGAGGTAATATGTCACATCTATGGGGTAATATCTCAGACTATGAGGTAATATGTCACATCTATGGGATAATATCTCAGACTATGAGGTAATATGTCACATCTATGGGGTAATATCTCAAACTATGAGGGAATATCTCAGACTATGAGGTAATATGTCACATCTATGGGGTAATATCTCAGACTATATGGTAAGATCTCACATCTGTAGGGAGATATCTCAGACTGTGAGGTGATATGTCACATCTATGGGGTTATGGTGCAGATCTGTGGAGTATGTGGTAGTATATCACATCTGTGCGGTAATATCTCAGACTGAGGTAATATATGACATTTATAGGGTTATATCTCAGACTGAGAGGTAGGTAATATGTCACATCTGGGGGGTGATATGTCAGTTCTTTGGGGTAGAATCTAATTCTGTAGGGTCATAGCTCAGTTTGTGGTGTAATATCTCAGACTATAAGGTAATATATCACATGTGCAGGATAATATCTCAGACAATGTATTACATCTGTGTTGTAAGATCTCGGATTTATGAGGTATATCATATCTATGGCATAATAATTCAGACTGTCAGGTAATATGTCACATCTGTGGAGTTTTATCTCCGATTTGTGGGGTAATGCCTCAGACAGATAACATATCACATCACTGTAGTAATATCTCAGACTTTGGGGTACTGTGTCAGATATGTGTGGTAATATATCACACAATATATCAGGAGTTTTAGTTTTACCACAGCTGGAGTGCCGGAGGTTAGCTATCACAGCCCTAGGGTAACATCTCGGATCTGTGGGGTGGTATCTCATGTATGAGGTAATATCTCACATCTATATGGTAAGTGCTCACATCGGTGGGGTAATCTCGCAGACTTTGGGGTACTGTCTCATTCTGGGTGGTAGGGTCTCACATCAGTGGGGTGAGATTGTCTTAGTTGCCCTCAGGGATCTTTATCCACGGCTTCCATGTCAGGTGTCTGGTGGCAGAGGGACACTGTTATGGTTTCCCACATTCTGGAGACCCCGATGTAGGACGGTGTTTGCTTTTTGTAAATGATTCTTGCCTGACCCTATTATAGAGGTGAACCTACCTGTAAGACATCCCAGATCATGGACCCCCACAATGTTATCTCCTGATACATCTCAGATCATGGACCCCCACAATGTTATCTCCTGATACATCACAGATCATGGACCCCCACAATGTTATCTCCTGATACATCCCAGATCATGGACCCCCACAATGTTATCTCCTGATACATCACAGATCATGGACCCCCACAATGTTATCTTCTGTTACATCCCAGATCATGGACCCCCACAATGTTATCTCCTGATACATCCCAGATCATGGACCCCACAATGTTATCTCCTGATACATCACAGATCATGGACCCCCACAATGTTATCTCCTGATACATCTCAGATCATGGACCCCCACAATGTTATCTCCTGATACATCCCAGACCATGGACCCCGCAATGTTATCTCCTGATACATCCCAGATCATGGACCCCACAATGTTATCTCCTGTTACATCCCAGATCATGGACCCCCACAATGTTATCTCCTGATTACATCCCAAATCATGGACCCCCACAATGTTATCTCCTGATACATCCCAGATCATGGACCCCCACAATGTTATCTCCTGATACATCACAGATCATGGACCCCCACAATGTTATCTCCTGATACATCTCAGATCATGGACCCCCACAATGTTATCTCCTGATACATCCCAGACCATGGACCCCCACAATGTTATCTCCTGATACATCTCAGATCATGGACCCCCACAATGTTATCTCCCTGATACATCCCAGACCATGGACCCCCCACAATGTTATCTCCTGATACATCACAGATCATGGACCCCACAATGTTATCACCTGATACATCACAGATCATGGACCCCCACAATGTTATCTCCTGATACATCTCAGATAATGGACCCCACAATGTTATCTCCTGATACATCACAGATCATGGACCCCCACAATGTTATCTCCTGATACATCACAGATCATGGACCCCACAATGTTATCACCTGATACATCACAGATCATGGACCCCCACAATGTTATCTCCTGATACATCTCAGATCATGGACCCCCACAATGTTATCTCCTGATACATCACAGATCATGGACCCCACAATGTTATCTCCTGATACATCACAGATCATGGACCCCACAATGTATCACCTGATACATCACAGATCATGGACCCCCACAATGTTATCTCCTGATACATCCCAGACCATGGACCCCAACAATGTTATCTCCTGATACATCACAGATCATGGACCCCCACAATGTTATCTCCTGATACATCCCAGATCATGGACCCCCACAATGTTATCTCCTGATACATCTCAGATCATGGACCCCACAATGTTATCTCCTGATACATCACAGATCATGGACCCTCACAATGTTATCTCCTGATACATCCCAGACCATGGACCCCCACAATGTTATCTCCTGATACATCACAGATCATGGACCCCCCACAATGTTATCTCCTGATACATCCCAGATCATGGACCCCCACAATGTTATCTCCTGATACATCACAGATCATGGACCCCCACAATGTTATCTCCTGATACATCCCAGACCATGGACCCCCACAATGTTATCTCCTGATACATCCCAGATCATGGACCCCCACAATGTTATCTCCTGATACATCTCAGATCATGGACCCCACAATGTTATCTCCTGATACATCCCAGATCATGGACCCCCACAATGTTATCTCCTGATACATCCCAGACCATGGACCCCCACAATGTTATCTCCTGATACATCCCCAGACCATGGACCCTCACAATGTTATCTCCTGATACATCCCAGACCATGGACCCCCACAATGTTATCTCCTGATACATCACAGATCATGGACCCCACAATGTTATCTCCTGATACATCACAGATCATGGACCCCACAATGTTATCTCCTGATACATCACAGATCATGGACCCCACAATGTTATCTCCTGATACATCTCAGATCATGGACCCCACAATGTTATCTTCTGTTACATCCCAGATCATGGACCCCCACAATGTTATCTCCTGATACATCTCAGATCATGGACCCCCACAATGTTATCTCCTGATACATCTCAGATCATGGACCCCACAATGTTATCTCCTGATACATCCCAGACCATGGACCCCCACAATGTTATCACCTGATACATCACAGATCATGGACCCCCACAATGTTATCTCCTGATACATCCCAGATCATGGACCCCCACAATGTTATCTCCTGATACATCACAGATCATGGACCCCACAATGTTATCTCCTGATACATCACAGATCATGGACCCCCACAATGTTATCTCCTGATACATCCCAGATCATGGACCCCCACAATGTTATCTCCTGATACATCCCAGACCATGGACCCCCACAATGTTATCTCCTGATACATCTCAGATCATGGACCCCACAATGTTATATTTCTGCACTTCAGCCACAATAAAGAACCAAAAAATGTCCCAGAGCCGCACTTTACATTGATGTCAGAAGCGATAAAGTTCTGTAATAAATTATTTTTATGTTCATCTTATTGAAAAAGTCTTGTCTTATTTTAGAAGATTAATGGTGACAGATGGTGACATTTTGTCTTACACTATACTCTATAGCGGGGTACCCAACTGGCGGACCCCTGCATGACACAGATCAACTTGAATAGAATGGTGAAGGAGGGAGCAGTCAGCTCCCTACCATAGATTAGGGGGTGCATAATCTATGAGGGGGACATCACTGTGTGTGAGACAAATAAGGGGCATTACTTTCTGAGGGGAGCTTTAAGAGGGCCTCATTCTGCGCGAGGGGCACTTAAGGGATATCAGACTGTCTGAGGGCACCATTATTGTTAGGGGACTCTGAAAGGACTCTCTTACTGTTTAGTCGACAGAAAGGAGATTAGGTGGACTTAGGGGTGTGGCTTATTGTAAAAAAAAAATAATAATAATAATAATTTAGTGCTACACGCCACCGGTGTTGTCCCTGCCCATTTTTTATTTTTTGTGCAGCTCGGACCTTCATCCTACAGCAGACTCTGGTATGTGGACCTTTACAAAAAGTAGTTGAGTACCCCTCATCTAGAGCATCTTCAGAAAATGTTTCTAATTTCATGTTTTTGTTTCTCCATGTTCAGAATTTCTCTCCTTTATTTTCTGAATGTGTGGCCCGCAACATACAGAAAGTTTGACTCTACTGTAAATGATGTAGGTACAGATAGTACTGCCTCCCTGTAAATGATGTAGGTACAGATAGTACTGCCTCCCTGTAAATGATGTAGGTACAGATAGTACTGCCTCCCTGTAAATGATGTAGGTACAGATAGTACTGCCTCCCTGTAAATGATGTAGGTACAGGTAGTACTGCCTCCCTGTCTCTCCTGTAAATGATGTAACATAGTAACATAGTTTATTAGGCCAAAAAAAGCCCTCCGTCCATCCAGTTTGGCCTGTTATCCTGCAAGTTGATCCAGAGGAAGGCAAAAAACCCCTGTGAGGTAGAAGCCAATTTTCCCCACTTTAGGGGAAAAAATTCCTTCCCGACTCCAATCAGACATCAGAATAACTCCCTGGATCAACGACCCCTCTCTAGTAACTATAACCTGTAATATTATTACCTCCAGAAATACATCCAGGCCCCTCCTGATCTCTTATAGTGAACTTACCATCACCACCTCCTCAGGCAGAGAGTTCCATAGTCTCACTGCTCTTACCGTAAAGAATCCTCTTCTATGTTTGTGTACAAACCTTCTTTCTTCCAGATGCAGAGGATGTCCCCTCGTCACAGTCACAGTCCTGGGGATAAATAGATGATGGGAGAGATCTCTGTACTGACCCCTGATATATTTATACATAGTTATTATATCTCCCCTCAGTCGTCCCTAATTTTGACAATCTTTCTGGGTACTGTAGTCCACCCATTCCAGTTATTACTTTAGTTGCCCTCCTCTGAACCCTCTCCAGCTCTTCTATGTCTGCCTTGTCCACAGGAGCCCAGAACTGTACACAGTCCTCCATGTGTGGTCTGACTAGTGATGAGTAAAGTGGCAGGACTATGTTCTCATCACGGGCATCTATGCCTCTTTTGATGCAACCCATTATCTTATTGGCCTTGGCAGCAGCTGTCTGACACTGGTATCTACAGCTTAGTTTGCTGTTCACTAAAATTCCTAGGTCCTTTTCCATGTCAGAGTTACCTAATATTTTACCATTTAGTATGTACTGGTGACTTGCATTATTCCTTCCCATATGCATAACCTTACATTTGTCAGTGTTAAACCTCATCTGCCACTTCTCTGCCCAAGCCTCCAGTCTATCCAGATCCATCTGTAGCAGTGTACTGTCCTCTGTAGTATATATACAGTATACTGTCCTCTGTAGTATATACACAGTATACTGTCCTCTGTAGTATATATACAGTATACTGTCCTCTGTAGTATATATACATACTGTATACTGTCCTCTGTAGTATATATACATACTGTATACTGTCCTCTGTAGTATGTATACTGTCCTCTGTAGTATATATACATACTGTATACTGTCCTCTGCAGTATATACATGGTGTACTGTCCTCTGTAGTATATATACAGTATACTGTCCTCTGTATATATACAGTATACTGTCCTCTGTAGTATATATACATACTGTATACTGTCCTCTGTAGTATATATACAGTATACTGTCCTCTGTAGTATATATACATACTGTATACTGTCCTCTGTAGTATATATACAGTATAGTCCTCTGTAGTATATATACAGTATACTGTCCTCTTCTGTGTTAATTACTTTACACAGTTTAGTGTCATCTGCAAAAAATTGATATTTTACTGTGCAAGCCTTCTACAAGATCATTAATAAATATATTGAGGAGAATAGGGTCCAATACTGACCCCTGTGGTACCCCACTAGTGACAGTGACCCCTCCAGCACTGACCCCTGTCTTACCCCACTAGTAACAGTGACCCCCCCAGCACTGACCCCTGTGGTACCCCACTAGTGACAGTGACCCAATCTGAGTATGTACCGTTAATAACCACCCTCTGTTTTCTATCACTGAGCCAGTTACTTACCCACATACAGACATTTTCTCCCAGGCCAAGCATTCTCATTTTATATACTAACCTTTTATGTGGTACAGTGTCAAATGCTTTGGAGAAGTCCAAATATACGACATCCATTGATTCGCCGCGGTCCAGTCTAGAACTTACCTCCTCATTGAAACTGATTAAATTGGTTTGACATGACCGATCCCTCATGAAGCCATGCTGATATGGAGTTATTTGCTTATTTTCATTGAGGTACTCCAAGATAGCATCTCTTAGAAAACCCTCAAACAGTTTACCCACAACAGAAGTTACACTTACCGGCCTATAGTTCCTGGGCTCTGTTTTTGGACTCTTTTTGAACATTGGCACCACATTTGCTATGCGCCAATCCTGTGGAACACTCCCTGTCAGTATAGAGTCCTTAAATATCAAGTATAAGGGTCTGGCGATGACATTACTTAATTCTCTTAGGATACGGGGGGGTATGCCATCTGGTCCTGGTGATTTGTCTATTTTGATCTTTTTAAGACGCAGCTCTACTTCTTCCTGGGTCAGACAGGGCACTTTTAATGGGGAATTTACTTTTATATTTTATACTTCATCTGACAGTTTATTTTCCTCAGTGAATACAGTGGAGAAAAATATATTTAGTAGCTTTGCTTTCTCCTCATCGCTCTCTGCAACTCCCCCCTCATTACTCTGTAAGAGGCCGACACCTTCAGATTTATACTTTTTACCATTTATATAACTAAAGAACATTTTAGGGTTAGTTTTACTTTCTTTGGCGATTAATCTCTCGATCTCTAGTTTGGCTGTTTTTATTTGTCTTTTACATATTCTATTTTTTTCTAGTTTTTTAATGCTTCCTCGCTCCCCTCCTGTTTTAGTGATTTAAATGCTTTCTGTTTGTCATTTATTGCTTTCTTTACAGTTCTGTTTATCCACATTGTAGGAACAGATAGTACTGCCTCCCTGTAAATGATGTAGGTACAGATAGTTCTGCCTCCCTGTCTCTTCCTGTAAATGTAGGTAGATAGTACTGCCTCCCTGTCTCTCCTTTAAATGATGTAGATACAGATAGTACTGCCTCCCTGTAAATGATGTAGGTACAGATAGTTCTGCCTCCCTGTCTCTCCTTTAAATGATGTAGATACAGATAGTACTGCCTCCCTGTAAATGATGTAGGTACAGATAGTTCTGCCTCCCTGTCTCTTCCTGTAAATGTAGGTATAGATAGTACTGCCTCCCTGTCTCTCCTTTAAATGATGTAGATACAGATAGTACTGCCTCCCTGTAAATGATGTAGGTACAGATAGTACTGCCTCCATGTAAATGATGTAGGTATAGATAGTACTGCCTCCCCGTCTCTCCTGTAAATGATGTAGGTACAGATAGTACTGCCTCCCTGTCTCTCCATATAAATGATGTAGGTACAGATAGTACTGCCTCCCTGTAAATGATGTAGGTACAGATAGTACTGCCTCCCTGTCTCTCCTGTAAATGATGTAGGCACAAATAGTACTTCCTCCCTGTCTCTCCTGTAAATGTAGATACAGATAGTACTGCCTCCCTGTCTCTCCTATAAATGATGTAGATACAGATAGTACTGCCTCCCTGTAAATGATGTAGGTACAGATAGTACTGCCTCCATGTAAATGATGTAGGTACAGATAGTACTGCCTCCATGTAAATGATGTAGGTATAGATAGTACTGCCTCCCTGTCTCTCCTGTAAATGATGTAGGTACAGATAGTACTGCCTCCCTGTAAATGATGTAGGTACAGATAGTACTGCCTCCCTGTCTCTCCCGTAAATATAAGTACAGATAGTACTGCCTTCCTGTCTCTCTCTGTATATGATGTAGGAACAGATAGTACTGCCTCCCTGTCTCTCTCTGTATATGATGTAGGAACAGATAGTACTGCCTCCCTGTAAATGATGTAGGTACAGATAGTACTGCCTCCCTGCCTCTTCCTGTCTCTCCCTGTAAATGATGTAGATACAGATAGTACTGCCTCCCTGCCTCTTCCTGTAAATGATGTAGGTACAGACAGTACTGCCTCCCTGTCTCTCTCTGTATATGATGTAGGAACAGATAGTACTGCCTCCTTGTAAATGATGTATGTACAGATAGTACTGCCTCCCCATCTCTCCTTTAAATGCTGTAGGTACAGGTAGTACTACCTCCCTGTCTCTCCCTGTAAATGATGTAGGTACAGATAGTACTGCCTCCCCATCTCTCCTTTAAATGCTGTAGGTACAGATAGTACTACCTCCCTGCCTCTTCCTGTAAATGATGTAGGAACAGATAGTGCTGTCTCTCCTGTAAATGATGTAGGAACAGATAGTACTGCCTCCCTGCCTCTTCCTGTAAATGATGTAGGTACAGATAGTACTGCCTCCCTGTCTCTCCTGTAAATGATGTAGGTACAGATAGTACTGCCTCCCTGTCTCTCCCTGTAAATGATGTAGGTACAGACAGTAGTGCCTCCCTGTCTCTCCTGTAAATGATGTAGGTACAGACAGTACTGCCTCCCTGTCTCTCTCCATATATGATGTAGGAACATATAGTACTGCCTCCCTGTAAATGATGTAGGTACAGATAGTACTGCCTCCCTGCCTCTTCCTGTAAATGATGTAGGTATAGACAATATTGCCTCCCTGTCTCTCCTGTAAATGATGTAGGAACAGATAGTACTGCCTCCGTCTTCTCCTGTAAATGATGTAGGTACAGATAAGTACTGCCTCCCTGTCTCTCCTGTAAATGATGTAGTACAGATAGTACTGCCTTCCTGTCTCTCCCTGTAAATGACGTAGGTACAATAGTACTGCCTCCTGTCTCTCCTGTAAATGATGTAGGTACAGATAGTATTGCCTCCCTGTCTCTCCTGTAAATATGTAGGTACAGATAGTACTGCCTCCCTGTCTCTCTCTGTATATAATGTTAGGAACAGATAGTACTGCCTCCCTGTCTCTCGCTGTATATGATGTAGGAACAGATAGTACTGCCTCCCTGTAAATGATGTAGATACAGATAGTACTTCCTCCCTGTCTCTCCCTGTAAAAGATGTAGGTACAGATAGTACTGCCTCCCTGTCTCTTCCTGTACATGATGTAGGTACAGATACTACTGCCTCCCTGTCTCTTCCTGTACATCATGTAGGTACAGATAGTACTGCCTCCTTGTATCTCCCTCTAAATTTGTAGGTACAGATAGTACTGCCTCCCTGTAAATGATGTAGGTACAGATAGTACTGCCTCCCTGTCTCTTCCTGTAAATGATTAGGTACAGATAGTACTGCCTCCCTGTCTCTTCCTGTAAATGATGTAGGTACAGATAGCACTGCCTCCCTGTCTCTTCCTGTAAATGATGTAGGTTACAGATAGTACTGCCTCCCTGTCTCTTCCTGTAAATTATGTAGGTACAGATAGTACTGCCTCCGTCTCTCCTGTAAATGATGTAGGTACAGATAGTACTGCCTCCCTGTAAATGATGTAGGTACAGATAGTACTGCCTCCCTGTCTCTTCCTGTACATCATGTAGGTACAGATAGTACTGCCCTCCCTGTCTCTCCCTGTAAATGATGTAGATACAGTAGTACTGCCTCCCTGTCTCTTCCTGTACATCATGTAGGTACAGATAGTACTGCCTCCCTGTCTCTTCCTGTACATCATGTAGGTACAGATAGTACTGCCTCCCTATAAATGATGTAGATACAGATAGTACTGCCCCTCCTTATCTAATCCTATAAATGATGTAGATACAGATAGTACTGCCTCCCTGTCTCTCCTGTAAATGATGTAGGTACAGATAGTACTGCCTCCCTGTCTCTCCCTGTAAATGATGTAGGTACAGATAGTACTGCCTCCCTGTCTTCTTCCTGTACATTCATGTAGGTACAGATAGTACTGCCCTCCCTGTCTTCTTCCTGTACATCATGTAGGTACAAGATATACTGCCTCCCTGTCTCTTCCTGTACATCATGTAGGTACAGATAGTACTGCCTCCCTGTAAATGATGTAGGGTACAGATAGTACTGCCTCCCTGTCTCTCCTGTAAATGGTGTAGGTACAGATAGTACTGCCTCCCTGTTTCTCCTGTAAATGATGTAGGTACAGATAGTACTGCAAATGATCCCTGTCTCTTCCTGTAAATGATGGAGGGTACAGATAGTACTGCCTCCCTGTCTCTCCTGTAAATGATGGAGGTACAGATAGTACTGCCTCCCTGTCTCTCCTGTAAATGATGGAGGTACAGATAGTACTGCCTCTGTCTTTTCCTGTAAATGATGTAGGTACAGATAGTACTACCTCCCTGTAAATGATGTAGGTACAGATAGTACTGCCTCCCTGTCTCTTCCTGTACATCATGTAGGTACAGATAGTACTGCCTCCCTGTAAATGATGGAGGTACAGATAGTACTGCCTAGCCATAGATGAAGTAGGTACAGCAATACGTGTAGTGGACAGAGGTTTTCAGTTCAGCTGCTGTTTTGGGCGACTCCTAATGTATGAACAGAATTTCGGAGCTGTGGTGGGAGAGAGCAGCTGAGCTAACCCCTGTCTGCGCGGTCAGTGAGCAGCGAGACCTGTCCGTGTACACATGCCGTACATTACCGGCTCCTAACGGTGGACACGTAGATTTCTGGGGCCCTCAGGAAGATCCAGGCAGCAGAGCTATATGACAGCGGCTATGTATGAGGGCGGTACGTGACACTACTGTAAGTACACGTCAGCTACCATGACCCATGGAGCTGAAGAAAGTAATATTCCCGTACACTGACACGAACCACCAGCTGTGGGGCAGCACCAGGTTTTCGGTTCTAGATGAAGACTTGTTATATTACCATTCACTGACAGCAAGCAGAAAATAGATCAGGAAGCTGCATAACTGAACTGAATTTACTGTTTGTTCCCAATCATTTCCAGCTGCATTTCTGAAGTCATCTTTAAAGGGGACTTCCACCTACACGAGTCTCTTGTTGGGTCCCTTGAGCTGGAGGAGGGGCCACTAGTGATCTGTGAGATATCCAGGAAGGGTTGGGTGCCTCAAAGGAACACTCCAGATACAGATGTTAAGCCTGGCTATGGGTTTAGGGGGAGGAGCCTGACACAAGAAAGAGGGAATCTTTGTGTCATGCTCCGCCCCCAGTCCAGCAATAGGCTTTTCTATGCCTGGAGTATTCCTTTAAGATCCCCCGATCCAGGGTCCCACATGAGCCATCCACGGGCTCTACAGACAAGACATGGCACCAGTCAGCGCCAACAGTCTGTGGTGGCATCGTCCAGCAGGCAGAACCTCATGCCAGCAGCGGGCGACCTGCTCCAGTCCCTGCAGTCAGTTCTTTTGGTCCCTGTTACCGCCCTGAACCCGCCATCGCTTCTAGCGCTTGTCCAGTTCTCTTGCCCTTTTGGTGGCGGCCTCCACAGCGTTCATTACTGTGGCTTTCAGAGCCCCCTTTTCCAGTTCATGGAGGCCGTGGATGGTGGTCCCGCCGGGGGTGCAGACATCGGAGCGCAGCTTCGCCGGGTGCTCACCAGTCTCCAGCATCATCTTCGCAGCTCCCTATAGGAAACAAAAAATGGCTGACAACTACTAAAAATTACAGAAACCCAGAGTTGTTGTCAGGAAGCAGGTAAATACGCTGCATGTGTGTCATTCTGCACTGTAGCACTAGCATTCCATTCACAAACCAAGGCTCTTCCGCAGGAAAATGCGGTACAGCGGGTGCAGGATGAAGTGATGCATGGTGCCAAGGACTCACCAGCAAAGTCTGGGCTGCAATGCGGCTTGATATGGCGCTGGGCATCCCCATCTTCACCGCCCCCTCCACCAAGGCCTCCGCAAACAGGTAAACCTGGTGAGAGATGGACAGGAAACGTGTACCAGTGAGTGAGGGGCGGGGGGCGGCGGCCGGGGAGGAGGAGGAGAGGGGGCGGCGGCCGGGGGAGAGGAGAGAGGCGGAGGCCGGGGAGGAGAGGAGAGGGGAGGGCGGCGGGAGGAGAGGAGAGGGGAGGGCGGGGAGGAGAGGAGAGGGGAGGGCGGCGGAGGAGAGACGAGCGAGGAGAGCGAGGAGAGGACAGGGAGGCGGCGGCCGGGGAGGAGAGGACAGGGGAGGGCGGCCGGGGAGGAGAGGACAGGGGAGGGCGGCCGGGGAGGAGAGGACAGGGGAAGGGCGGCCGGGAGGAGAGAGAGCGGAGGGCAGGGAGGGCGGCCGGGGAGGAGAGGACAGGGAGGGCGCGGCCAGGGCGGGGAGGAGAGGGACAGGGGAGGGCGGGCGGGGGAGGAGAGGACAGGGGAGGGCAGGAGAGGACAGGCCGGGGGGAGGAGGAGGACAGGGGAGGGCGGCCGGGAGGAGAGGACACAGGGGGAGGGCGGCCGGGTGAGAGGAGAGGACAGGGTGAGAGGACGGGCCGGGGAGGAGAGGAGAGGGGGAGGCGGCCCGGGAGGAGAGGACAGGGGAGGCGGCCGGGGAGGAGAGGACAGGGGAGGGCGGCCGGGGAGGAGAGGAGAGGGGAGGGCAGGCCGGGCGAGGAGAGGAGAGGGGAGGGCGGCCGGGGAGGAGGACGAGAGGAGAGGATGAGGTGAGGGCGGGAGGAGAGGAGAGGAGAGGAGGAGGGCGGGCCGGGGAGGAGAGGAGAGGGGAGGGCGGCCGGGAGGAGAGGAGAGGAGAGGGAGGGTGAGAGGGGGAGGGAGAGAGGAGGGCGGCCGGGGAGAGAGGAGAGGGAGGGCGCCGGGGAGGAGAGGAGAGGGAGAGGGCGGCGGGAGGAGAGGAGAGGAGGGCGGCGGGGAGGAGAGGAGAGAGGGGAGGGCGGCCGGGGAGGAGAGGAGAGGGGAGGTGCGGCCGGGGAGGAGAGGGGAGAGAGGGGAGGGCGGAGCCGGGGAGGAGAGGGAGGAGGGAGGGGAGGGCGCGGAGAGGAGAGGGGAGGGCGGCCGGAGGAGGAGAGGGCGGGGCGGCCGGGGGAGAGGGAGGAGGGAGGGCGAGGGCGCGGGAGAGGACAGGGAGAGGCGGCCGGAAAGAGAGGAGGGGACGGGCCGGCCGGGAAAGAGAGGGGGAAGGACGGCGGCCGGAAAGAGAGGGAGGGGACGGCGGCCGGGGGAAAGAGAGGGGAGGGGACGGCGGCCGGAAAGAGAGGGAGGGGAGGGGGCGGGAAAGAGAGGGGAGGGAGGGCGCGCCGGGAAAGAGAGGAGAGGGAGGCGGGCCGGGAGGGGAGGAGAGGGGCGGCGGCCGGGGAGGACACGGCGGCCGGGGAGAGAGGAGAGGGCGGCGACGGCGGCCGGAGAGGGGAGGGGACAGCGGCCGGAGAGGGGAAGAAAGAGGACGGCAGCCGGGGAGGAGACAGCGGACAGGTGACGGTATATAAACCCCCAGACGTACATACGCCACCCCGCTGCCGCTGATCCCGGTGTGGATATCCATGTAGGACTCGGGGACCTCCTCGCACATCCCACATCCAGACAGAAGATCCTTCAGCATGTCAGCCTCCTCCTGACCGGCCCCGGGCCCCCGGGAGAACACCATGGCCCCCTCCTGGATCACACACGGCAGGTTGGGGCACATACGGAGAATTCGGACCCCGCGGGGAACAAGCTAAGGAAACAAGGAGGAAATCAGTCACTGTGTGCACAAAACGGGGCGCAACGTACTCTACTCCAGAGCTGCAGTCACTGTGGGCACTTCTCCAGTCACCTCCAGAGCTGCAGTCACTGTGGGCACTTCTCCAGTCACCTCCAGAGCTGCAGTCGCTGTGTGCACTTCTCCAGTCACCTCCAGAGCTGCAGTCGCTGTGTGCACTTCTCCAGTCACCTCCAGAGCTGCAGTCACTGTGTGCACTTCTCTAGTCACCTCCAGAGCTGCAGTCACTGGGCCGTCTTCTCCAGTCACCTCCAGAGCTGCAATCACTGTGTGCACTTCTCTAGTCACCTCCAGAGCTGCAGTCACTGTGTGCACTTCTCC
The DNA here is from genome assembly GCA_900303285.1 of Rhinella marina. Lineage (NCBI taxonomy): Eukaryota > Metazoa > Chordata > Amphibia > Anura > Bufonidae > Rhinella > Rhinella marina. The sequence goes on from ONZH01012334.1 coordinate 40,707, forward strand.
AGTCACCTCCAGAGCTGCAGTCACTGTGTGCACTTCTCCAGTCACCTCCAGAGCTGCAGTCACTGTGGCCTTTCTCCAGTCACCTCCAGAGCTGCAGTCACTGTGTGCACTTCTCTAGTCACCTCCAGAGCTGCAGTCACTGTGTGCACTTCTCCAGTCACCTCCAGAGCTGCAGTCACTGCGCGCACTTCTCAGTCACCTCCAGAGCTGCAGTCACTGTGTGCACTCCTCTAGTCACCTCCAGAGTTGCAGTCACTGTGTGCACTTCTCTAGTCACCTCCAGAGCTGCAGTCACTGTGTGCACTTCTCCAGTCACCTCCAGAGCTGCAGTCACTGTGTGCACTTCTCCAGTCACCTCCAGAGCTGCAGTCACTGTGTGCACTTCTCCAGTCACCTCCAGAGCTGCAGTCAATGTGTGCACTTCTCCAGTCACCTGCAGAGCTGCAATCACTGTGTGCACTTCTCCAGTCACCTCCAGAGCTGCAATCACTGTGTGCACTTCTCCAGTCACCTCCAGAGCTGCAATCACTGTGTGCACTTCTCTAGTCACCTCCAGAGCTGCAATCACTGTGTGCACTTCTCTAGTCACCTCCAGAGCTGCAATCACTGTGTGCACTTCTCTAGTCACCTCCAGAGCTGCAATCACTGTGTGCACTTCTCTAGTCACCTCCAGAGCTGCAGTCAGTGTGTACTTCTCCAGTCACCTCCAGAGCTGCAGTCAGTGTGTACTTCTCCAGTCACCTCCAGAGCTGCAGTCACTGTGCCGCCTTCTCTAGTTACCTTCAGAGCTGCAGTCACTGTGGGCACTTCTCCAGTCACATATCTCAGGATGCAGGGCTACATCAGCGACCGCAGCTCTGGATGTGACTACCTATACCACACCTGTGACCTATCGCCCTGCGGGTTGGACTACCACCCCCATTTTCCATGCACTCACTTTCTCCAGGGTCTGCAGGGACACCCCGGCTGCCATCGATACGATGACATGGTCGGCAGTCAGCGCGGAGGCGATCTCCACCAGGACCTGCGGCAGGACGTGCGGTTTGGTGGCCAGGAAGACAACGCGTGCCTCGTACAGGACGCTGATGTTGGAGTGAGTTGTGTTACAGCCGCGATCCTGCAGAAGAAACGCACAGTGTGAACCAGCAGCAATGGGGGGCAGTTCATTAAGGCTCACACCCGGCCGGTAGCCGCCTCACCCGGAAGTACTGCAGGTTGGTGTCGGTCGGGGCGCTCACAGTGATGTCCTGAACCGGAACCTTCCCTGAAACACAATCAGAACCAGCATTATTTACACTACAGAGCAACAAGCGACATCCGCGCAGAAAACGCAGCCATTACCGCCGAGGATGAGGCCGCCCAGGACGCCCTGCGCCATCTTCCCGGCTCCGATACATCCCACCTTCAGCCCGTGCACCGGGCCCGCCGCCGCCATTCTCGTCACCGGCTGCCGCACAGAGGGCGGAGCCTGAGACACGTGGAGGATAGGTAGGCGGGGCGCAGCTCTCTGCGCGCGGAGATTGGGTCCTGGGGTGTGTGACGTCACTGATGCGATCTTTTATAAGAAATGTCGGTGCGGGAGGTTTGTTTAGAGCAGAGGCTGTAGGTGAGAGGAACTACAAAGTGGCGGTAACGGAGTCTTGTCCTGACATACTGCGGTAATAGTGCGGTACAGGCCGAGCTGTATGTACACCAAGGCTGGTGGCTGCACACCATGCTCTCTAGTCTTATTATGTTGCCCCCTGTATATTACATCTAGTATCGGTCTCCCTGTGTGGTGCCCCTAGGTCTAGAGGGCCCACTGTAAAGCTCAACATGCTATGCTACCTGGCCCACACTATCCAGTCTTTATATGCGACTGCTTACTACTTAGTTTACTGTGTCAGGGGCCCACGGGGGATTCACCTGTTCCCCTGTGGACCAGTCCGAGCCTGGGTGGTGTATGTATTCACATCTATTATCCTGCTCTCCTGTGTGGTGCTGTGTATTACATCTATTCCTGCCCCCCTGTGTATTCTTGTGTTTACATCTATTATTCTGCCCTCTTGTGGTGGTGCTGTGTATTACATCTATTACACTGCCCCTGTGGTGGTGCTGTGTATTACATCTATTATCCTGCCCCCCTGTGTGGTGCTGTGTATTACATCTATTATACTGCTCCCCTGTGGTGGTGCTGTGTATTACATCTATTATACCGCCCCCTGTGGTGGTTACTGTGTATTACATCTATTATTCTGCCCTATGGTGGTGCTGTGTGGTGGTATTACATCTATTATCCTGCCCCCCTGTGGTGGTGCTGCTGTATTATTACATCTATTATACCTGCCCCCTGTGGTGTGCTGTGTATTACATCTTATTATTTCTGCCCCCTGTGGTGGTGTGTGTATTACATCTATTATCTGCCCCCTGTGGTGGTGCTGTGTATTACATTATTATCCTGCCCCTGTGGTGGTGCTGTGTATTACATCTTGTATACTGCTCCCCTGTGGTGTGCTGTGTATTAATCTGTTATACTGCACCCTGTGTGGTACTGTGTATTACATCTATTATACTGCCACCCTGCTGTGTAACATCTGCCCCCTGTGGTGATGCTGTGTATTATGTCTTTATACTGCCCCCCTGTGGCGATTGCTGTGTATTATGTCTATTATACTGCCCCCTGTGGTGATGCTGTGTATTACATCTATTACACTGCCCCACTGTGGCGATGCTGTGTATTATGTCTATTATCCTGCCCCCCTGTGGTGGTACTGTGTATTACATCTATTATCTGCCCTCCTGTGGTGATGGTGTGTTACATCTATTATCCTGCCCCCCTGTGGTGGTGCTGTCTATTACATCTATTTATGCCCCCCTGTGGTGATGCTGTGTATTACATCTATTATCCTGCCCCCTGTGGGTGATGCTGTGTATTACATCTATTATCCTGCTCCTGTGCTGTGTATTACATCTATTATACTGCCTCCCTGTGGTGATGCTGTGTATTACATCTATTATACTGCCCCCCTGTGGTGATGCTGTGTATTACATCTATTATCCTGCTCCCTGTGCTGTTGTATTACATCTATTATACGGCCCCCCTGTGGTGATGCTGTGTATTACATCTATTATCCTGCTCCCCTGTGGTGGTGCTGTGTATTACATCTATTATCCTGCTCCCCTCCTGTGGTGAGCTGTGTATTACATCTATTATACTGCCCCCCTGTGGTGATGCTGTGTATTACATCTATTATCCTGCTCCCCTGTGCTGTGTATTACATCTATTATACGGCCCCCTGTGGTGATGCTGTGTATTACATCTATTATACGGCCCCCCTGTGGTGATGCTGTGTATTACATCTATTATACTGCCCCCCCTGTGGTGATGCTGTGTATTACATCTATTATCCTGCTCCCCTGTGGTGATGCTGTGTATTACATCTATTATACTGCTCCCCTGTGGTGGTGCTGTGTATTACATCTATTATACTGCCCCCCTGTGGTGATGCTGTGTATTACATCTATTATCCTGCTCCCCTGTGGTGGTGCTGTGTATTACATCTATTATCCGGCCCCCCTGTGGTGGTGCTGTGTATTACATCTATTATACTGCTCCCCTGTGGTGATGCTGTGTATTACATCTATTACACTGCCCCCCTGTGGTGATGCTGTGTATTACATCTATTATCCTGCCCCCTTGTGGTGGTGCTGTGTATTACATCTATTATACTGCCCCCTGTGGTGATGCTATGTATTACATCTATTATACTGCCCCCTGTGGTGATGCTGTGTATTACATCTATTATCCTGCCCCCCTGTGGTGATGCTGTGTATTACATCTTATACTGCCCCCCCGTGGTGGTGCTATGTATTACATCTATTATACTGCCGTGGTGATGCTGTGTATTTCATCTATATATGCCCCCCCTGTGGTGATGCTGTGTATTACATCTATTATATGCCCCCCTGTGGTGATGCTGTTTATTTCATCTATTATACTGTCCTCCTGTGGTGGTGCTGTGTATTACTATCTATTATTCTGCCCCCCTGTGGTGATGCTGTGTATACATCTATTATACTGCCCCCCCTGTGGTGGCTGCTATGTATACATTATTATATCTGCCCCCTGTGGTGATGCTGTGTATTTATCTATTTACTGCCCCCTGTGTGATGCTGTGATTTCATCTATTATACTGAGCCCCTGTGGTGCTGTGTATTACATCTATTATACTGCCCCCTGTGGTGATGCTGTGTATTACATCTATTACACTGCCCCTGTGGTGATGCTTACATTATATACACTCTACTGTGGTGATGCTGCCCCCCCTGTGGTGATGCTGTGATTACATCTATTAACTGGCCCCCCTGTGGTGATGCTGGGTATTAATCTATTATACTGCTCCCCTGTGGTGGTGTCATCTATTATACTGCCCCCCTTGTGCTGTATTACATCTATTATACTGCCCCCCTGTGGTGATGCGTGTATTACATCTATTATACTGCCCCCTGTGGTGATGTGATATTACATCTATTATACTGCCCCTGTGGATTGCTGTGTACATCTATTATACGGCCCCTGTGGATGATTATTATTATCGTGCCCCCTGTGGTGATCTGTGTATTACATCTATTATACATGCCTGTGCTGTGTAATTACATCTACTGGCTGTGACATTATTATACTGGCCCCCCTGTGGTGATGCTGTGTATTACATCTATTATCCTGGCCCCCTGTGGTGGTATATTTGCTGTGTATTACATCTATTATACTGCCCCCCTGTGTGATCGGCTGTGTATTACATCTATTATACTGCCCCCCTGTGCTTGTGTATTCCTATTTATACTGCCCCCTGTGGTGTGTATTGCTGTGTATTACATCTATTATACTGCCCCCCTGTGGTGGTGCTGTATATACATCTATTATACTGGCCCCCTGTGGTGCCATTTCAATTATATGCCCCCTGTGGTGATGTGTGTATTACATCTATTATACTGTGTGGTGGTGCTGTATATTCATTTATAACTGCCCCCCCTGTGGTGCTGTGGCATCTATTATTATACGGGTTTATTTGTGTGATGTGTTGATTTTTTCTGTTTCTTATGATGGGAGATTTTGGGGTCACTGTTTCCCCCTCTTCTCGCCAGGTCTCACGATGTCTCCAGGTCGCCCTGTTCTGCTGCTCCTCGTCGCCCTCAGCATTCTTGCTCGGAGCGGGGCGTTTTTCGGTTGGTTTACCCGCAGGTCGTCCGGTGGCTCGTCTGCGCCCCAGAAGGAGGCGGCTCCGGACCCCCAGTCTCTCCCCAGCGCCCCGTTTGAGATGACCACAACTGATGAGAAGTTCTTGGCGGAGGCCAGACACCTGGAGCTTTCTCCTCTAGACAGCTGTCACTACAAGGTGCGGATGGTGGGGGTAGTCATCCTGCTCTGTTTTTGCCTTCTAGATTGCAAGCTCTTGTGTCCTTCACCAGCACATGTGATGTTAATGTACTCCAGTCACATCCAGAGCTGCATCCACAGCAGATAAGTCATCTCAAATGAAACCCTGACAACCCTAATCTAGCATTTGTAGTTGTCAGGCCCTGCAGCTTGAGATCTAACTGATTGCAGCTCTGGAGGTGACTGGAGTATAAGGCAGCCATGTCTTCTTCCAGGTGGTCAGTCAGCTCAGGGCGTCCTGCACGGACATGTCGGAAGAAGAGATCGCAAAATTTGGGGTGTCGCTGTTCAACTGCCAGGCTGAGGTGGAGGAGCGGCGGACGTACCCCTGTACTGAGGACATGGTGAGTGGGCTGCACCCGGCGCATATAGCAAACCCACAGGACTATACACTGACAGCAAGCAGAGATGGGAAATCCAAACCAATGATTGGAAAGTTGCCAAACCTCAATGTGCATAAACGTGTCAGTCTTTACTTCTGGCATTATATTCATGAACCAGGAGGCTCAGGATGAGCAGCTGAAGGTTCAGTCTAGGTGATTTGATGCTTTGTGTTTGCGCAGACCCTGGCAGAGTGCACGTCGCCCATGGACCCCGACACCTGGAACGCCTACCATATTGTCAGCAACCGGGCGCGCTCAGTCTGCTACGCCACGCGACAGCTGCACTTCCGCCGGCGGACGGAGCTGACGGTCAACACCCTGGTGTCAACGGCCATGAACCAGCTGGAGGCCATGAAGATGCTGAAGGTAACTCGGGGGATGGGACTAGATGTTGGGGGGGATTAGGCCCCCAATCACCTGATACATTGTATCCAGTCAGGCAGGAGAGAGCAGTCCGCTGATGTCAGGATGGATATATTGTAACAGACCCTCAGCTGTGAGAAGTTCCAAGCCTTTTTGGTATATGTCAGCTTGTCCTTTGTGTTTCTCTGGTGCCCCCTGGCCGACAGGGAATGCTGGGAGTTGTAGTTGTATGGATTGTGGCAGGAGGTGGTGCCCCCTGTGGTCATGGACGCTCATAACGTTGTCTCTCTTCATAGGACGGGCAGGAGGAGCTGAAGGAGCTGACCTCGGAGTCCCTGCAGCGGGTCCTGAGCAGCCAACAGCACCTCCTGAACCAGCAGGAGCAACTGCAGAGCAACCAGGAGAAGATAGAGGGCGCCATCGGCGGGAACCTGGAGCTGCTGGCCGAGGAGAAGGCGCTGATCGCCAGCGGGCATCACCTTGTGGCCGACATGATCGAGGGCATCACCCGGAAGATGGGTACTGGGCGCCTCACACCAGCTCTGCTGCACGGCACAGTGTCTGGTCTACAGACTACAACTCCCACAATGCTCCACACCAGAGATCTGCTTTGAGACTACAACTCCCAGCATAAACAGATAGCCATGCTGGGAAATGTAGTTTCTGTTGATGACCAGCAGGTGGCACTGCCTGTTCATGGTCTTTATAGAGCAGGTCCTGCAAAGATGCTGGGAGTTGTAGTTTCATAGTGGCTGGGAGCCGCAGGTAATATCAGGACATGTGTGGCTGCTGGGTGTTGTAGTCCGGTTAAGAGCCGCAGGTTGCAGACACTCGACCAGCGGCAGCTTTGGATGTGGAGTAATACTCCTACTTTGCCTCTGATGGGAGTATTACTGCGCAGTCGTATTATTGTTCTCTTGTGGCCTCTAGAGAATGTGAGTGGTCACCTGATGGAGCGGGACGTGGCGCTGCAACGGGAACACGCCGCCATATTGGCCGATCTCGCTGAGGTCCGGGTCCGATCTCACGACGTCTACTCCAAGATAGGTAAGTCGCCACCGACCAGCCCTGTAAATGTGTGGCACAGGGCAGGTAGGGGTTAAAGGTGAGGCACTGAATATTCAGAATAGACTGTTTTACATAATCTGCTTTCTTTCAGTGAATGGAAGCATCTGTGCTCATATTGTGAGGCTGAGGGTCTGTTGCAGTGTGTCAGTGTATGTTAGAGCAGACTGGAGGAGAGCGGTGCTGCTCCCAGAAGGTTGTCTGCACTGATACACTGTAACGAGGATTATACGCCTCTGGGTGAAAGCAAAAATATCCCCTTTCACTGAAGGCAAGCAGAGATATTGAAAATGGTGATAAATGGAGACTGCAGGGTGAAGACAGCGCCGGTGCTGTGCTGCGTTTTTCTGGGTCGGTGACCGCTGCTGTTCTCTGGTGTCTGCAGAGTCCAACCTGGCGCTGTTCCTGGCCCATCAGAACCAGAGCGCGCTGTACTACGACTCGCTGATGGAGAAGCTGCAGCGCATGAACAGGAGCCTGAGCACCGTGCTGTACGCCATGGAGCACATGCACCGCACCGTGGAGCACCGCCTCAGCTACATCCAGGGCTTCATCAGCTGGGCAGGTACCACCGCCCTGGGATGCCCCCACTGCAGCATAATATATGGAGGGGCGGCATAACCCTAATGACAGCCATATTGATTGTCACCCACTGAGCCGCACCCTCACACCGCTTCTGTTCGCAGGTGGGAACCTGAACGCCATTTACACGTGTGTACTACATGGCGCCTACTTCCTTCTCCTGGCCCTGCTGATGACTTTCCTGCAGACCCCCGGCTTCTCTCGAGCGCTCCTCCTCGTCCTGATCGTCCTCAACGCCTTGTCTGAGCTCAACCACAACAGGTCCCTCGGATTCCGATCACTTACCGTGTTACTGGCGTGTACTGTGGGGGGTGAGTGGCGATACCACAGAGGAGCGCTCCCCCCTGCTACTGCATAATGTGTGAGAGCTCCCTCTGCTGTTGACTGCTGCAGTGTATGTATGAGAGCTCCCCCTGCTGTGACTGCTGCACTACATGTATAGAGCTCCCCTGCTGGACTGCTGCACTATATGTATGCGAGCTCCCTCTGCTGGTGACTGCTGCACTACATGTATGAGAGCTCCCTCTGCTGGTGACTGCTGCACTACATGTATGAGAGCTCCCCCTGCTGGTGACTGCTGCACTACATGTATGAGAGCTCCCCTGCTGGTGCACTGCTGCACTACATGTATGTATGAGAGCTCCCTCTGCTGGTGACTGCTGCACTATATGTATGAGAGAGCTCCCTCTGCTGGTGACTGCTGCACTACATGTATGAGAGCTCCCCACTCTGCCTGGTGACTGCTGCACTATATGTATGAGAGCTCCCTCTCTGCTGGTGACTGCTGCACTACATGTATGAGAGCTCCCTCTGCTGGTGACTGCTGCACTATATGTATGAGAGCTCTCTGCTGGTGACTGCTGGCACTACATGTATGAGAGCTCCCTCTGCTGGTGACTGCTGCAGCACTACAATGTATGAGAGGCTCCCTCTGCTGGTGACTGCTGCACTATATGTATGAGAGCTCCCTCTGCTGGTGACTGCTGCACTGCTGTATGAAGGAGAGCTCCCCTGCTGGTGACTGCTGCACTACATGTATGTATGAAGATGCTTCCCTCTGCTGGTGACTGCTGCACTACATGTATGAGAGCTCCCCTGGTGGTGATCCTCTGCTGTGACTGCTTATATGTATGAGAGCTCCCTCTGCTGGTGACTGCTGCAGTATGAGAGTACTGTATGAGCTCGCCTCTGCTGGTGACTGCAGCACTACATGTATGAGAGCTCCCTCTGCTGGTATGACTGCTGCACTAACTATGTATGAGAGCTCCCTGCTGGTGACTGCTGCACTATGTATGAGAGCTCCCTCTGCTGGTGACTGCTGCACTACATGTATGAGAGCTCCCTCTGCTGGTGACTGCTGCACTACATGTATGAGAGCTCCCTCTGCTGGTGACTGCTGCACTACATGTATGAGAGCTCCTCTGCTGCTGCTGATACATGTATGAGAGCTCCATCTGCTGGTGGACTGGCTGCACTATGTATGAGAGCTCCCTCTGCTGGTGACTGCTGCACTATATGTATGAGAGCTCCCTGCTGGTGACTGCTGCACTACATGTATGAGAGTCTCCTCTGCTGGTGACTGCTGCACTATATGTATGAGAGCTCCCCTCTGGTGACTGCTGTACATGTATGAGAGTCTGCTGTGACTGCTGGCACTACTGTATGGAGCTCCCCCTGCTGGTGACTGCTGCACTGTATGTATGAGAGCTCCTCTGCTGGTGACTGCTGCACTACATGTATGAGAGCTCCCTCTGCTGGTGACTGCTGCACTACATGTATGAGCTCCCTCTGCTGATGCTGCACTACATGTATGAGAGCTTCCCCTGCTGGTGACTGCTGCACTATGTATGAGAGCTCCCTCTGCTGGTTGACTGCTGTATATGTATGAGAGCTCCCCCTGCTGCTGCACTACATGTATGAGAGCTGCTGGTGACTGCTGCACTGCTGTGACTGCTGCACTCATGCTGTATGTATGAGAGCTCCCTCTGCTGGTGACTGCTGCACTACTATGTATGAGAGCTCCCTCTGCTGGTGACTGTACTGAAGAGCTCGATCTGGTGACTGCTGCACTACATTGAGGCTGACAGCCTCCATAATGTGAGTAGCTCCCCTGCTGGTGATCTGCATGATGAGAGCTCCTCTGCTGGCTGCCTGCACCCCCTCTGCTGGTGAGTGCACTGTATGAGAGCTCCCTGCTGGTGACTGCTGCACTACATCTCCCCCTGCTGGTGACTGCTGCACTACATATGAGAGCTCCCTCTGCTGAGTATGAGAGCTCCTCTGCTGTGACTGCTGCTGCAGCTCACGCTGCTGATATCTGCTGGATTGCAGCAGTGCCCTGTCTGAAGCAGCACACCTCAGTCTATGCTGCTGCTGTTTCTTCGCCTGCACTGGGTGCTGAGCTTCATTCGGGGAAGGTGCCCCTGCGCTCCTCGCTCCCTCACTCTGCACCTGCCTTCCAAAGAGAAGGACCTAGGATTTTACAGCTCAACTCCTGAAAAGTAAGCTCAGCAGCACAGAGTGTTTCAGGAGAGGAGTGTGCAGATCTTGTGTCCAGGTCACGCCCTTTTGTCTTCCATTTTTTTTTTCAGGGTGGAGGACGACACCCTATTGAAGGCGGAGCTGAGGCAGCTTGGGGACGACAGCTACATGGGTGAGAAGCGGCTGCGGTTTGTAATATGTGGGTTTTTGCACCTGTCAGTACTTCTCTTGTATCTCAGGTCTTTAGAGCTGCATTCATAGTTCTGCTGGCTGCCAGCAGCTGCATCGCCTTGTGGATGATGGAGGTTTTCTTCTTCCAGATGATTCTGTGCTGGGTAACGAGTCTCTGGTTAGAGATGTGTCTATTGTGGCGTCTCCTGCACATCTGGACTGGAAGTTGCAGCTGGGTATGAGGACCCCACAGCAGTCCACCCCCGCCATGAAACTGCGTCGGCTCAGCATCTCCAAATCCGTCCGAGGACACGACAGCCCCTTGAAGTTGGTGAGTGCTCGGAGATCAGGACTGATGCCCCAGACCCCTCGTCAGGCCAGACCGGCAATCTCAGCTGCCTGATGCCTCCACTAGAGGGCGACCTGCGTGCAGCTCCTATATAGATCAATAGGAGCCTTATCCAGCTGCAAAGAGCACCACCTAGTGGTTGCAACAGGCACACCAGATGCATGGAGGATGCAGAGGAGCCGCATTAGACACAGGGACTGCAGACACTGACGTGTCGTCCTCTCTACCTGCAGGGGGCGATGGACAAAATTCCTCAGCGACACTTGGGGGCAGCGTTTGATACTGTGGAGACCAAACATCAAAGTCCGAATTCCTCAGTCTGCAGTAACCTGTGAGTACAGAGCATCCGAGGAGCCAGACTGTGAGTGGAGCATGAGGTGTGGTGAGGCAGGGTATGCTGTGGAGGTGATTGGAGAAGATGCGATGAGGCAGGGTATTCTCTGGAGGTGACTGGAGCATGGGGTGTGGTGAGGTAGTGTATGCTGTGGAGGTGACTGGAGAAGATGTGGTGAGGTGGTAGGGTATGCTCTGGAGAAGGAGACATGCTGATGCAGGGTATGCTCTGGATGGTCATCCTTCTCCTTGTGTTTCCTGCACAGGTCGGTGTCATCAACGTCTCCCCGTCAGTTCTGTCAGGCGATCACCAGGGCGGGGCAGCCGTGCAGAAACAAGGCCAGCGGAGGTCAGGAGTTCTGCAGAGTCCATGCCTCTGGTCAGACGTCCTACGTCACATCCTGACCTCAGCGGATCTGGACAAGATGCACTTATCCTACTGTGGGTGGAGATGTCTTCCACATCTTGGAGAACAGCTTCCAGATCATGGCTTCTCCTTCAGAGCCTGGAGCTATGTGGCCCCTGATCTGGGCCCTGGGGTGAATGGACTCTTGTGTGGTCTGGTTCCTGCAGTTTCTCTGCTGTCCTGTCTCTTATTTTCGGTTTTATGATATTGTATTTTTTTTTTCTTGTTTTTTTATAAATGGTTGTTTTGTAATAAACCTCTGGACTCCTTCCTGCTGGGTCATGTGTGGGCTGTTGAGCATCTATGATTGGGGGCTTCATTTCTATGGATCCTGGCCATTTAACCCTGCAGACGCTGCAATCTGGAATGTTACATGACCACGGTATATATCCTCCACGGTGGTGAGAAATCCTAGTGCCAAGTTCAGTCACTTGCCTCTCCTAAAACATGGCAGGATGATCAAATGAGGCCCTTCCACCAATGTTACATCCACTTCTGGCTCAGCCTGTGTCACCCCACCATGGGTGGTCTGCATATAGTGCTGGAATTCTCCCCTAGTCATGGCGCATGCGCTGTGCAGAGGGTCCATAGTCATTACACATGGATGTCCTAATGGTCCCAGTTACAGGGAGGATACAGTCTCTGGACCCGCACTGCGGAGCTGATCTTCGGCTCTTTAAGAGTCAGCAGCTGCTGCAGTTACCCAGATCACTGGGACTGGGGGAGGAGACATCATGGCCGTTGCCTGATCTGTATACATAACGCTTGTTGTATGCACTGATCGTAATAATCCATCTCCTATCTCAGATTTTCAGGAACGTCCTTGCAGCGGTAAACATGGACTGGCTGGATGTTTAGTCATCCAGTGATCTAGAACTACTTAATTAATGAGGGGAGGGCTTATAAACTGGCGTATACAGATAGTATTGACTTCAATGGGAGCTATATGCTGTGAGCTCCCCCTAGTGGTGGCTGCTGGCAAAATGAGTTTCATAATTTTCAGTGTACCTATCCCTTCAGGGGAATGTTCAGCGTCATGTATTCCCGGATTGTTCAGCTTCATGTACTGTATTATTGTATTCCTGACCATACGGTATCCTGTCTCTCTGTAATTGCTGGGTTTTTCCAGAAGGCTCCGCGCTAGCTGCAATGATTATCTCTGACACTCAGGAGCACTGTGCACCCCCAGACCACAAATCTCTACCTGCTTCTCATGAACCAGCAGAGGGTCCTTGATCTGCTTTCTGGGTGGGTGAGCTCCCATGTTCTCCTGGACTTTATACTGTGATCTGCTCCTCCTGTGTGCAGACCCGCTCCAAAGACATTGAGAGACGGATTTACTGAATGGGCTGCAGGACCTGCACCAGGTTTATCAGAGGAGCACAGGCTGGGCAATAAATTTAGTGCGGACACTTTTATCTAACTTTATACCAACTACTGGTTAACTTTGATACAGAATCTTTACACCAGAATTGTGTTGCATCTCAGGCCATCCCCTCTCATTGGACTGGGCACAGTGGATGTCTCTAAAACCAGAAGGTCCAAATGTTAGCACAAGTTACAACAATGTTTAGGTGAACTCGCCTTAGTGTTCAAATTTGCTTACCAAATTTTCACTTTCCAAGTGTCCTTGGGCAGTGCATGAAGGGTTCACATTCCTCTTGTTCCAGGTAGTCTAATTAGTGAACCCTCCAATCACTACCAGACACACCCTCAAAAATATACCTCTGAGACAGAAAAAGATGTGGAATTCTGCAGTAATAACAAATTAAAGGGAGGGAGAAGTGTGCTGCCTGCGGACTCTTGGAAAGGGAAAATTTCAGTAAGCAAATTTGAATGAACTTGTCTTCTGGCAGCAGATTAATGGAACAAAAAGCAATAACAATAAACGGGAGCAATTGTCTACAGCCTCCAGTGCGCTTCTGCCTAAGGACACCACCACCGGCAGATATATCCGCTGGATGTCAAAAGGTTTGTGCAGGTTTATCTGCAAAGGACTTCAGAAAAACTTTTTCTTCAGTACCATGGGTCCAGAAGGGGAGAGAAAGCTTCCAATCGTCCTTAAGTCATTGGATTAGGAACACTATTACTTTCTATTATGACCAAAATAACCTTCCATAGCCTGTGGGGTTAAGAGCTCTTTGACGAGGGCAGTCTCAGCTTCCTGGGCAGAGAAGAGTCATGCATTCCTTGACTACATATGCCAGGCTGCTTCGTGGTCATCTTCTATCTTTGAAGCACCTGGATGTGGAGACTGATCATGAAGTGAAGGATCATAAAAGGTTGGAAGACAATTTTCTTGATAAAAATATCTATCAGTTGACCCTTTTGATAAAGAAGACTTAGCACTGTACTCGGGAAGGGACAATCTTGTCGAAACTTCAACTATGGATCTCAGGATGAGGACTTAAAGCTCTCCAACCCTTTTAGCCGTTGAAATGGCGACAAAGAAAACAACCTTCCAGATAAATAAGCAAAAGTCAATCTTTAAATTTAAAACAAATTAGATTATCACCTGCGCTGTCGCCTCGCCCCAGGAGCTTAACTAAACAAACAAAAAAAGAAAACAAATATATATATAAGAATGTCTTGGGGCCCGCTGCAACATAACTTAAAGTGAGGTCACCCACACTCACCAAAATATGAACAATATAGAGTATATAAGTAAAAGGTATCTGCGCTGGTAGAAAGGCAATTAAATTCCAAATTCAACACCTCTGCTTCAGGCAAAAAAGCAAATGTAAGGCTGGTAATGTATAGCACCGTGAGAAGTAAACCGCAATGTCATTTACTGTATTCTGATCAAAAAATAGCCGTAAAAATACAGTGTACCTGTTTGTTTGTAATCTCCAAATCAGGAAAACATGGCTGAGTCCTAGATTTTTTTTAAAAATGTTGTTCCTGCGTTCATCTTCTTGAGTGCATCCACGGTAGGGCCCGCTGCTCTGGCTGGAACAAGCGTGCACGTGGGAAACTCTGATGAAGGAATACGCTTTATTCCGAAACTAGTCGGATCAATCTTGGCCCCTACAGGCACCCGTACTCAACGTGTGACGTCACACTGAAGTTTTTCCTAGACAACAGCCGGCAGAGTTTCCCACGTGCACGCTTGTTCCAGTCAAAGCAGCAGAATACAGTAAATGACATTGCGGTTTACTTCTCACGGTGCTATACATTACCAGCCTTACGTTTGCTTTTTTTGCCTGAGGCAGAGGTGTTACAGGGGTGGTCCTACAGGTAAGGAGTCCAGATCACTATTCTTTTATTGTCCTACTGCACTGATATTGTCAGGACTGCTGCCCTGTGCTAACATAATGGAGAGGACTCCTGAGCGCATGCGCAGCAGTCCTGACGATGTATTTCAGTGCGGCTCTGAACGCTGACAGCCGGGGACAATAGGAAAATAAAAAAATAGTGATCTGGACTCCTTCTCTGCAGGACTGCTCATATATTACTGTAGATAATGGTCCACAGTCAGGGTGACAGAATCGCCGTTAAAGCGGCATTCCCATTATAGACAATGGGGGCATAGCGCTAGGATCTTATAGGTGCGGGTCCCACACCTACACTGAGAACGGAGCAGGGATCGCTGTGCCTGGAGGACACCAGGTTTCCCGGGGTCCAGCCACCACTAGGCGCAGCTCCCATGGAGCCGATGGAAATAGCCGAGCCATAGAAATGAATCAAGGGCGGCTGCGCATGCGCAGTGCACCCTCCTTCAATTCTGGGGCTCTGTTTTCAATATAGGTGCAGGTCCCCAGCGGTGGGATCCACACCTATAAGACAATGGGGGGCATATCCTAGCTATATGCCCCCATTGTCTAAGATGGGAATAGCCCTTTAATAAGACTGAAGGGAGTAAGAGAAATATTAACCCTTCATGTGCTGCCTGAAGAGGAATACTAGACGAAGTCACACATCTATACTTCTCTGCCTCGTAGTTGTGGTTTTCGGTGAGTGCAGAGATTCTGAGCAGTCATACAGAGCTGCAGTCAGGCAGAAGGGGAGAGGGTTTTTCTTGAGCTAAACCACAATGTTTTGTGTTTACAGGAAATATAAAGTACAACTCCATGGCCGTGAGAAATGCAGGGTCTTCCCATGTTCCTCTGAGGGGCTCCGCACTCCGCCCAGCGGCCGCTCCTCACTGTGAAAATCCGGAACTGATCTGTGTGATCCTGGACTGCGCTGCTGATCGCTCCCCTCCACCGTGTGATATGGCGGTTATATTGTGATTTTTTTTTCTGACCACCATGTGTGAACACAGACTCATAGGCGGGAGGTGAGATGCCAATAACCCCACACAAAATAAAACATAAAGGGACAGGCCACCAAAAAAGATCATTTAATTAGAGCATTGGACTACATTTCTACAGGACTACTCCCCCCAACATGTCCACGTATAAACAAGAACCCTGCTGGAGTCTTCTGCAGTGACTATAAATCATCACAATCAATGAGGCCGCTCAGAAGGTCCATGTGTGCCGGCGGGTGGGGTCCCCCCCCCGTGCCGATCAGTCAGTGATTTGCATAGAATCGTGTAATTTACATATAGAAGAAGACCCAGTGTCACGTCCGCTCCACTCGCTGCTGTAGCACGTCCCCAGAAGAGGATGATGATCCCACAGCAGAATCCAAAAATCCAAGATCAATAATATCCTAATATCCGTCACGAGTCTGCCGCTTCTGGTGTCGGCTCATTTCCTGGCCTGGGCGTAGTTGGCGCTAAACCAGTCACATGTTTCCTGGACGGCTGCAAGGAGAACGCGAAATATCATCAGTGACTGGAAGGAGCTGCGTTATGTCACCCCGTCCAGGACGCAGGAACCTGATGTACCCAACAAACCCATGCGAACAGAGTCCAACCGCCACAACCCACAATCCCCAAAAAGGTGGAGCCGCAGGGCTTGTTAAAGGGCTTCTCCAGTATAGTCGTGTATAAAAACATCTACTGTGTCTCCATGGTAACAGACTACAAACCATGTCTGTCTAGTCGGACCCTGAAGCCACACTTCCCTCCGTCCGCACCCCCTGCAGCTGCGCTCCCCTCCGTCCGTGCCCCCATCCCCCACAGCCGCGCTGCCCTTCGCCCGCCTATCCCTCCCCCCTACCCACCTTCCCCTCCGTCCACCTATCCTTCCCCCCACGTCACACAGTACATATACACAGACACATACACACAGACATATACACATACATACTTACATGCTCCCGGCAGGTCTCCAGAGCGCAGGAGGAACAGGACGGCGCGCACATAGGAAGATTCCACCCGGCGCCCAGCAGAGGGCAATGTGGGGAATCGTCCTATGTGCGCGCGTCCTGTTCCTCCGGCGCTCTGGAGACCTGCCGGGAGCATGTAAGTATGTATGTGTATATGTCTGTGTGTATGTGTGCAGGTGACGGATCCGTTCACCATTGTGTCATACCAAATGAATCCGTCCCAATTGACTTACACGCAGCTGAGGACGGATCCGCAATGCCTGCGGGCATTGCGCAGGGGAGCCGAGCGCTACAGTGCTCGTAACGAGCACGTTCGCTCATCGCTGGTCATGATGGATCCGTCTTGGTGCGGATGCCTGGACCGGAGAGCAAACCGCGGCACGCTGCAGTTTGCTCTCCGGTCTGAAGACGGAACGCTTTCAGGAGCCTCCGTTCTCTTCAGTTCAGTTTTGTCCCCATTGACAATGAATGGGGACAAAACTGAAGCGTTTTATTCCGGTATTGAGCCCCTATGACGGAGATCAATACCGGAATTCCATAACGCTAGTGTGAAAGTAGCCTTACCTACAAAACGTATTCAGGATCAGGCTACGGCTGTAGTCTGTAACCATGGAGACACAAAGATCTGCGTAGCCGCTGTATACAATAAAACGTCAGTCTTTGCAGATTTTCTTTGTTTTCTATTTTAGAGCAATAAATAAATGGAGGAGGGATTTATCAGAACTGAGGAAGCGGTTGTGTCACCCACAGCAACCAATCAGAGCTCAGCTTTCCTTCTACTGCTCTGGAAGCAACAACACTGTGCTGTGATTGGTTGATTTCACCTGTTATCATCCGTCATGTGATCACTTCCTCCATTATCCTCCAGTCCCTGTTCCCGCTCACACTGGGGTACATCGGACCGGCGCCCCCCGCTGTTCGCTCACTTACCCTGACTGAAAGGTGTGAACCTGAAGTCCGGCAGGTATTTCCGCAGTTTGCCGTTGCTTGCCGTCTTCTTGAACTGTCCGTCAGACTTTGTGCTATCAAACTGTGTGAGAGGTTAAGAGAAACTGGCGGTGTACATACAGACGTGTAATATGGCCGGAGGTGACCGCAGCTCTGAGTGTGACTGGAGCGTGACCAGTGTGACCGCAGCTCTGAGTGTGACCGGAGCACGACCAGTGTGACCGCAGCTCTGAGTGTGACCGGAGCACGACCAGTGTGACCGCAGCTCTGAGTGTGACCGGAGCACAATCAGTGTGACCGCAGCTCTGAGTGGGACCGGAGCACAACCAGTGTGACCGCAGCTCTGAGTGTGACCGGAGCACGACCAGTGGGACCGCAGCTCTGAGTGGGACCGGAGCACAACCAGTGGGACCGCAAGCTCTGAGTGTGACCGGAGAACGACCAGTGTGACCGCAGCTCTGAGTGTGACCGGAGCACAACCAGTGTGACCAGAGCTCTGAGTGTGACCGGAGTAGACACGACTCAGTGTGACCAGAGCTCTGAGTGTGACCGGAGTATGACTAGAGTGTGACCAGAGCTCTGAGTGTGACCGGAGCACGGACCAGTGTGTGACCGCAGCTCTGAGTGTGACCGGAGTATGACTAGTGTGACTGCAGCTCTGAGTGTGACCGGAGCACGACTAGTGTGACCGCAGCTCTGAGTGTGACCGGAGCATGACCAGTGTGACCGCAGCTCTGAGTGTGACCGGAGCACGACCAGTGTGACCGCAGCTCTGAGTGTGACCGGAGCACGACCAGTCTGTGGACCGGCAGTGTGACTTGAGTGTGACTGAGTGTGACTGCAATTGACATCTCTGGATGAGACTGTAGTATATGAATTGCAAGTGCAGTTCTGGTTGTAACTGAAGTGTGATTGCAGCTCTGAATTGACTGCAGTAAAATAACTGATGTGTCGTATCTGCACAGAGCTTCCATTTATGTATCAGGATACAAGAACTTCCCCCTTGAAGTCCATGGCGGACACGATGCTCTCTGCGGCCTCCCCGATGGACACCTCATCCTCCTCCCCCACTGTAATACACAAGTCATTATAATACACAGTGCAGACACTACAGGACTCGTCATATACAGCGGAGCCTCACCGGACAGGATGATGGGATCCACCTCATCGTATTCCCGCAGCACCCAGATAAAGAGACGAGCCAGATCCTGGAGGAAGGAAGTCAGCAGCGTGAGTGCAGCTCCTGAGTATAATACAGGATGTAACTCAGGATAAGTAATGTATGTACACAGTGACTGCACCAGCAGAATAGTGAGTGCAGCTCTGGAGTATAATACAGATTTAACTCAGGATCAGTACAGGATAAGTAATGTATGTACACAGTGACTGCACCAGCAGAATAGTGAGTGCAGCTCTGGAGTATAATACAGGATGTAACTCAGGATCAGTACAGGATAAGTAATGTATGTACACAGTGACTGCACCAGCAGAATAGTGAGTGCAGCTCTGGAGTATAATACAGGATGTAACTCAGGATCAGTACAGGATAAGTAATGTATGTACATAGTGACTGCACCAGCAGAATAGTGAGTGCAGCTCTGGAGTATAATACAGGATGTAACTCAGGATCAGTACAGGATAAGTAATGTATGTACACAGTGACTGCACCAGCAGAATAGTGAGTGCAGCTCTGGAGTATAATACAGGATGTAACTCAGGATCAGTACAGGATAAGTAATGTATGTACACAGTGACTGCACCAGCAGAATAGTGAGTGCAGCTCTGGAGTATAATACAGGATGTAACTCAGGATCAGTACAGGATAAGTAATGTATGTACACAGTGACTGCACCAGCAGAATAGTGAGTGCAGCTCTGGAGTATAATACAGGATGTAACTCAGGATCAGTACAGGATAAGTAACGTATGTCCACAGTGACTCCACCAGCAGAATAGTGAGTGCAGCTCTGGAGTATAATACAGGATGTAACTCAGGATCAGTACAGGATAAGTAATGTATGTACACAGTGACTCCACCAGCAGAATAGTGAGTGCAGCTCTGGAGTATATACAGGATGTAACTCAGGATCAGTACAGGATAAGTAATGTATGTACACAGTGACTGCACCAGCAGAATAGTGAGTGCAGCTCTGGAGTATAATACAGGATGTAACTCAGGATCAGTACAGGATAAGTAATGTATGTACACAGTGACTGCACCAGCAGAATAGTGAGTGCAGCTCTGGAGTATAATACAGGATGTAACTCAGGATCAGTACAGGATAAGTAATGTATGTACACAGTGACTCCACCAGCAGAATAGTGAGTGCAGCTCTGGAGTATAATACAGGATCTTTACTAGATAAGGACTCACCAGAGAATAGATAAATTGTCGCCGTGGCTTCCCGGTGCCCCAAATGGAGAGCGCGGAGCTGTTTTCTACAATCACATTGTACATTTCAGTTATTTACCCGCTGAAGAACAGGAGGAAGAGACAGATAATGGCATCAGGAGATACTCACGTTTGGCCAGATACACCTTGTGGATGAGCCCCGGCAGCACGTGACCGTCCTCGATGTTGAAGTTATCGTGAGGCCCGAAGACATTGGTGGGGATGACGGCGGTGAACTTACATCCATGTTGCTCATGGTACGCCCTGCGGTATGAGGGGGGGTCACTACATGGTATATACCATAGGGAAAGCTCTGGGATCGTATGTGGCTCCACGTGGGGCCCCTCACCACACGGGCCCTATAGCAGCCTCCCGCCCGTTCACGTTACCTGTTCTGGACATCGATCATCCTCTTGGCATAGGAGTAGCCGAAGTTCGACCCATGTGGGGGCCCGAGGTGAATCTGAAGGGAGGAGCGGGATGAGAGCGGGCAGCGGTAAGTGGCGGTCAGATGATACGTGACGAGCGGGCACTTACCATGGTCTCATCTATGGGGTAGGTGGTCTTGTCTGGGAAGATGCAGGTGGAGAGGCAGGAGACAACCTTCTGGACCCCCAGCTCGTACGAGGTATGCAGCACATTGTCGTTAATCTGGAGGTTCTTCCTCTAGGGCAGGAAACAAGATCAGATCTGGGGGCAGCTCCTAAAACGAGGGGGCAGGGCATCTAAAAAGTATTCACCCCCCCCCCCAATGACTGTGTAAGGGGGCGCTAGTGAGTGACCTGTGACAACCCAGCAGGAGATGGGAGGGATGGTGAGGAAAGTGTCTGTACTCTAGTCACATCCAGAGCATCACTCTCAACACTTATACTCTAGTCATATCCAGAGCTGCATTCACAATTCTTATACTCTAGTCACATGCAAAAATTATATTCCAATCTCATCCAGAGCTGCATTCAAAAGTCTTCTATTTCAGTCACATTCAAAAATGTATACGTATTTGCTATACTCCAGTCACACCCAAAGCTGCATTGACAATTTTTAAACTTCAGTCACATCCAAAAATGCACTGTGTATATAATTATTATACTCCAGTCACATCCAGAGCTCCTGCTACAGTACGTATATGTAATCACAGGCAGAGAGGCCTTCAATATTCTTACACTCCAGTCACCAGCAAAGCTGCGTTCACAAATCTTATACTTCAGCTACATTCAAATATGCATACGTCATTAATATACTCCAGTCACATCCAAAGCTGCATTCACAATTCTTATTTTATAGTCACACGTAGCTGAGTGCTCATATGAAGAGAAAGCAACAAAGCTACTTCTACAACCCCCATCATGTCCTCCTGGTAGTAGTAGTATATTACAGTCTCTTTATGGGCCGTGGACGCGTCTTACCAGGAAATCCAGGTTATACTTCATGTTCCGGAACAGTCCGCCCACCATGGCGGCCAGGTGGATGACGTGGGTGGGCCTGTGCTTCTCAAACAGCGCTCGAGTGTCTGCAGCGTCCCTGCGAGGAACCAGAGAGGGTGAGAGAGGAAGACTAGGGACCAGAGAAGGGAGGACGTGGGGCCAGAGAGGGGAGGACGTGGGGCCAGAGAAGGGAGGACGTGGGGCCAGAGAAGGGAGGACGTGGGGCCAGAGAGGGGAGGACGTGGGGCCAGAGAGGGAGGACGTGGGGCCAGAGAGGGAGGACGTGGGGCCAGAGAAGGGAGGACGTGGGGCCAGAGAAGGGAGGACGTGGGGCCAGAGAAGGGAGGACGTGGGGCCAGAGAAGGGAGGACGTGGGGCCAGAGAAGGGAGGACGTGGGGCCAGAGAAGGGGAGGACGTGGGGCCAGAGAGGGGAGGACGTGGGGCCAGAGAGGGAGGACGTGGGGCCAGAGAGGGAGGACGTGGGGCCAGAGAAGGGGAGGACGTGGGGCCAGAGAGGGAGGACGTGGGCCAGAGAAGGAGGACGTGGGGCCAGAGAAGGGAGGACGTGGGGCCAGAGAAGGGAGGACGTGGGGCCAGAGAAGGGAGGACGTGGGGCCAGAGAAGGGAGGACGTGGGGCCAGAGAAGGGAGGACGTGGGGCCAGAGAAGGGAGGACGTGGGGCCAGAGAAGGGAGGACGTGGGGCCAGAGAAGGGAGGACGTGGGGCCAGAGAAGGGAGGACGTGGGGCCAGAGAAGGGGAGGACGTCGGCCAGAGAGGGGAGGACGTCGGGCCAGAGAGGGGAGGACGTCGGGCCAGAGAGGGAGGCGACGGCCAGAGACAGTATAGAAGTGCATACAAGTGATAACCACCGGGCAGCTCCTGTAGACACCAGTGATGACCACCAAGAAGCCCCAGTAGACACCAGTGAAGACCACCAGACAGCTCCTGTAGACACCAATGATGACCACCAGAAGGCTCCTGTAGACACCAGTGAAGACCACCAGACAGCTCCTGTAGACACCAATGATGACCACCGGGCAGCTCCTGTAGACACCAATGATGACCACCGGGCAGCTCCTGTAGACACCAATGATGACCACCAGACGGCTCCTATAGACACCAATGATGACCACCAGACGGCTCCTGTAGACACCAATGATGACCCACCAGACAGCTCCTGTAGACATTAATGATGACCACCAGACGGCTCCTGTAGACACCAATGATGACCACCAGACGGCTCCTGTAAGACACCAATGATGACCCAGACAGCTCCTGTAGACACCAATGATGACCACCAGATGGCTCCTATAGACACCAATGATGACCACCAGACGGCTCCTGTAGACACCAATAATGACCACCAGACAGCTCCTGTAGACACCAATGATGACCACCAGATGGCTCCTATAGACACCAATGATGACCACCAGACGGCTCCTGTAGACACCAATGATGACCACCAGATGGCTCCTGTAGACACCAATGATGACCACCAGATGGCTCCTGTAGACACCAATGATGACCACCAGACGGCTCCTGTAGACACCAATGATGACCACCAGACGGCTCCTGTAGACACCAATGATGACCACCAGACGGCTCCTGTAGACACCAATGATGACCACCAGACGGCTCCTGTAGACACCAATGATGACCACCAGACGGCTCCTGTAGACACCAATGATGACCACCAGACGGCTCCTGTAGACACCAATGATGACCACCAGACAGCTCCTGTAGACACCAATGGTGACCACCAGACAGCTCCTGTAGACACCAATGATGGCCACCAGACGGCTCCTGTAGACACCAATGATGACCACCAGACGGCTCCTGTAGACACCAATGATGACCACCAGACGGCTCCTGTAGACACCAATGATGACCACCAGACGGCTCCTGTAGACACCAATGATGACCACCAGACGGCTCCTGTAGACACCAATGATGACCACCAGACAGCTCCTGTAGACACCAATGGTGACCACCAGACAGCTCCTGTAGACACCAATGATGACCACCAGACGGCTCCTGTAGACACCAATGATGACCACCAGACAGCTCCTGTAGACACCAGTGATGACCACCAAGAAACCCCAGTAGACACCAGTAAGGACAACCAGACGGCTCCTGTGGACACCAGTGATGACCACCAGGTGGCTCCTGTAGACATCAGCCAGTAATGATTATTGGGCAGCTCCTGTAGACACCAAAACTGACCACCGGGCAGCTTCTGTAGACACCAATGAAGAGCACCGAGAAGCTCCTGCACTCACGTGAGGTCGGCATCTTTGGATGATAAAAAGATCCATTCCTCGTCCGGCCGTCCCTCTCCATCCGCCACAACCTTCTCAATGGCTTTCCCCACCAGGCCAGAGCCTCCAGTCACAAGAATTCTCTTTGGTTTATTTTCAGCCATAGTGATTTATCCTGTAGAAAAACACCACAGATCACAGTTACTCCACCCCTTCACATGACATCACAACTCATGACACTCCACACAGTCACATGACATCACAGCTCGCATCACTCCACTTCGATATATCACAGCCCACATAGTTCCACCCCCACATGACATCACAGCCCACAATACTCCACCCCCTCAGGTCATATTTCCCTCCTTTCATGAACAGTGTTCCTAGATCTTCTAGCGCAGCCATTACAGGGTCGGCAGATGATAAATGACACCGATGAAGGCGGCGATCCGCTGCCGAAACGCGTAGTTTGGTTTTATTCACTGTACATTTCTTCCAGTGCGGCGCCCAGTGAATCCCTTTCTCTAGTATCCTGACCTCGCTTAATAAAGACCCTGAAAGGAATATAAACGTCTCTGCTCCATCTCTCATACTGCACGGCCCATGGAGGTGACAGTCTTTACTGTAGTTCTGGAATTCTGTTCATGAACCAAGAGGCTGACAATGAAGAGCTGTGGGTCTCACAGTATACTAATGTGGTAGTGATCTGGGGTGGTGTCTGGCCAGGTGCTCCATCCTGTTCTCCCTGTAGAGGTGACGCGTTTCAAGGTGTTGTCGTCCTCCACTGACTGAACCTTTCCAGGATGTGGGTGGAGGACACGCCAGCTGCACAATAGAGCGGACGCGGCGCCGGGCACCGGAACGTCATCTACATGACACACATCAAGTTCTGCAACTTTCTAGTAGTCTTTGTGTTACAATTCCTCATTACTTTAAGATCTCTGCTTGCTGTCAGTGAATTGTGAGCATCACATGTACATCCTAAGGCTCAAAACGTGTAAAGCAGTAATAGTTGTCCCAGCAGAGGGTTTGTTACAGTGTGTCTGTTCTCGACATCCTTCTGGTATATAAACGTCCAGGACTCCAGACTGATACACTGTAACAAAGTCTCAGGACAGAGACTTGTGCGGCCGAAGGGAATCAGAACCCGATCCTTCCACTGATAAAAATACCATCTAAACATGGTTGTCAGCCTTCTCCCTCATGGGTTGTCAGCAGGCTTACTTAGACTCCTGAATGATGAATCTGCCCAGTTAAGTAGCAATAAATCCTGCTGCTCCTGCGCTGCTAATAAGACTCCTCAGCGTCAGGACGGGGATGTGACACTGAACAGATGGGTGACAACCAGCAGTACTGTGAAATGGGTTGTCACCCTACACTCGGATGTGCAGACCTCGTTCCTTTCAGGAGACTTGGGAAACTTGTAACAGAGGCCATATTGGTGGTAACCCAGCTTTCCCAGAAAGAGATAAGTAGGACACCAAACTGTGACGGCCCAAGAACTTATCTGTGGATTTGAAGGGGATCCACCCCCTTTCAGAAACAAAACAGTAGCACATGGGAGCACCCCGACCTCTGCTGACCGAAGGAATAAGATACAAAGCAACCCAGAAATCTATCAAAGCAAAGTAACCCTTGATCCAGAGAGAATAATATCCTCTCCCCTGAAATGTCTGATAACAGGGAGCAAAAGATTGTATTCTCCTGTCCTACAGTCATCCTCTCCCCTGAAATGTCTGATAACAGGGGGCAATAGATTGTATTCTCCTGTCCTACAGTCATCCTCTCCCCTGAAATGGCTGATAACAGGGGGCAATAGACTGTATTCTCCTGTCTTACAGTCATCCTCTCCCCTGAAATGACTGATAACAGGGAGCAATAGATTGTATTCTCCTGTCCTACAGTCATCCTCTCCCCTGAAATGGCTGATAACAGGGAGTAATAGATTGTATTCTCCTATCCTACAGTCATCCTCTCCCCTGAAATGACTGATAACAGGGAGCAATAGATTGTATTCTCCTGTCCTACAGTCATCCTCTCCCCTGAAATGGCTGATAATAGGGAGCAATAGACTGTATTCTCCTGTCCTACAGTCATCCTCTCCCCTGAAATGGCTGATAACAGGGAGCAATAGATTGTATTCTCCTGTCCTACAGTCATCCTCTCCCCTGAAATGGCTGATAATAGGAGCAATAGACTGTATTCTCCTGTCCTACAGTCATCCTCTCCCTGAAATGGCTGATAACAGGGAGCAATTAGATTGTATTCTCCTGTCCTACAGTCATCCTCTCCCCTGAAATGACTGATAACAGGGAGCAATAGGCTGTATTCTCCTCTCCTACAGTCATCCTCTCCCCTGAAATGGCTGATAACAGGGAGCAATAGATTATATTCTCCTGTCCTACAGTCATCCTCTCTCCTGAAATGTCTGATAACAGGGAGCAATAGACTGTATTCTCCTGTCCTACAGTCATCCTCTCCCCTGAAATGGCTGATAATAGGGAGCAATAGATTGTATTCTCCTGTCCTACAGTCATCCTCTCCCCTGAAATGGCTGATAACAGGGAGCAATAGATTGTATTCTCCTGTCCTACAGTCATCCTCTCCCCTGAAATGTCTGATAACAGGGAGCAATAGACTGTATTCTCCTGTCCTACAGTCATCCTCTCCCCTGAAATGACTGATAACAGGGAGCAATAGGCTTGTATTCTCCTCTCCTACAGTCATCCTCTCCCCTGAAATGTCTGATAACAGGGAGCAAAAGATTGTATTCTCCTGTCCTACAGTCATTCCTCTCCCCTGAAATGTCTGATAACAGGGAGCAATAGATTGTATTCTCCTGTCCTACAGTCATCCTCTCCCCTGAAAAGTCTGATAACAGGGAGCAATAGATTGTATTCTCCTGTCCTACAGTCATCCTCTCCCCTGAAATGTCTGATAACAGGGAGCAATAGATTGTATTCTCCTGTCCTACAGTCATCCTCTCCCCTGAAATGTCTGATAACAGGGGGCAATAGATTGTATTCTCCTGTCCTACAGTCATCCTCTCCCCTGAAATGTCTGATAACAGGGAGCAATAGACTGGTATTCTCCTCTCCTACAGTCATCCTCTCCCCTGAAATGGCTGATAATAGGGAGCAATAGATTGTATTCTCCTGTCCTATAGTCATCCTCTCCCCTGAAATGGCTGATAATTAGGGAGCAATAGATTGTATTCTCCTGTCCTACAGTCATCCTCTCTCCTGAAAGGTCTGAAAACAGGGAGCAATAGACTGTATTCTCCTGTCCTACAGTCATCCTCTCCCCTGAAATGGCTGATAACAGGGGAGCAATAGATTGTATTCTCCTGTCCTACAGTCATCCTCTCCCCTGAAATGGCTGATAACAGTGGAGCAATAGATTGTATTCTCCTGTCCTACAGTCATCCTCTCCCTGAAATGTCTGATAACAGGGAGCAAAAGATTGTATTCTCCTGTCCTATAGTCATCCTCTTCCCCTGAAATGGCTGATAATAGGGAGCAATAGATTGTTATTCTCCTGTCCTATAGTCATTCCTCTCCCTGAAATGACTGATAACAGGGAGCAATAGGCTGTATTCTCTTCTCCTACAGTCATCCTCTCCCCTGAAATGTCTGATAACAGGGAGCAATAGATTGTATTCTCCTGTCCTACAGTCATCCTCTCCCCTGAAATGTCTGATAACAGGGAGCAATAGATTGTATTCTCCTGTCCTATAGTCATCCTCTTCCCCTGAAATGGCTTGATAATAGGGAGCAATAGATTGTATTCTCCTGTCCTATAGTCATCCTCTCCCCTGAAATGACTGATAACAGGGAGCAATAGGCTGTATTCTCTTCTCCTACAGTCATCCTCTCCCCTGAAATGGCTGATAACAGGGAGCAATAGATTATATTCTCCTGTCCTACAGTCATCCTCTCTCCTGAAATGTCTGATACAGGGAGCAATAGACTGTATTCTCCTGTCCTACAGTCATCCTCTCCCCTGAAATGGCTGATAACAGGGAGCAAATAGATTGTATTCTCCTGTCCTACAGTCATCCTCTCCCCTGAAATGTCTGATACCAGGGAGTAATAGATTGTATTCTCCTGTCCTACAGTCATCCTCTCCCCTGAAATGGCTGATAACAGGGAGCAATAGATTGTATTCTCCTGTCCTACAGTCATCCTCTCCCCTGAAATGGCTGATAACAGGGAGCAATAGATGTATTCTCCTGTCCTACAGTCATCCTCTCTCCTGAAATGTCTGATAACAGGGAGCAATAGACTGTATTCTCCTGTCCTACAGATCATCCTCTCCCCTGAAATGGCTGATAACAGGGAGCAATAGATTGTATTCTCCTGTCCTACAGTCATCCTCTCCCCTGAAATGGCTGATAACAGGGAGCAATAGATTGTTATTCTCCTGTCCTACAGTCATCCTCTCTCCTGAAATGTCTGATAACAGGGAGCAATAGACTGTATTCTCCTGTCCTACAGTCATCCTCTCCTCTGAAATGTCTGATAACAGGGAGCAATAGATTGTATTCTCCTGTCCTACATTCATCCTCTCCCCCTGAAATGGCTGATAACAGGGAGCAATAGATTGTATTCTCCTGTCCTACAGTCATCCTCTCCTCTGAAATGTCTGATAACAGGGAGCAATAGACTGTATTCTCCTGTCCTACAGTCATCAGCCCCTCTCCCCCCCCCCCATGGCTGATAACAGGGAGCACTAGTTTCACTTCCCAGCATACAGTGAGGACTTCATGGTCCGGACTGGCTGATAACAGATAGTCATAGTCTTCTCTGCTATGCCTGGGGGGGGGAGTAAAGTGTTCCTGTAATCTGCCCCTCTCCCCCTCTTCTGGGGTCTTCACCGGTGATGTCCGCCCCCCTCTGTACACGTCGCTCACCTGCTGCTCTCTCCCTCATTCAGTCCACTCCACAAGCTGCACTTCCGGGTGTGACGTATGCAGGGTATGCCGGGAGCTGTAGTCCGGACACACCCACTACTTAACCCCTGCAGTGCTGGGCTGACTATATGTGAGTTATAATAATCCTGTATTTGATATTATAATGTTCCTCCATGATGTAATATTATATGTCACCTGATATTATTATAATGTCCCCCCATGATGTAATATTATATGTCTCCTGATATTATTATAATGTTCCTCCATGATTTAATATTATATGTCTCCTGATAGTATATAATGCCCTGTGTATATTATATGTCACCTGACATTATTATAATGTCCCCATGATGTTAATATTATATACTGATATTTATATAATGTACCCCATGATGTAATATTATATGTCTGATATTATTATAATGTTCTCCCTGATATTATTATAATGTCCCCCATGATGTAATATTATATGTCACCTGATATTATTATAATGTCCCCCCATGATGTAATATTATATGTCACCTGATATTATTATAATGTCCCCCCATGATGTAATATTATATGTCACCTGATATTATTATAATGTCCCCCCATGATGTAATATTATATGTCTCTGATATATTATATAATGTCCCCCATGATGTAATATTATATGTCACCTGACATTATTATAATGCCCCCATGATGTAATATTATATGTCTCCTGATATTATTATAATGTCCCCATGATGTAATATTATATATTTCTCCTGATATTATTATATAGTCCCCATGATGTAATATTATATGTCTCCTGATATTATTATAATGTCCCCCCATGATGTAATATTATATGCCCCCCATCTCCTGATATTATTATAATGTCCCCCCATGATGTCCTGATATTATATATAATGTCCCCCCTGATGTAATATTATATGTCTCCTGATATTATTATAATGCCCCCCATGATGTAATATTAATGTCTCCTGATATTATTATAATGCCCCCCCATGATGTAATATTATATGTCACCTGATAATTATTATAATGTCCCCCCATGATGTAATATTATATTGTCTCCTGATATTATTATAATGTCCCCCCATGATGTGTAATATTATATGTCTCCTGATATTTATAAGTGCCCCCCCCCATATGTAATATTATATGTCACCTGATATTATTATAATGCCCCCATGATGTAATATTATATGTCCTCCTGATATTATTATAATGTCCCCCCATGATGTAATATTATATGTCTCCTGATATATTATATAATGTCCCCCATGATGTAAATATTATATGTCTCCTTGATATTATTATAATGTCCCCCCCTCATGATGTAATATTATATGTCTCCTGATATTATTATAATGCCCCCATGATGTAATATTATGTCTCCTGATATTATTATAATGTCCCCCCATGATGTAATATTATATGTCTCCTGATATTATTATAATGTCCCCCCATGATGTAATATTATATGTCTCCTGATATTATTATAATGTCCCCCCATGATGTAATATTATATGTCTCCTGATATTATTATAATGTCCCCCCATGATGTAATATTATATGTCACCTGATATTATTATAATGTCCCCCCCCCATGATGTAATATTATATATGTCTCTCTGATATTATTATAATGTCCCCCCCCATGATGTAATATTATATGTCTCCTGATATTATTATAATGTCCCCCCATGATGTAATATTATATGTCTCCTGATATTATTATAATGTCCCCCCCCATGATGTAATATTATATGTCTCCTGATATTATTATAATGCCCCCATGATGTAATAGTATATATTATAATGTCCCCCCACCTGATTATTTATAATATAATGTCCCCCCCCCATGATGTAATGTAATATTATAATGTCTCCCCCATGATTATTATTATATATGTCCCCCCCCCCATGATGTAATATATTATATGTCTCCTGATATTATTATAATGTCCCCCCCCATGATGTAATATTATATGTCACCTGATATTATTTATAATGTCCCCCCATGATGTAATATTATATGTCTCCTGATATTATTATAATGCCCCCCCATGATGTAATATTATATGTCTCCTGATATTATTATAATGCCCCCCCATGATGTTAATATTATATGTCTCCTGATATTATTATAATGCCCCCCATGATGTAATATTATATGTCTCCTGATATTATTATAATGTCCCCCCATGATGTAATATTATATGTCTCCTGATATTATTATAATGTCCCCCCATGATGTAATATTATATGTCTCCTGATATTATTATAATGCCCCCCCATGATGTAATATTATATGTCCCTGATATTATTTATAATGTCCCCCATGATGTAATATTATATGTCTCCCTGATATTATATAATGTCCCCCAATGATGTAATATTATATGTCTCCTGATATTATTATAAATGTCCCCCCATGATGTAATATTATATGTCACCTGATATTATTATAATGTCCCCCCATGATGTAATATTATATGTCTCCTGATATTATTATAATGCCCCCATGATGTAATATTATGTCTCCTGATATATTACCCCCATGATTGTAATATTATATGTCTCCTGATATTATTATAATGTCCCCCCCATGATGTAATATTATATGTCCCTGATATTATTATAATGCCCCCCCATGATGTAATATTATATGTCACCTGATATTTATTATAATGCCCCCCCATGATGTAATATTATATGTCACCTGATATTATTATAATGCCCCCCATGATGTAATATATACCCCATGATGTAATATTATAGTCTCCTGATATTATTATAATGCCCCCCATGATGTAATATTATATGTCTCCTGATATTATTGTAATGTATTACGTGTCACCATCTTGGTATTTTGGCTGAGGACTCCTGTTTGGCGACAGAAGATTTTGGGAGGTCTATATATACCCTGACAGGAGATGCACATAGGAGTATGGGCGGGGGGATACTTGCAGCTGTCATGTCCGAAAAATATCAGAGAGAAATAAGAAGCCAAATATAAGACAGAAGGATCCTGTGATACGTGCAGACTCGGAGCGGGGTCCTGATTCTTCAACAGTGGGAGTCCCAGATCGGAGGGGGGCCCCACAGTGTGATTATGTGCCCCCCACACAATATGTCCACGTTCCTATGGAGATCTGTTCTGCTCTGTCTGAAGGATAGGTGCAGCAGGTATGATGATGTCACTTCACCACTCCCGCCATCGCCAAGCCACCAATCACAGGGTGCAGGGAGCTGGCGGCTTCTTCACTCCCGCATTCACCTGCATTCTGAGGATGCCAATACGTTGAAAGTGGAGCCACTTCCAGGAGCAGCAGGGGCCCTCCTGATCCCTTCCATGTACTTTCCGTTTTCTTCTCACTCCCATCAGTAGAAATGACCGTTCCCATGGAAATGTATGGATGAACTATAGGGTGGTGTGTGAGGCCGGAGAGAGCAGAACACTCTCTGTAGTTATAGGACGCCTCCATCCTGCTGGTGACAATGTATCAACCTTCAGACTGAAACATAGCTGCTGTTTGGAATTGTATCAGTATTTGTTACAATGTGTCAGGTACACTGGAGCACAGCGGGGGAGGGGCGAGGATGGGGAACACACCAACTAGGAGGCACAGCAGGGGAGGATGGGGAATACGCCCACTAGTAGGCACAGCAGGGGAGGATGGGGAACACGCCCACTAGTAGGCACAGCAGGGGAGGATGGGGAACACGCCCACTAGTAGGCACAGCAGGGGAGGATGGGGAACACGCCCACTAGGAGGCACAGCAGGGGAGGATGGGGAACACGCCCACTAGGAGCCACAGCAGGGGAGGATGGGGAACACACCCACTAGGAAGCACAGCAGGGGAGGATGGGGAAACACGCCCACTAGGCGGCACAGCAGGGGAGGATGGGGAACACACCCACTAGGAAGCACAGCAGGGGAGGATGGGGAACACACCCACTAGGAGGCACAGCAGGAAAGGATGGGGAACACGCCCACTAGGCGGCACAGCGGGGGAGGATGGGGAACACACCCACTAGGAGGCACAGCAGGGGAGGATGGGGAACACGCCCACTAGGAGGCACAGCAGGGGAGGATGGGGAACACGCCCACTAGGAGGCACAGCAGGAAAGGATGGGGAACACGCCCACTAGGCGGCACAGCGGGGGAGGATGGGGAACACACCCACTAGGAGGCACAGCAGGGGAGGATGGGGAACACGCCCACTAGGCGGCACAGCGGGGAGGATGGGGAACACACCCACTAGGAGGCACAGCAGGGGAGGATGGGGAACACGCCCACTAGGCGGCACAGCAGGGGAGGATGGGGAACACGCCCACTAGGCGGCACAGCAGGGGAGGATGGGGAACACGCCCACTAGGCGGCACAGCAGGGGAGGATGGGGAACACGCCCACTAGGAGGCACAGCAGGGGAGGATGGGGAACACGCCCACTAGAAGGCAGAGCAGGGGATGAGCTGGGATTCCGGACACTGCGTCTCTGAATGGCATTGTACCGTGCCAGGGCACACAAACATCATCACTGCCCAAGAAGTGGAAAGATGGAGCAGATTGAAGTGAGGAAACGGGCACAGAGCAGTAGGGTGTCTCCTGCCAGAGGGTGAGGTTCAGAGGAGACCGTTACAGAGGGCCGGTCACGTCTCCTGACATGTCTGCTTTAGTAATTACTTGTATCCCCCATGTAATAACAATTCTGCATCTATTCTTATGACTCTATGTTGTACCATAACTGTATTAGTCCCACCAGAAGCAGTTTGCAATTAAGGTCCAGATGACTGTTAACAGTTGGAGGTTGTCCCTGCACAGTCTGACACTACTCAATGAGTGCTGCCCATGTCAGACTGTGCAGGGAGGCACCCCCAACTGGTAACACTAAGCTGGACCTTCTCTGCAGTTACAGTGGCGGTCCATGGCCTTTAAGGCACCTTCCCCTGTAGGGGTGTGGTTGAGTAATAGATGTTTACCTCCAGAGGTGTCTACGTACTAACGTTCTGCCCACTTACAGGATTCTGACCCTCCGCTGCCTGCCCTGACCCTGGACTGTTTATCGGATTGCTCATACTCTTCCTTTCCTGACCTCATCCTGTTCCTGACTACAGTTTTGTCTAATCACTCGATGCTCTGCACCGGCGTCTCTTGAACCCTACAGTTCAGCTGTCAATCACACAGAGACTTCTCCAGGAGGCAGCGGTCCGGTGCTTCCCCTGCAGAGAAGTTCAGATCCGGTATAGGGCTTAAAGGGTGAATAACAGGGACTATCAGGATTCCTTTAGGTTTAGCCCAAAGTCAGATGTGCCCCCACATAGTAGTTATGCCAGATATGTGCCCCCTCACAGTAGTTATGTCCAGGTATGTGCCCCCTCACAGGAGTTATGCCCAGATAAGTGCCCATCACAGTAATTATGCCCAGGTATGTGCCCCCTTCAAAGTAGTTATGCCCAGATATGTGTCCCTCACAGTAGTTATCCCCAGATATGTGCCCCCTCACAGTAGTTATGACCAGATATGTGTCCCCTCACAGTAGTTATCCCCAGATATGTGCTCCCTCACAGTAGTTATCCCCAGATATGTGCCCCCTCACAGTAGTTATACCAGATATGTGCCCCCTCACAGTAGTTAGTCCACATATGTGTCCCCTCACAGTAGTTATGACCAGATATGTGCCCCCTCACAGTAGTTAGTCCAGATATGTGCCCCCTCACAGTAGTTATGCCCAGATATGTGCCCCCTCACAGTAGTTAGTCCAGATATGTGCCCCCTCACAGTAGTTATGTCCAGATATGTGCCCCCTCACAGTAGTTATGCCCACATATGTGCCCCCTCACAGTAGTTATGCCCAGATATGTGCCCCCTCACAGTAGTTATGCCCAGATATGTGCCCCCTCACAGTAGTTGGCGGTCACTAACAGTTTGAGGGAAAAAACAGTATACTTTAAGTTGTAGCTCCTTACAGTTTAAGATTTCTGCTTGCTGTCAGTGAATGAGACCACTCTTGCTTAGAGCTCATGCACACAAACGTGTGCTGACCGGGCCCATGAGGTCTGCAATGCATGGCCCCGACTGTAGGGTTGCTGCATGCGGATTGTAGACCCATTTACTTGAATGGGGTCCGCGATACGCATACGATAGTCCACACCACAAAAAAGTAGTGCAAGCGCTCCTTTTTTTTGCCGTGTGGAGGCATGGACAGAAACTCCACGGAAGCACTCCATAGTACTTCAGTGGGGCTCCGGGGCTCCATTCTGCACCGACCTTCCGCTTTGCAGACGCATTCAAGTGAATGGGTCCGCATCCGTGATGCGGGGTGCACACAGCCGGTGCCGCTGTACTGTGGACCCACTGTTAGCCATGTACAGGTTTACTGCCTGTGTCTCCTCATTCACCGACAGCGAGCAGAGATTTTAATAATGGTGAGGAATTGAAACACAAAGTCTATTAGTAAGTTGCAGACTCAACAAGTCATTCTCATGGCAAAGACCAGGATCCCTGATAGATCCAGCGCAGAAAATTGAAATTATATATATACTAGCAGAAAGACCCGGCTTCTCCTGGGTATATTTCGTCTATTTCATTTAATGTTTCTGTGTGTCGTTGCAGAGAGAAAGTCAATGCAGCTGACAGGAGGTGATTTTTACCTTCATTTTTTCAATCCCCATTGGCTGCGGATTAAGAGGGGGCATGACCTGACCGGGTCGGGGCCGTGGGTTTACCGGGACCTTGGGGGGGGGGGGGCTTTTAGGTCCTTCTTTTCATGGTGGCCTGAATTATAGGTCAATTACATGGTAATTTGAGGAAACACAGTGGGTAGCAGTGGAAGAAAACATTGCTTCACACCTGTGTATTTAATCTATTTCATTTAATGTTTGTGTGTGTGTCATTGCAGAGAGAAAGTCTCCTTCCCACCCATTCCTGTAGCTGACAGTTGATTTTTACCTTCATTTTTTCAATCCCCATTGGCTGTGGAGTGGGAGAGGGCGTGGCCTGCCCGGGGGCGTGGTTTAGCGGGACCTTAGGGGGGGGGGTTGCTTTTAAGTCCTTTTAGTGGAAGAAAACATCTTTTATTACTACTGAACGGTCGTAGTCTAATATTAGTCTATTTCGTCTAATGTTTCTGTGTGTTGTTGCAGAGAGAAACTCACCCTCCCACCCCTGCAGGGGGAGGGGGAAGGGGGCGTGGCCTGACAGAGTCGGGGTGTGGCTTAGTGAAACCTGGAGCAGGTGTTGTAAGTCCTTCTTTTGAGAGTGTGAATCACAGGTCGGTGCCATGGTAATTTATGAGGACACGCAATGGGTAGCAGTGGAAGATTTACTACTGAACGGTCATAGTCTAAAATTAGTCTAAAACATAAGTTATATTTATGGTACCGGAATACCCCTTTAACAGTATCATCCACAGTGCTCTGCCCCTTTAAAGCATTGAATAGAAATGACTGGATTGTTACCTGAGCTCCTCAGCTGGCTGCTAATTACCTGGCTGTGTTGTTATGGAAACCTGCCATCCCTGTGTGTGTCTGTGCAGAGAATGGCAGTTGGGGTTTGATGTACCTGTGTGCCGAATTTGGTGAAAATCGGTCCAGTAGTTTGGTCGCGCATAGAGAACAGACAGACGGACAGAAACTCATTTTTATAATATTAAGAGATATCCAGTATTTCAGGACTGAATGTGACTGGCCGATCATTGAGGAGGATGGAGGGGGGAGATGTAAAGTGATCAATGAGCAGGAGAGCTGTGTACGTTGTCTACGACAATAAGAAAGTGCGACCTGGAGAGTAGACAAAGAACTGGAGGCCACAGAGCTCATCAACCACCAGTCCAAGAGTCAATACCGCCTCAGTGGCGCCATCATCAGGCTGGACGACCGTTATTGAGGCCAGACAAGGAAGAGTTAATTATCCAGATGCAGGAAGAAGAGGACGAGCTGAGGAAGGAGTCTGCAGACTCGGAGAACATCTTGTCCATGGTCGTGGGAGAAACTGCCGCCCTATAACCGTACAGCAGGGATCTGTAGAGAAGGAGCTGTGGTGGGATGTGCTGAAGATGAGAGAACGTCCGGAAGGATAAGATTCCTCCAATATAAGACTAAGGGCTCATGCACAAGTTCGTTACGGTTTTTGTGGTCCACAAATTGTGGTTCCAGGCCGTGTGCGTTTTGCGCTCTGTAGAACTGCCCTACCCTTGTCCGTAAAATAAGTATAGGACATGTTCAGTATTTTTGCTGGGCCGCGGAACAGACATATGTACCGTCCGCATCTTTTGCAGCCACATTGAAGTGAATAGATTGGCATCTGGTCTGCAAAAAATGTGGATCGGATGTGGACAAAAAACACGCACGGATGTGAGCATGATGATGGTGCATCCTCAGGATAGGTCACCGACATCAGATCAGTGGCCCCCTGGCCTCTTCATAGTATACAAAGCACAGCGCCGCACATTGTATAGTGGCTGTGCTTGGTACTGCAGCTCAGTCCCGTTCACTTCATCAGGACTAAGCTGTAGAAAGCCCATGTGACCGGTGGATGTGAGGAAGAGGTCACAGCATCAGAGCCCCTTCCACAGCTGATCGTCTGTCAGACCCTGACTGATCAGATAATTATAATCTATAGTGATAAATTTCCCACATTTTGCGTTGGGCCATGTCGGAATCGACACCGATGATGGGGCTGCATAGAGAGGCACCGTTAGAAGAACCCATCATCCAGGTCAAGTCCCCTGTGTCTCCAAGGCTCACTCAGGTGCAAGGAACCTCATTGACAAATCTAGAAATGTCCCCGGCACGAGAACATGAGCGCACCCCTTACCCCTGGTCCCTTGGCGGGTGCTGAGGTTGCACCTATTGGTCCCCTTTGCGATGCTGAATGTATAAACTCTTTGAGGAAGAAGCAGAGGTGGTCAAAACGCGTAAGCCCTAAGGGGTGACGAGGACCATCCTTTATGTATGGCCGCCAGCGAGGCTTCACTGAAGATTTCGGAATAACGCGCAGGATTTTTATCCGGGGGAGCACTGGGCACTTTTTCAATCTTTCACGCAGAGAAACAGGAGAAACATCAGCGCCGTCCATGCTGTGTGCGAGATGATAGCTGAGCTTCCTCAGGATGGGAAGGGGTTCCTCTTAAACTTTCTCATGCCAAATCCGTAACAGGGCCCCCAACTCTCAGGTCCCAGAGGCAGTCATCTCCTCTATAGTTGCACCCCTGAATGGCCACCATCTAGTATGGTGTTGGGCCTCCTTTGACCTTCAGATCCACCTGGCGCTGGCACTGCTCTGCAGGAATACTGGCCCATGTGGACAGGATATTAGATGGAGGTCCTGACATGTTCTGAATGGCCATTTTGCCTTGTCCATATAGGATCTGGGGACGGTGAAGGTTGGAGAAGAAGGAAAGCTCACTGCCATGTTCCTGGAATCAGTCCATCATACCTCCCAACCGTCCTGGATCCAGCGGGACAGTCCCGGATTGCAGTGGCTGTCCAACTGTCCTGGTATGGGGGAGGTATGTCCTGGTTTCTGGCAGCTGTCCCTGCGTCCATAGGACGCAGAGACAGTTGCCTGAATGGTGATGAAGCAGAGAGCCGGCATCGGCTCACTACTTCATCCTACATCCCTCCCGTGCCCCCTGCTGGCTCTCCATACCTCTGGTCTAGGTGGGGGGCGGGGCTGGCTGACAGTCAGCCATGGCTCCACCCCCTCCACACTAGAGCAGACGATGTCCTGCTGGTGATGCAGCTGCTAGGAAGAAGGTAAGTATATGGTGTTTATTTTTTTAAGTTTCTGTGAGTTGCAAAATATGGGCATATTACTGGGGGCACAACATTACTGGTGAGCACAATGTGGGCATATTACAGGAGGGCACAATGTGGGCATATTACAGGGATTCACAGCTGGGCATATTACAGGGGGGCAGAATGTGGGAACATTACTGGGGGCACAACATTACTGGTGAGCACAATGTGGGCATATTACAGGGGGGGCACAATGTAGGCATATTACTGGGGGACACCATGTGGGCATATTATAGGGGGGAACAGCTGGGCATACTACTGGGGGCACAGCTGGGCATATTACTGGGGGCACATAACTGGGCATATTACTGGGGGCACAATGTGGGCATATTACTGGGGGCACATAACAGGGGCATATTAATGAGGGCACATAACAGGGCATATTTAATGGGGGCACATAACGCATATTAATGGGGGCACAGCTGGGCATATTAATGAGGGCACATAACAGGGCATATTACTGGGGGCACATAACAGGGCATATTAATGGAGGCACATAACAGGGCATATTACTGGGGGGCACATAACAGGGCATATTAATGGGGGCACATAACAGGGCATATTAATGGGGGTACAAGCTGGGAATTATGACGACAATAACAGGGCATATTAATGGGGCACCATAACGGCATATTAATGGGGCACATAACGGGATATTAATGGGGGCACAGCTGGGCATATTAATGGGGGCACATAAACAAGGCATATTAATTGGGGGTCCATAACAGGGCATATTACTGGGGGCAACCAAAACAGGGCATTATTAATGGGGACACATAGCAGGGCATTTGGGGGCATAAGGGCATATTACTGGGGGCCACATTAACTAGGGCATATTACTGGGGGCACATAACTGGGCTTTGGGGGGGGCATATTACTGGGGGCACCATAAACAGGGCATATTACTGAAGGGGACATAGCAGGCATATGTAATGGGGACATAACAGGGCCATATTACTGGGGACATAACAGGGGCATATTACTGGGGGCACATAACAGGGCATATTATGGGGGCACTCATAACAGGCATATTACTGGGGACATAACAGGGCATATTACTGGGGGCACATAACAGGGCATATTACTGGGGCACATAACAGGGCATATTAATGGGGGCACATAACAGGGGCACATAACAGGGCATATTAATGGGGCACATAACAGGGCACATAACAGGGCATATTAATGGGGGCACATAACAGGGCATATGGGGGCACATAACAGGGCATATTAATGGGGCACATAACAGGGCATATTAATGGGGCACATAACGGCATATTACTGGGGGCACATAGCAAGGGCATTATATT
The DNA here is from genome assembly GCA_900303285.1 of Rhinella marina. NCBI lineage: Eukaryota > Metazoa > Chordata > Amphibia > Anura > Bufonidae > Rhinella > Rhinella marina. The sequence continues at coordinate 80,513 of ONZH01012334.1, forward strand.
AATGGGGGCACATAACGGCATATTAATGGGGGGCACATAACAGGGCATATTAATGGGGCACATAACGGCATATTATGGGGCACATAACAGGCATATTACTGGGGGCACATAACGCACATAACATACTACTGGGGGCACATAACAGGGCATAACTACTGGGGCACATAACAGGGCATATTAATGGGGGCACATAACAGGGCATATTACTGGGGGCACATAACAGGGCATATTACTGGGGGCACATAACAGGGCATATTACTGGGGGCACATGGGCACATAACAGGATACTTAATGGGGGCAATAACAGGGCATATTAATGGGGGCAACATAACAGGGCATATTACTGGGGGCACATAACAGGCATATTACTGGGGCACATAACAGGGCATATTACTGGGCACATAACAGGGCATATTACTGGGGGAATAACAGGGCATATTACTGGGGGACATAACAGGGCATATTAATGGGCACATAACAGGGCATATTACTGGGGGCACATAACAGGGCATATTAACTGGGGGCACATCAAGGGCATATTAATGGGGGCACATAACAGGGCATATTACTGGGGCACATAACAGGGCATATTACTGAGGGGCAACATAACAGGGCATATTACGGAGCACAAACAGGCATATTATGGGGAACATAACAGGGCATATTTAATGGGCACATAACAGGCATATTAATGGGGGCACATAACAGGGCTATTACTGGGGGACATACAGGGCATATTACTGGGGCATAACAGGGCATATTACATAACAGGGCATATTAATGGGACATAACAGGGCATATTTAAGGGGGCAAAAAGGGCATATTATGGGGGCATAACAGGCATATTAAGGGGACATAACAGGGGGCACATAAAGGGCATATTACTGGGGGCACAATAGGGCATATTAATGGGGGCACATAACAGGCATATTACTGGGGGCATATTTAACAATAACAGGGCATATTAATGGGGGACATAACAGGGCATATTAATGGGGGCACATAACAGGGCATATTAATAACAGGGCATATTATGGGGCACATAACAGGCATATTAATGGGGCACATAACAGGGCATATTAATGGGGGCACATAACAGGCATATTTACTAACAGGGCATATTATGGGGCACATAACTATTAATGGGGCACATAACGGGCATATTACTGGGGGCACATAGCAGGGCATATTATGGGGGGGCACATAACAGGGCATATTAATGGGGACACATAACTGGTCATATTACTGGGGGCACATAACAGGGCATATTAACTGGGGGCACATAACAGGGCAATTAATGGGGGCACATAAACAGGGCATTATTAATGGGGCACATAACAGGGCATATTACTGGGGAACATAACAGGGCATATTAATGGGGGACACATAACAGGGCATATTAATGGGGGCACATAACAGGACATATTACTAGAGGGCACATTAACTGGGGGCACATAACAGGGCATATTACAGGGCAATATTAATGGGGGCACATAACAGGGCATATTTACTGGGGCACATAACAGGGCATTTACTGGGCACATAACAGGGCATATTACAGGGCAGGGGCACATAACAGGGCATATATGGGGCACATAACAGGACATATTACTGGGGGCACATAAAGGGCATATTACTGGGGGCACATAACAGGGCATATTAATGGGGCACATAACAGGGCACATATTACTGGGGGCACATAACAGGACATATACACATGGGGCACATAACAGGGCATATATACTGGGGCAATAACAGGGCATATTACTGGGCACATAACAGGGCATATTAATGGGGGCACAGGGCACATAACACATAAACAGGGCATATTAATGGGGGGCACATAACAGGGCATACATAATATGGGGGCACATAAACAGGGCATATTAATGGGGGCACATAACAGGGCATATAATGGGGGGCACATAACAGGGCATATTTATGGGGCACAATAACAGGGCATAATAATGGGGGCACATAACAGGGCATATTATGGGCACATAACAGGGCATAATGGGGGCACATAACAATATAGGGGGGCACATAACAGGCATATTAATGGGGGCAACATAACAGGGCAATATAATAATGGGGCTGGGGGCACATAACAGGGCATATAATGGGCACATAACAGGGCATATGAATGGGGCACATAACAGGCATATAATGGGGGCACATAACAGGGCATTAATGGGCACATACACAGGGCACATAACAGCATATTGGGGGAGGGCATAACCATATTAATGGGGGCACATAACCATATAATGGGGCACATATAATGGGGGCACATAACAGGCATATTAATGGACATATTATATTGGGGCACATAGCACAATGGGGCACATAACAGGGCATATTAATGGGGGCACATAAGGGCATATTTGGGGCAATAACGGGCTATGTGGGGCAGAAAGGGGGGCACTAACAGGGTAAATTAGGGGTTTATTTGGAAAGAGTGGGAGGTGGCCCAGTGGCCGAAAAAATTGCAGCTGCGCACAAGCGTCCCTTTCTCCATTTCCAAAGTTGGGAAGTATGGTCCATGGCCATACGACCCTGGTGCATGTCCTTCTACATAGAGTACACCGCAGCGAAGCTGGGGTCCTAATAGGAGCCATTCAGTGTGCGATGTGGACTGTTCCTGTTTTGTCCATTAGAGGTCGCTGTGTTTTACGTGTCACCAGCTGGCAGCGCCTCTTGGGCGCTGTTACTAAAGCAAATTGTGTGAAACTGAAGGTCACGAGAGGATCTGATTGTAGGATGATGAACTCAATCCTTCCCCTCATTATACACCAGTCAGGGATAATGGTTTGGGGATACAATGGAGGTTAGAGGGGGAGAGGGGTCACCTAATCTGCCTAAGAGTTGAAAGCGGGGCCCCTGGCAGGTAGCGGCTGAGATGAAGGCGGCAGCTGCTACTGAGCAGATCACCATGACAATGTTAATAGGCTTGTCTCCGTGTAATCTCAGATTAACAACCTGGGTGGGATGAGGCTAAACCCAGCGACACGGCTAAATACTGCTGTTCTGCAGCGCCCTCCTGTGGTCACTGAATGAAATTACGTGGCCAGACTTCCATCAGGAAGAACATTTATCGGGTAGGCGTAAAATATGTCGCCACTCGTTATCTGAACTGCAGATTAAATTATCCATCTGTCCAGGCCGTGATTCGAGGGAGATAGTTATAAATGGTGATTGTCAGAAAAAGTCAGAACGCCGCCTGACCGCCAAGGGGGGAGGGGAGCTTTAACGTAGTTGCTGGATGTGACTCTACAGTTTCATGCGGGATTTGTATTCTTGTATCTCATGAAATGGCTGACAACAGGGAGCAATAGACTATATTCTCCTGTCCTACAGTCATCATCTCCCCTGAAATGTCTGATAACAGGGAGCAATAGATTGTATTCTCCTGTCCTACAGTCATCCTCTCCCCTGAAATGTCTGATAACAGGGAGCAATAGATTGTATTCTCCTGTCCTACAGTCATCCTCTCCCCTGAAATGTCTGATAACAGGGAGCAATAGATTGTATTCTCCTGTCCTACAGTCATCCTCTCCCTGAAATGTCTGATAACAGGGAGCAATAGATTGTATTCTCCTGTCCTACAGTCATCCTCTCCCCTGAAATGTCTGATAACAGGGAGCAATAGATTGTATTCTCCTGTCCTACAGTCATCCTCTCCCCTGAAATGGCTGATAACAGGGAGCAATAGACTTGTATTCTCCTGTCCTACAGTCATCCTCTCCCTGAAATGTCTGATAACAGGGAGCAATAGATTGTATTCTCCTGTCCTACAGTCATCCTCTCCCCTGAAATGTCTGATAACAGGAGCAATAGATTGTATTCTCCTGTCCTACAGTCATCCTCTCCCCTGAAATGTCTGATAACAGGGAGCAATAGATTGTATTCTCCTGTCCTACAGTCATCCTCTCCCCTGAAATGGCTGATAACAGGGAGCAATAGATTGTATTCTCCTGTCCTACAGTCATCCTCTCCCCTGAAATGTCTGATAACAGGGAGCAATAGATTGTATTCTCCTGTCCTACAGTCATCCTCTCCCTGAAATGTCTGATAACAGGGAGCAATAGACTGTATTCTCCTGTCCTACAGTCATCCTCTCCCCTGAAATGTCTGATAACAGGGAGCAATAGATTGTATTCTCCTGTCCTACAGTCATCCTCTCCCCTGAAATGTCTGATAACAGGGGCAATAGATTGTATTCTCCTGTCCTACAGTCATCCTCTCCCTGAAATGTCTGATAACAGGGAGCAATAGATTGTATTCTCCTGTCCTACAGTCATCCTCTCCCCTGAAATGTCTGATAACAGGGAGCAATAGATTGTATTCTCCTGTCCTACAGTCATCCTCTCCCTGAAATGGCTGATAACAGGGAGCAATAGATTGTATTCTCCTGTCCTACAGTCATCCTCTCCCCTGAAATGTCTGATAACAGGGAGCAATAGATTGTATTCTCCTGTCCTACAGTCATCCTCTCCCCTGAAATGTCTGATAACAGGGAGCAATAGATTGTATTCTCCTGTCCTACAGTCATCCTCTCCCCTGAAATGGCTGATAACAGGGAGCAATAGATTGTATTCTCCTGTCCTACAGTCATCCTCTCCCTGAAATGTCTGATAACAGGGAGCAATAGATTGTATTTCTCCTGTCCTACAGTCATCCTCTCCCCTGAAATGTCTGATAACAGGGAGCAATAGATTGTATTCTCCTGTCCTACAGTCATCTCTCTCCCTGAAATGTCTGATAACAGGAGCAATAGATTGTATTCTCCTGTCCTACAGTCATCCTCTCCCCTGAAATGTCTGATAACAGGGAGCAATAGATTGTATTCTCCTGTCCTACAGTCATCCTCTCCCCTGAAATGTCTGATAACAGGGAGCAATAGATTGTATTCTCCTGTCCTACAGTCATCCTCTCCCCTGAAATGGCTGATAACAGGGAGCAATAGATTGTATTCTCCTGTCCTACAGTCATCCTCTCCCCTGAAATGTCTGATAACAGGGAGCAATAGATTGTATTCTCCTGTCCTACAGTCATCCTCTCCCCTGAAATGGCTGATAACAGGGAGCAATAGATTGTATTCTCCTGTCCTACAGTCATCCTCTCCCCTGAAATGTCTGATAACAGGGAGCAATAGATTGTATTCTCCTGTCCTACAGTCATCCTCTCCCTGAAATGGCTGATAACAGGGAGCAATAGATTGTATTCTCCTGTCCTACAGTCATCCTCTCCCCTGAAATGGCTGATAACAGGGCAATAGATTGTATTCTCCTGTCCTACAGTCATCCTCTCTCCTGAAATGGCTGATAACAGGGAGCAATAGATTGTATTCTCCTGTCCTACAGTCATCCTCTCCCCTGAAATGGCTGATAACAGGGAGCAATAGATTGTATTCTCCTGTCCTACAGTCATCCTCTCCCCTGAAATGGCTGATAACAGGGAGCAATAGATTGTATTCTCCTGTCCTACAGTCATCCTCTCCCCTGAAATGGCTGATAACAGGGAGCAATAGATTGTATTCTCCTGTCCTACAGTCATCCTCTCCCCTGAAATGGCTGATAACAGGGAGCAATAGATTGTATTCTCCTGTCCTACAGTCATCCTCTCCCTGAAATGTCTGATAACAGGGAGCAATAGATTGTATTCTCCTGTCCTACAGTCATCCTCTCCCCTGAAATGTCTGATAACAGGGAGCAATAGATTGTATTCTCCTGTCCTTACAGTCATCCTCTCCCTGAAATGTCTGATAACAGGGAGCAATAGATTGTATTCTCCTGTCGTCATCCTCTCCTGAAATGGCTGATAACAGGGAGCAATAGATTGTTTCTCCTGTCCTACAGTCATCCTCTCCCCTGAAATGGCTGATAACAGGAGCAATAGATTGTATTCTCCTGTCCTACAGTCATTCCTCTCCCTGAAATGGCTGATAACAGGGAGCAATAGATTGTATTCTCCTGTCCTACAGTCATCCTCTCCCCTGAAATGGCTGATAACAGGGAGCAATAGATTGTATTCTCCTGTCCTACAGTCATCCTCTCCCCTGAAATGGCTGATAACAGGGAGCAATAGATTGTATTCTCCTGTCCTACAGTCATCCTCTCCCCTGAAATGGCTGATAACAGGGAGCAATAGATTGTATTCTCCTGTCCTACAGTCATCCTCTCCTCTGAAATGGCTGATAACAGGAAGCAATAGACAGTCATCCTCTCCTTGAAATAGATAGAAGATGAAGTGTGTGGCTGTGCAGTTTGATGTGTGGTCACTTGTGGTCGCTTAGGGTCCGTGATCCCTGATGATGTCACATAAGCCGTTCCTTGTGTCTTGAGTGATAGTTGTGGGCTGTGATGCGGACGCTCAATGCTTGGCTTTCTTCTCCTCTCCCACGCAGACAGATATGAATTCTCCCACCTCCCAGGACAGAATGTGTCCTTCTTCCCGTCCCCCCGGAGCTGCAGCCCCATCTTATTGTGGACCGAGGACAATGACACCAGTCGGCCCTGAATGGGGCTTTTCTTCTGCTCACAATGGCCGCAGTGGGGGTAGGGAGAGGTCCCAGCTGCCATTGTCATCCACAGCGGGTGCACATCACACATTCCCTCTGCACTGATGTCACACACTCATCCCCCCCCCCCCCCCCCCCCGTTCATGGTCCCAAAATATCAAAATATTCCCTCATTAATAACCTCCATCCTTTACATAGGGGCCAAAACATGGCGATGCTTATGCCATTTATGCCCCCGCCCACACGGCACATCTCAGGATGGCACCTCTGGGGGGATTTATCTGCTGCTATCATACAGGTATTATACCTGAGTTTACAAAGTATTAAAACCCCTG
>ONZH01012335.1:0-29320 GCA_900303285.1 Rhinella marina
TCCCAGTACAGCTCCTTGAAAAGAAAGCTGCACTGTGATTGGCCTTTTTTCTTTAAGACTATTTTCAAAAATGAGGTTTATTTAGGATCATTTTTTATTAATCTTGGATATTTCCAATCCACAGCAAATACCTAGATATTTTGACAGGAAAATCATTTTTTGCACTACTACTTTCAGCCCTCATTGCCAATAAGCCACATGAAAGAGGCTCAAACAAATGTCTCCCTGATTTGGCTCAACATATCCCAAGAAGTGAAATAAAAATTAACAAATTGTTGTACCTGACACTTGAGTTGTCTGGAGAAGACACCTATCCTGATCTCCTGTGCATTGTACAGTTTCATCGGTGTAACACCAAGCAGAATTAGTGGATACACAGTATCTGCAGACCAGTCCGTTGCGGTTAGAGCTTACTGTTGGCACTGGAAGCAAACAGGTAAAAGAAGAAATATAAATCATAATCCATAACATCCATAAATCTATAACATTTACATCATAATGTTTTTTCATTGTATGAACCTAAATGAAGAATATTTATCATCCACCCTTCTCATTATTAAAGGGGTTGTCCTTCACAATCACTTCATTTTGCTCAGGGAGGTTCAGTGGGACCTTCTCTGTGAATTAAAGTCAATGAGGCTCTATGCAACGCACAGAGCAACCACAGGTATTACCAGAAGAACCACATGTACTACTGTAAGTCCATATTTCCCATCAGGACACATGGAAAGTGGTCCTTTGTCATATTTAATAAGAAATTATTGAGCAAGAGTGTAAGGGCTAGTTCCTGAACACTTTATATAAAGGTTGTATAGCATTTAGTCATCTATACTAGTAATAAAAACTAAGCCGCAAGCTAATATAGCAATTGATAATTGATAAGATCAGAAAAAAACATAACTGCATGTGGTTCAGCCTATTATCCTGCAATGTTGATCCAGAAGAAGACCATTATCACCGTGAAGCAGAAACAGATTTTCTTTATAATAGGGAACAAATTATTTACTGACTTATATGGCAATCACAATAAACCTCTGGACCAACAACCCAACTCTAGTGATCTAGTGCTAAATGTTAGGATGCTTTAAAATTTAGGAGCATATATAGATATCAAGCTACACAACCAAGCTCTTACCAGCTCCTGCTGCCTCCAACTCAAAAACATGTCTAATATATGTTCTTTCCTTAACTTTTAATCAATTAAAATACTAGTGCGTGCCCTCCAAATCTCCCAACTAGACTATGGCAAGATCCTCCATTGTGGCCTCCCATCTAAGACTTTTTCAACCCTCCAATATATCCTCAGCTCTGCTGCCAATCCCCTTCCCCCTCATTTCATCTCTGCCTCTGTCAATCCCTGCACTGGTTTCCCATCACCCAGCAAATTCAGTTCAAAATACTAACAACTAGACATAAGTCAGTCCACAATCTGTCCTCTCCTTACATCTCTGACCTATTCTCCTGAATAGTCCTGATACCTCTCCATACATAATCTCCGATCCTCACTAGACCTTCTTCTTTTGTCTCCTCTTGACAGCTTCTCACAAAATCATGTAGAAATTCCTCACATGGATCCCCCATACTGTAGAACTTACTAACCCAGCATAGCAGACCCTAACCCACTATTTAAACTTTTAAAAACAATCTGAAACACAGTGGCGTAACTAGACTCCTATGGGCCCCAGGGAAAACTTTGGATTGCCCCCTACCCACCCACCCCCACCCCCCATTAAGCATGATTGGTGAAGTGGCATAAATATAACTGGCCCCTGGTGCAGAGGATGGGAGTAGAAGTGACCCTAATGAGATGTTTTGTTATGGAGGACTCCATCAGGCTGTTGCTCTATGGGGACCGGTGCAGTGGAAAGGTGGTTTCGCTTTACTCAATGCAAAAGATAAATTGTAGTACATCCAGCAGTAGTAGGTACAAAGTACAATTTCTCTCCCCAGATGATTAGGTATGGTGGCTGGCAACTTGACAATAACTGGTAAATCTGATATGATATCTTGAAACATAGAAACTTAGAAACATAAAATATTGACGGCAGAAAAAGCCCCCCTGGTCCATCTAGTCTTCCCTTTTATTATCCTTTTATTGTTATCTTAGGATAGATACATGTTTATCCCAGGCATGTTTAAATTCAGTTACTGTGGATGTATCAACCACCTCTGCTGGAAGTTTGTTCCAAGCTTCTACTACTCTTTCAGTGAAATAATATTTTCTAATGTTGTTCTTGATTTTTCCCCAACTAACCTCAGATTGTGCCCCCTTGTTCTTGTGTTCTCTTATTAATAACCCTTCCCTCCTGAACTTTATTCAGTCCTTTAACATATTTAAAGGTTTCAATCATGTCCCCCCTTTCTCTTCTTTCCTCCAGACTATACATATTAAGAACTCAGAGTCTTTCTTGATAAGTTTTGTGCTTTAGACCTTCCACCATTTTTGTAGCTCTTCTTTGGACCCAATATCCTTTTGCAGGTGAGGTCTCCAGAATTGAAGACAGTATTCCAGATGTGGTCTCACTAGAGCTCTATACAGAGCTCTTTCTGATTGTTATGCCTCTAGCTATGCAGCTAAGCATATGGTTTGCTTTCCCTACCACCTGGAATACTGGTGACTCTCCCTCAAACCTCTGACTAATAGTTATATGCAGGTACTATACTTATGGCTGGTCTGGCCTTGATGTAATCTAGGTGATGGGTGTCTGAGCCATAGTCTATCACCTGCAGCAGAGTCTGAAAAGCTGTATCTTGCTGGTTACATTGCTGACTATATATATCACTGTTGTTTTTTTCTGATATTTGGAGTTTTGGTGTTCTTGCAGTCTCTCTGGTGTTGGTTTCACTGTAAAACTGGATCAATTACTGGCCCATAAGACTTTTGGAGTAGGAGTTAGCTGTGCTTTTTTCCTTCTCACTTGCTAACTAGAACTCCCTCTCCTGGCAGGAAGCATGGCCCACTACTTCCAAGAGGAGAGGAACAGGGTGGTTATCCCTGTCCCTGACAACCATACCTTGCCATGTTAGTTTACAGTATAAAACATAACAATAAGAATAAACGAAAACAACTGCAGATATACCCAGTTCTGGGGAACTGCATAAACCAAGTAACTATTGTCATGAAAACAAGAGATTTGAAAGGTAAGAGAGCAAGGGAATTTATTCTTGCAGGTTTTGATATATACACCAGGTTTGGAACTTTTTCCAATTTTCCTTTTTTTTCTGTAGGTAGAGTAGTATAAGTAGGTGGAGCTTAGCAGAAAGGAGTATAACGTCCTCTGGCCATCAGAATTATGATAATTTGACAACAAATATCATCTGGTGTAGATTTTCTATTCTGGTGAACAATCTGCCAGAAGATGTGCTAATGTTATTAAGAGGCCCTCATTCCAGAGTACCTTTCTAAAACTGGAGCATCTAGCACTCATCCTTGTAAATCGCGCAGCCCCCCACACACACACACACACAATTTTTTTTTTTAATTATTATTATTTTAACAGCTTTAACCCAATATTGGCATACAGAAACAGAAATAGATTACTTACATTTGGGAAGATTCGGAGTGCAGTTGTCATTGTTGCAACATGAAGTGCCCATCCTGACATTCCCTAGAGGTACGCCCACACTGCCATTGAAGCCACAGTGAGATGAAAGTACGCATGATCTGACCAAAGTTGTAGTCTTCACTCCAGCTAAAAATAAACACAGCAAACAGTTTCTTTCTTACTAAAATTGCAAAAAAAGTATATATTTATTCTTAAAGGGGTTTTTCACTTTATACCTTTTCATTAAAAGGGTTCCCTGACAATAAGCAGATCACATTTTTTTTTCCTCCAGAAATCAATGGTCACCTGTAGGGAAACCTGACAATAGGTGTTTTATTTTTGTGCAACACCACCACAGGGGAAGTTAGGTATTACACAGAACTCTTTCAAATCAATGGACTATCTGTGCAAATCAAGACAGGGAAGGTTCTCTGGAGGATTAAATGTTCTTTTTAACTGCTTGAGATGACATCCTGGACAGAGGACCACCCCCATTTACCCAGAATTCCCTAAGAGGATTATAAAAATGGGCTTTCTAAAATGCACATAAAAACAATACAAACGTGATATTTCTGTAAAAATACTGACCAACAGAAATGGTGCCGTTAAAAAATACAACCCATCCCTTTCAAAAACAAGCCCTTATAGGATAATGGAAATATGAAAAAAATATATGGCTCTCGGAAAGTCATGAATGAAAAATAACAAAAGAAAAAAGTTGTATCCAGAGGGTAAAACTAAACCTTGTGCTTAAGGTGTTAAAAGTAATCTGTCAGCTTTAAAACACTTAAAAATATGGGGCGCTTAAACAGCATGCAGAAAAATGCAATTTTATTGAGAATAAGTTAAAAACATCCTCCTGTAAGATGTAGGAAACTAGACCTATGCATTTCTATGTGTAAACCACGTTTTGGTAGAAATGCATAGCATCAGGTTCCTACTTCTTACAGGAGGATGTTTATTACTTGTTCTCAATAAAATTGGACTTTTGGGCACTCTGGATATACCAAATTTTCTCTCAAGATCATACCTATACCATAACTAACAAACAAAGATTCATTGTGGTGCAATCAGCATTTTGAGTTGGGCCTCCTTTCCTTGTTTAGTTAAATGGCTCCAAAAACACCACCAAACTAGAGTAAGTGGTGTATAGTGTAAGTGATGCGGAGTCCTGTTATGTAATTTTAATTTCTATATCTTTTTATAGGTAGAAGTGACAAGCTAGGGAATGCAAGATCACACATAATGCCATGCAGCTAGCCAATTTGCAGATCCATCCCCTGTTATGTCACAGTCCTTTAAAACCCTCATCCTGCTCGGTCTCCGCCATTGTCTTTTGAACTGAGTATAGGGAGAGACATGGCAAGTGCTCACGCGCTAGGGACAGTGTTGCTGAAAACAATTAATAGAAGAATTAAATACCAATATGATGGAAGCCTTTATTATTCCAGTATCCAGTGTGCCAACCAATACCATCCATTCTGCAACCCTCAGGGACGCCAGGTCTTAATGATGACCAATCTCATCTTTTGCTGGCTTTACTTCCTAGAAAAGTGAGCAAGATGCAGAGAGAGGAGGAAATAGATGTTCCTAATGACATATTCTCATCGATAGATGAAGATTGGCTTCACAGGTTTTTTTTGCCTTCCTCTGGATCAACTTGTAGGATAACAGGCCGAACTGGATGTACAGATGTCTTTTTTTTGGCCTTATAAACAATGTTACTATGTTACTATGTTATTAAATGATGTGGAAAAGGAGGAAAAGCAGATGGCAAAAGTAGGGTAGGAGAGCATTAGGGCTATGTAAGTGGGTATGCCAGTATATTCTCCCCCCAACCTAAACAGCCAAACCCCACACCAGCAACAGTCCCCGACTATACAGTGCAATCTATTAATAAATGAAAGACAGCTGCGGGACAATTGGCCATGCGGTTCTTCACCACAGCACAGCTGCTCCATGTGGCCGTACCTTAAGGCAGAGTGGCCTTGGTATACCTGATCTATAGCAATTCGTGACAAATTAATTTGTAAGGAATCAAATTTCGGCGAAGTTGGCAAATTAAATTTTTCAAAACTTCGTCATTGCTAGAATTTAAATCCACAGTTTATGAAGTGGCCCTGTAAATGTTGTGGCAAATAGATGTCCTAGAGATGACAGTGTGAACAGATGAGAACAGTAGGACATATGTAGCCCATGACCATAACAATTTCCAACCCAGTTCTTCTCCAGAACACCCCACACATTTCTCAGACATCTACGCACAAACTTATCAAAGGTTTATCAAGCCATTTGTGCCAAATGTAATTTAAAGAAAGTTGCACATTTTATTCCATGTCACATTTATACTAAAATATTGAACTTCAAAAGTGGCTAAAATGGTGAGCAGTACTTTTCAGAAAGTGGACAGGATTCAGCAGGAGGGGGCAGAACCTCCCACAGATCAACAGCTTTACTATAACCTGTGTAAAATACAGTGGTCCCTCAAGTTACAATATTATTTGGTTGCAAGACGACCATTGTATGTTGACACCTTCAGTGATTGGTTGTAACTTCAGTAATTGGTTCCAAAGCCACAAAATGTCATCCAAGAGGAAATCAAGATTTAAGAAAAATAATCAGATAACTAAGACAGATAAAACAAGTCCTTACATATAACAGCCAGGAATAGCTGGGAACCAGCAAGTAATACAGCTTGTTCATCAGGGAATTGGCTTGATTGGTTGGATCTGAGTCTGAGGCATTGTATGTTGAGTTTGGTTTCAACTTACAGTATGATGGGTCAGAAAAGATTATTGTATGTTGAAAATATTGTATCCTAAGCAGGGGCGGATTGGCCATAGACCTTACAGGGAAATTTCCAGGTGGGCCGATGCCCAGGGCCCTCCTCACGGCCGGCCAGTGGAAGTATTTGGGAATGTATTTTGTGCTGCTGGCAGTATTTTGTGATGGATTGTGGTATTTGGCTCTGTTGTGGTGGTATAATGTGCCACAATATGATATTTCTGGCCCTGCCTTCCATCAATTTGAACCGGACTACAAAACGGGGCCACTTTTAGTATATTTTCCAGGGCCACTTTAAGTTCACAGTCCGCCCCTGATCCTAAGGGTATTGTATTTTGAGGGCACACTATATTGCTTCAATTTATAGTGCAAATCTATGCTTGCTCATAGTAGACACAGAATTCAAATTCTAGCACAAGGCCCAGAGGTGTTAAATTTACCTTTTCTAAAGACCCCCAGTGTGGCTGGACACGCCATGGGCATCATACTTACCTGATCCTCACTGCCAGACAACTGCTCCATCGCTGTTCACTGGCTCTGCAGGTCATGGGTCTCCTCAGGTCAACATCTGTTCTCATGCAGGTCACGTGACTGCTGCAGCAGCAATATGTCATATCACTGGGCAACATGATGCATGGGTGACATGTCACTGGCTGCAGATGTCACCTGACTCATGTCAAATCGGATATTGATGCACGAAGACCCAGGACCTGCAGGGCCATCGGGGAAGCGATGGAGCCAGCACCCAGCAGTTGGGATCAGGTAACTATAACAGCCACAATGGGGGGTCTGAAGAAAAGTTCCCCAGGGTGTGACCATCATAATCTTTTCCCCACACGCCATTCTTTTTCTTTTTTTCTCCCTGCCTACAAACAGGAAATAACTTTTTTCTTTTTCTTTTTTCTGTTGATGTAGCCATGTGACGGTTTGTTTTTGTTTTTTGCTGGACGAGACGTGTTTTGGGAAACTGTAAGAAAAAATGTTTTGGGAGTAAAAATGAAAAAAAAAAAAAACGTTGTCGATCTTTTTTTAGTTTTTGTGCTTATGAACATCTAAAATTTAGATGTTACGTTTTCTTGTCACTACAATTACGCAAACACCAAGGGGCACATTTATTAAGACCGGCATTTTAGACGCCGGTCTTAATAAAGCCCCATAGCTGGAGGTAAATCCGATGAAGTTATGAAGAGGCGTAGGACTCAATAACTTTGCCGCATCCGGCGCCAGTTCTAAATGTAAGACAGCTTCCTTGCTCTCTTACAGCTAGACTTTTTTCTACACCTAAAACAGGTGTAGAAAATGATGAATGAGACAGGCCTGCTGGCCTCTCCCCTCTAACACCACACCCACAATTTTGGACCTGGCTTGAGTGGGAGGAAGTTGCTGATAGCGGCCATCTGCGCCTGAAATACACCTAATTTAGACATATTACAGTATAATAAATGACCCCCCCAATCATTTTTGTTATGAAATTTGTTTATTAAAATAAACATCTGCATTATATGATTTCCATAAATTCTTTTTTTCTGTCAAGGGAGCTGTGTAAGAATTTTTTATTTTTTCAGGATGAGCTTTAGTTTTTATTAGTAGTGTTGTGTTCATATACTAACCTTTTGATCATTTTTCCTCCCCTTTTTTTGGAAGGTAAAATGATTATTTTTTTGGTGACGTCACCGGCTCTGATGGTCCGGCTTTAGCGCTGCCCTAGCCCGGCTTTAGCGCTGCCCTAGCTGTTTTACAGACTAGGGCAGCGCTAAAGTCTGCCTATCAGTGCCAGTGAAGCCTCCGCCTGGCAGCTCTAAGAGGAGCCCGATTCGTCCCCGGAACTCCTAAAAATGCCCTTTGCCCTGCGCAATTCAGCAGGGGGGCTGCCTGGGTGAAAATGGGGATATGTCCAGGTTCAGCTCTAAACCCGGACAACCCCTTTAAGTGAAGAAAATCAAGACTAACTTTTTGCAATGTTAATATATGCCATCAAGTGCAACTATCTGTAATATACTTTTAAGGTACTTTCACATCTGTGGCATGGATTCAGGTAGTATGCAACCAGAACACCTGCTGGTTCCATAAACTATGCTCTGCAGTTGGTTTCCGACTGTTCCAGATATTCTCTGACAGAACCGGTGGCTGGAACGTAGTGCCGCTGAAATCAAAGTAGCCTTAGTCTTGGACTGACCATGGGTTTAATGACCTGAACACACAACTTTATATGGCTTTATTATGCTGTGAGTTAGTGTCATTAAGCGCGCACACAGGCCAGGATACATCAAGAATCTAGAGTCTAGACATCTAAACCCAGCCTACGAGCGGTTATTTCCATGTGTATTATGGCATATTGTGTCACTAAAATAAATGGAGTGTGTTGCAATTCCCTGCAGAGGGTGAAGTGCAGCTGTGAAGTATAAAGCTTGTACAATTCACAAAGCTTGTGTCTTTAAGAGGGTGAGCAGAAGGTGACACTTAATAACCCTCTGACAGTGATGTTTGATAGATATGCTCATATTCACCATACGTTTTATACTATTGTATGATTTATTGTAGCCCAACATAAATTAATGTCAGCGGGCTGGCATTTAAAAATGGTACCTGCTGGCGTGTGCAGTGAAACCATAGCTGCTGGGTGTCTGCTGTTTTAAACACTTTGAACCCTTCAGATACCATGATCAAATCTGACTACGGCATCTGGATGCCCTAAAACCCTGAAGCGTGCGCTCCAGCTCACTCAAGCGGGAATGTGGAGAGTCAAAGCATGTATGCAGCAGCCCCTGTCCTCCTGTGTGATAGGAGGCTGCTGTATATTAGTTTCTAAAAACATAGTAAAATTGTCATAAACTCCAAAAAATATAAAAATTCAAATGACCTTCTCTCCCCAAAATCTAAATAAAAATATGTAAACAATAAAAAAGTCACAATATAAAAAAAGTCAATATAAAAATATTTTTTTTCCATACAGCCAACGGCAAAACAGAAAAAAGTCAAAATGGCCAAGTTGCCATTTTTGTTCGCTTTGCCTTCCCCAAAAAAATTTAATAAAAAGCGACAAAAATTCATGCACACCCCAAAATAGTATCATTGAAAAGTACAAATCGCCCCTCAAAAAAGAGTCCTCACACAGCTCTTCATATAGTGATGAAAAGGAAATGTTTTCAGTATTAAAATGCAAGAAAAATGATACATATATGGTATCTGCATAATGGTACTGACCTGGAGAATAAAAGTAACAGGTCAGGTTTACCACCTAGGAAATAGAGCTAAAAAACAAACAAAAAAAAAAGGTGTTTTTTATTTTTTTTTAATAGTTCCACCCCATTTCCGCTTCCCACATTTTATGCAACCATAAATGGTGCCATTAGAAAGTATATCTCATCTCTCAATAAAAATGCCCTCATACAGCTATGTGAATGAAAAAATAAAAAAGTTATGGCTCTAGGTGTAACAGGAACGCCCCCATTGCTCCTAAAGGCTCATTTGCATATATTAAAACATAATCAGCGATGCAGGCACATATGAACATGGGCCCAACATGGATGCATTCAGCTGCCAATCACATGTGGAACAGGTCTGCCGGTAAAACATATTAACATAAAAACGTGATTTAAACACTAGGACATTTTAGGCAAACTTTAAAAAACAAAAATATTTACACTTACAATCTATAGCATGCAAATGTAATACTGCAAAATACTAAGGGGCTCAGTTAAGAAAAGTTGGGTTCTCACATGTGTCTGAGGCACGCTTGTCAGCAGTGATCTTTTCTGACATCCAGAGACTTAAAACCTGAAAGGATTTAGTTCTGCTCAGGTAGGTGCATCAATGTAGACAATCCTCTGTGAGTATGTCCAGATTGTACTTGTTTGTTTTTAGTTTTTATTATAATGTATCACTGCAGGTAAAATGTATCAATCTTGACTCCAGAGTGTTTGAGTCACAGAGGATTGTCTAGACCGGAGACACATGTAGTACCCTGATACTTCGGGTTTTCAGCCCCTGGATGGAAACAAGAATGTACCCATTTAGTGACAACAAACGGGGATATTAAAAATGATTCAAAACTAGAAAATAAAGTCTACTGGAAAGTCACATAACTGTATATACGATTAAGCTTCAGTTGCATAACAGTCAAACCCCTTTAAACCACTAGAAAAGATTTTAGATGATCAGGCTACTCACCAACATTAGATTCTGAGTACGAAGTTCCACACTGATATCCTGAAGGACAGATCTGGCTTGGACCGGAGCATGTCGTAATAAGAGAAGTACACTGTGTACAGTTAAGAGCGTAGCCTAAAGAGATCAGGACATTAATTACTTATTACACTGTTATTTGCCAGCAAAGTTTTCTGATGCAATGTTCTAAGATGTGTTATAGCTCAACTTACATCACAAACCGAAGCAGCAGTAAGAGATTACCGGGTATCAGGGGTTAATATTGAAAAAACAATTAAACATTTTAATTTATATAGTTACTATTATTTTATATTACTAGTAGTAGTAGTGCTTATTTTTAGATTGTTAAGAATATTATGAGCAAATCCATAAAAAAATAAAGCAAATAAAAATAAAAACAAATCAGGTCTTATGATATTTCCAAGAACTTACTTGTTGCTGCAAGAGCTGATAAGAGGCTGACAATTCCAATGAGGGAGGTCATGGTTGAAGACAGGACGTAATGTGAGATGAAAACCTTAATCAAGTTTGTCAATTTATAGTATTTTTTGGGTGGGGCATGGGACGAGCTTCATGTCTTCATCATTTCAAATAAGTGAAAACCTCCCTACCAAGTCATAAAACACAGGTGACCTCATATTACTGTGATTACGTACTTTTTTGCGAAACACCTTAAGTTTGTGGAAGAAGCTTAAAACTCTGTGTGAAAAGTTCTGAATATTAAAGTTGAATGTTAACCCTGAACATCCCTTAGAAGTAGCAGGCTCGCCTCATTGTAATGTGGACAATAAAGCACATTAACAATTTAAAATGTAAACTATTAATATTACAATCAGCTGTGCAAGAAGAAGATATCAAATAGAGTTGAGCGAAGCGCACTTCACATCACAGATCCGAAGTCGCGTCATTCAAAAGTTCATTTGAATGCTCTACGGAGATGAAATTCATTAAGTCCAAAGTTTTGCAAGATTTCGGTGAAGAACTTCGGTCTTCGATTGTACAACTTGGAAACCATTTTAAAAAACCAACCCAAAGTCTTGGTACCTAAGCCAACTATTGCAGTTTTAAAATGGTTTCCAAGATATAAAATCGAAGACCGAAGTTCTTCATCGAAGTCTCACAACACTTCGGACCTAACGAAGTTCACCTTGGTGGATCCCATAAATTTGAATTGTGTATGGGTATGGATCTCCGTACAGCATTCAAACAAAATTTTGAATGAAGCAACTTCAGATCTATGATCCAAAGCGTGCTTTGCTCAACCCTAATATAAAACCATCTGTCTATGCCTCCCAAATCAGTAAGAAATTTCTTAAAATTCTTTCAGGTCTTATTTGTCTCTTGTGATTGAAATATGGTCCTAATGAATTGTATCCGTATCTTTCTCCAACTTGATTCTCCCTAACTGAATAACTTGCAATTCAAATATTAAAAGTGTTTTGTTTTTTTATTTGGTTTGAATTTTGACTTTTTAGGATTGATTTCCTCATCTCTAGTAGGGGATGTTATGCCAACAGCCTTCAAAAAGTTGTCCTTCAATGTCATCAATGATATGATGGCCAGAGGGACCACACATGGTTTTCTAGCATTAGCTGTAGAATAGTCGAAAGCCAAAAAGTTTGTCCGGTAAGCCCGGCAAGTGTTCTGGCTCTCATCAGTAAACCCTGATCAGCCTCTTCCCCCTGGTAGTAGTTGACAGCCCCAACGTTATACTCCATCACTGTACAGAATAAGCCACTGTAATCAAGTACATGCAGAGAACTAAACCTGAATTGGATAATGGTTTAAGGAATGTGCTGCGCATGCGCTGGGAGATTTCAGTGCATCACATGTAGCACAATGCTGGAGCTGTCAATCAACATGAAAGGGGAAGTCCTGGGTAGAGTCTACTGAAGAAAGCGAGAAGGCTTGCCAGGCTTGGGAACATCATCGGGGGAATTTTGAACTCATTTGCATACATAATCAAAGTTCATTTTTCTACAGCGCCAACACTGCCTGCAGCCACAAAGGTTTATTTGCATGTGTTTAAAGGCGCATTTACACCATGCCGACTAGAAGAAACTATCGAGAAGAAGCATTCCTCCTGAAAATTGCATGCCCATCAGTGAAGGTAAAGATGTGTGGAAACAACCTCAGTGAGGTCATCGGAGGAGTAAGAAAAAGACCAAACAGCAGGTCACGCTATACAGAAACATTTTATCAAATAGCTCATTGGTAGGGATGAACGAACCCATGGACGTTTGGGTTCATCGGGTTCGGCCGAACTTCATGTCAAAGTGACGTCATAACACGTCCTGCTGTATGTAGATAATAGGACCTTCTGTCTTCATTCAGCAGGATCTGCGCTGACTTCACCGCGCTTACCACTTGGTGAGCGCGGTGACGTCATCGCAGGTCCTTTTGCAGGTCATGAAGAAAGAAGAGGATACCGGCTGCGCGATCAAGTGGATGAAGTGAGGTTTTTTTAATTATTATTTTTAACCCCTGAATGGCCATTTTATTTAGCATTCTGTCTTAAAGGGGTTGTCCCACGAAAAATATTCTACAGTTTTCAAACCAGCACCTGGATCTGAATACTTTTGTAATTGCATGTAATTAAAAATTATGTATAGCTACTGAGTTATTCAATAAAATGTATCTGTATCGTGCCACTTAATTTCTTATTTCTTTGACCTGCTCACTGAGAAGGCCGCACATGCTCAGTTTCATCTTTCAACTGCCTCCTGAGCTGTAATAGGAGGAGCTCAGACACGCCTCCTGAGCTGCAGCAGAAAAGACACTCCCCTTGAGCTGCCAGCTTGATACAAATCTAGCAGAACAATGAATGGGGAGATCTCTGGATCCATATGAGGTACAGGGCTGGTTCTAGCTTTGTTAGAAAGGTATTATCATGTACTAAATGATGTCTAATTTTCATTTTCTACATTATTCGTGGGATAACCCCTTTAAGAATGCTATTATTTTCTGTTCTAACCATGTTATAATGGAAAATAATTAAATCACCTGAACACTGAACCCGAACTTTAGTAGAAAAGTCCGGGTTCGGGTTCGCTCATCTCTAGTCAGTGGTTATACTATGGGGGTCATTTATCAAGCTTGTGAAGGTGCAGATTGCGCAATTTGCAACTTAGGGGATGGTCCAGCAGACCTATCTCATGTACCATTTTCTACTCCTTTTTCAGGCATAGAAAAAGGTCTAAATGTAAGACAGCTTGGAAGATGGCTTACATTTAGAACTGGTGGAGGATCCTCTTCATAACTTTGGCAGATCCACCTCCAGCGATGGGGTATAATTAAGATGGACGTCTAAAACGCTGGTCTTAATAAATGACCCCTATATTTTTAATTTTGCACAATTACAAAAATATTCAGATCTGGGTGCTGGTTTGAAAAATGTACAATATTTTTTATAGGGCGACCACTTTAAGCCCCTGGTCAGACAGAAGTATCTGAGAGGCTCATGTTAAACATTTACTGAGATACTGATATATTCTATAATTTTTTCCCTTTATCTGCAGTTTCTTACAGAAAACTAACTTGGAGATGACTGACGGCAAAAATAAAAAAAGTTTGGTGCTTGTTGAACTAACAATTACAAAACCAGTACCAGTAATGTCTCTCTTTTTAAGTTTTTTTTTTTCCTGCAGTCATAAATTCTTGTAACAATCGTATTAGCCCTTACAGCCACATGATTTTGGCCCAGGGATTCTAGGGCCAATATCATGGGTAATTTGACCAGGCTCAATGCTCCATGAGATTGCTGTCTCCTATGGCTTCTAAAAGGATACAGAATAAACAAAATGGTCCCCATCCATGGCCCTTAAAAATATATACACCAATAGGAGCATCAGAATGCAAAGTGTAGCCCAGTAATGGGATCCTCCAAAATAAAATAAAATAAATGGTCTAGAAAATAAAATTTAAAAAATTACGGTAGATAAAAAAAGAAGCATTAAATATCTCCAGGAGTCAAGACTGGTGAACCCGTCATGGCCGTATTAGCAAAGTTGAAAATATCATGTTCTTCCTGAAATTAAGAAGAAAAAAGAAGAGGTAAATACAAGAAGGCACATGTGTCTACCACAGTGCAGGGCAGTATGACCCTCCTGTAATGTCCGCTAATGATGGTGTCGGGCACATGTTACATTGCTTGACAAAGGCTCCATTGAGTTGAGCTGAAACGTTGCAGAAGCATGGATGAGTTCACTTTTCACTTTATTTGGAGTGCTGCCTCTTTTTCTATTTTTGAGTTTATTAGATCCTGGTCCGTGATTTTGACAGAAATTGCAGCCAACCATTTTTTTATTACTGTGGCCGTGATCTCGCGTGCCCTGGCGAGACCCGAACCGTCCTCTCATCCTTTATTCCCCACACTTGCGGCCATTATCTCACGTGATTTTGCGACATTACGCCCGCCTCCTCCACCAATTTAGATTCTGCACTGCGTGGCATCTTCTCCCCCGCAGCGCACCCACGCTATTCCACGGGGGCCCTCCACATATACCTCATTCTGCCTTACCTTGGTAAGTCTCCTACAGCTGGCACTGGGGTCAGGCCCCTCATCCCCCTTCTTCCTTCCTCCATTATGCATGTGTTTTTGCTTATTTGTTCATTTATCATTCATTTATGATTTATGTTCATTTGTTTATCTACGACCATTTGTTCATTTTATTATTCATTTATGATTTACTTACTGTTTTTTTCTTCTATGCTTGTGCTTATGTTTGCCGCCCGTTATCCTCCATACTAGTTATGTAACATCTGATATATACTTTGCTCTTCCTTATTTTCAACTCATGTTGTACATTATTATACGTTATAATTTATATCCCATTATTTCTGGCCACTTTATATTTTCCTAGTTCCTCATGGACTTCTATACTTCATATCAAACTATTGATATTCTATTAAGTACTTTACATAGTATCCCTATTACCGTATTTTTCGCCCTATAAGACGCACTATTTTTCCCCCAAAAGTAGGGGGAAAAATGCGGTGCGTCTTATAGGGTGAATACAAGTGAGCGCTTCCATAAGGAAGCGCTCACTTGTACGTAGGGACCCCCATCAGACCTCAGATCAGCCCACCCAGCCACTTAAAGACCATACTTACCTGTTCTGCGCTGCCGCTGCCCTCCGGTCCCACGCTCTGCGCGCCAGCAGGGAAGAGAGAGGAGCGCGGAGCGTGGGACCGGAGGGCAGCGGCAGCGCAGAACAGGTAAGTATGGTCTTTAAGTGGCTGGGTGGGCTGATCAGAGGTCTGATAGGGGCACAAGACGTGCTGATCTGA
Source organism: Rhinella marina (assembly GCA_900303285.1). Classification (NCBI taxonomy): domain Eukaryota; kingdom Metazoa; phylum Chordata; class Amphibia; order Anura; family Bufonidae; genus Rhinella; species Rhinella marina. The sequence continues at coordinate 15,786 of ONZH01012335.1, forward strand.
GGTGTGAAGGGGCACAAGACGCTAATCTGAGGTCTGATGGGGCACAATATGCCAATATGAGGTCTGTTGGGGGCACAATATGCTAATCTGAGGTCTGTTGGTGGCACAATATGCTAATCTGAGGTCTGTTGGGGCACAATATGCTGATCTGAGGTCTGATGGGGCACATACTGTTGCTCTGAGGTCTGAAGGGGGCACATTCTACTGATCTGAGGTCTGATGGGGGCACATTCTGCTGATCTGAGGTCTGATGGGGGCACATACTGTTGCTCTGAGGTCTGATGGGGGCACATACTGTTGCTCTGAGGTCTGATGGGGTCTCATTCTGCTGATCTGAGGTATGATGGGGGCACATTCCGCTGATCTGAGGTCTGATGGGGCACATACTGTTGCTCTGAGGTCTGAAGGGGGCACATTCTGCTGATCTGAGGTATGATGGGGGCACATTCTGCTGATCTGAGGTCTGGTGGGCGCACAGTGAGATGGTATGGGGGCACAGTGGGCTGATCTGAGGTCTGGTGGGGGGCTGACATGGAGGGCTGATGGAGTTCTGACATGGAGGGCTGATATGGGGGTCTGATGTGATGTCCTAAAATTTATGGGCAGTCTGATAAGAGGATCTGCTGAAAAATATGTTTTTCTTATTTTCCTACACTAAAACCTAGGTGTGTCTTATGGGCCAGTGCGTCTTATAGGGCGAAAAATACGGTATTTGCTTGTTATTTGTTCTCTTGATTAATTTATGTTCCTCTTTTCCTCCATCTACTGAATATTGTGACCAAGGTCCGGATGCGACCGAAACATCAACACTTACAGTCACATTTCCTAAAAGGCATTTTGCTTATCTCTTATTTGCATATATAATATACGGAGAACATGTTAAAATAAATAAAGTTTGGACACACCTTCTCATTCAAAGAGTTTTCTGTATTTTCATGACTATGAAAATTGTAGATTCACACTGAAGGCATCAAAACTATGAATTATCACATGTGGAATTATATACTCAACCAAAAAGTGTGAAACAACTGTAAATATGTCTTATATTCTAGGTTCTTCAAAGTAGTCACCTTTTGCTTTGATTACTGCTTTGCACACTCTTGGCATTTTATTGATGAGCTTCAAGAGTTAGTCACCTGAAATGGTTTTCACTTCACAGGTGTGACCTGTCAGGTTTAATAAGTGGGATTTATTGCCTTATAAATGGGGTTGGGACCATGAGTTGTGTTGGGCAGAAGTCAGGTGGATACACAGCTGATAGTCCTACTGAATAGACTGTTAGAATTTGTATTATGGCAAGAAAAAAGCAGCTAAGTAAAGAAAAACGAGTGGCCATCATTACTTTAAGAAATGAAGGTCAGTCAGTCTGAAAAATTGGGAAAACTTTGAAAGTGTCCGCAAGTGCAGTCGCAAAAACCATCAAGCACTACAAAGAAACTGGCTCACATGAGGGCTGCCCCAGGAAAGGAAGACCAAGAGTGACCTCTGCTGCGGAGGATAAGTTCATCCAAATCACCAGCCTCAGAAATCGCAAGTTAACAGCAGCTCAGATTAGAGACCAGGTCAATGCCACACAGAGTTCTAGCAGCAGACACATCTCTACAACAACTGTTAAGAGGAGACTGTGTGCAGCAGGCCTTCATGGTAAAATAGCTGCTAGGAAACCACTGCTAAGGGCAGGCAACAAGCAGAAGAGACTTGTTTGGGCTAAAGAACACAAGGAATGGACATTAGACCAGTGGAAATCTGTGCTTTGGTCTGATGAGTCCAAATTTGAGATTTTTGGTTCCAACCACCGTGTCTTTGTGCGACACAGAAAAGGTGAACGGATGGACTCTACATGCCTGGTTCCCATCGTGAAGCATGGAGGAGGAGGTGTGATGGTGTGGGGGTGCTTTGCTGGTGACACTGTTGGGGATTTATTCAAAATTGAAGGCATACTGAACCAGCATGGCTACCACAGCATCTTGCAGCGGCATGCTATTCCATCCAGTTTGCGTTTAGTTGGACCATCATTTATTTATCAACAGGACAATGACCCCAAACACACCTCCAGGCTGTGTAAGGGCTATTTGACCAAGAAGGAGAGTGATGGGGTGCTACGCCAGATGACCTGGCCTCCACAGTCACCAGACCTGAACCCAATCGAGATGGTTTGGGGTGAGCTGGACCGCAGAGTGAAGGCACAAGGGCCAACAAGTGCTAAGCATCTCTGGGAACTCCTTCAATACTGTTGGAATACCATTTCAGGTGACTACCTCTTGAAGCTCATCAAGAGAATGCCAAGAGTCTGCAAAGCAGTAATCAAAGCAAAAGGTGGCTACTTTGAAGAACCTAGAATATAAGACATATTTTCAGTTGTTTCACACTTTTTTGTTAAGTATATAATTCCACATGTGTTAATTCATAGTTTTGATGCCTTCAGTGTGAATCTACAATTTTCATAGTCATGAAAATACAGAAAACTCTTTGAATGAGAAGGTGTGTCCAAACTTTTGGTCTGTACTGTATATATATATATATATATATATATATATATATATAGCCTCGTTCACAAGTCTGTGTCCATGCTCAAATCCGGGAGCAGGTGGTCAGTGATGCATCTGTGACGCTGTCTGTGAAGGATCCATGTTGGGTCCGTGTTTTGCAATCCGTGTTGCATCCGTGTTTCACTGACACTGAACAGCTGAAAAATAATTTTCAAAGCATCTCTTCTTAATGATGCAACACGGATGACATCTGTGAGCGATTCCTGGTTTTCACAGACTTATTGACTATAATGGGTGTGAGGGATCCGGGAACACGGACAAGATAGGACATGCATCCGAGCTAAAAAAAACGGAATTACAGACTGTGATGAAACACTGATGTCTGAATACACACATTCAAATGAATGGGGACGTGTGATGTCCGTGGAGAACATGTACAGCACACGTCCGTAAAATACTGACATGTGAATGAAGCTTAAAGCAGAGTTCCCTCCCTAGTTATTGCTCTATTTCCATTCTGAAAAATTCAGGTATATATGGGTATTCTTGGATTTCGGTAGATTAATTTTTTAGGGAAACTGAAATAAAAACACTGACTGGTAACATTTACCAAAACATTAGTGAATCTGTATTGCTCTTATATTATACTGTACAATGATATTGTTTTTTTTTTTTGTTTGTTTGTTTTTTTTTTTTTAAAGAGACACTTTGGTCAGAAAGAGGTACAAAAGAAAAAAAAAAGAAAAATAGAAAAGAAAAAGAAACAGCAAACTCAGTATCCGTAGTACAAAATTTAGAACTTTTGGTTGTTTAACATTTTTAATATTCTATCTATAGCGGTCAGCAGTGATTTGGCACAAATGATAAAACCCTCTAGGCTAATTTCAAGAAAGCAAGTTTTCAGTCTAGATGCAATGTGTTTTCTATATTGTGTGTTCTTCAACTCGCTCTGGCCCCATAGAAGTGCATGGGGCTTGCATGAATAACATAAGGCATCCGAATGCTGTGCTTTTTCACTGATGATTGTTTGGAGTAGAGATGAGCGAATCATCCAAAATTTGCTTTGACAAATGTTCGTTGAATTTTTTAAAAGATTTGTACACAATACAATACAAAGCTATTCGGTCGAAGCTGCGTACAAATCATTCATCATTTTGTCGTGTTCTGCGAATACTTACGCCTGAGTGTAGAAAGTGCGTATGAAGCTTTAGCGTATTATTGTCTGGGCCCGCACAAAGAACGAACATACAGTAAAAGTACGCTACTGAACTGAATATGTACGCATTAGCGTACAAATTATCAGATGCATAGCATTAGTGTACAAATTATATGATGCGTATGTAGCATTAGCGTACAAAGATTTAAAAAGAATCTTCGGAAGCGAATCTGAAAATATTCGGATTCTCTTCAGTGCAAAAAAATTCCAAGATTCATATCAAATGTACGAAGTGACAAATAGATTTGTTCATCTTCAGTTAGGAGGTATTGATTGTTATTGTTCAGGTTTTCTTCACGTTTGTGAAAATCGCATCAAAAACTAAACATAACCACACGGAAAAAATTGAGAAACTATGTTTCTGACAAAGTCAACCTTTTTGAAACATTTTGAATGTAAAGAATCAATTTGCTTCTCTCTGCTCAAAGGAAAACATAAACAAATTGGATAGAGTTGCTCACCCCTCCCCCTCGCACTATGGCTACAATCACAAGCACGGTCAGCTCCCACCCTCTAGCTAATAACATGCACTTAAGACCAGCTCCAGTGATTGTATTTTACATGTAAAACTAAACATATTTCAAATATACAGTGAATAGAGATATATAAATGGAATACATCTAAAAATACAAATAAGACACCACACTTTATGGTTCCATCTTACTGGTTAGATAAATATCATATAGATAAAAACCGAGAGTTTATTTTTCTTTGTATTTTTAGGTTTATTCCATGTATATATTTTTATATCTAAAATATTTTTAGTTTTACATATTAAATCTTATCTTATCTACAATCACTGGAACTGGTCATGGGAAAACATGTCATTGCTCAACACAAGAAATTGTTGCACCTGTTACGCATCCACATAAGGCCCCATTCACACATCCGCAAATGGTGTCCGCATCCGTTCCGCAAATTTGTGGAACGGGTGCGGACCCATTCACTTTCAATGGGGCCGCAAAAGATGCGGACGGCACACAGTGTGCTGTCCGCATCCGCACTTCCGTCCCGGGGCTCCTGAAAAAAATAGAACATGTCCTATTCTTGTCCGAATACACGGACAAGAAAAGGCATTTCTATTATGTGCGGTCCGCAAATTGCGGAACGCACATGGCTGGCGTCCGCGTTTTGTGGATCCGCAAATTGCGGATCCGCAAAACACGGACACCGGACACACAGACGTGTGAATGGAGCCTAATTAGGAGTGTTTCACATGGAAGTGATCTCCCTGGCGAAAAACTACTCCAGATCAGCTGGTGTGGGGGTGCCAGGAGTCAGACCCACACTGATATGATATTGATGACCTATTCTGAGGATAGATAAAGAGGACCTTTCACCACTCCTGACATTCCTGTTTTAATAGCTCCATGCATTCCCCACGTACTAACAATTCTGGAACATCTATTCTTATGTCTCTGTGTTGTGCCATTCCTTTATTATTTGCACTAGAAGTTATATGTGAATTGCTATTTGCCTTCAGTAAAGGAACAGAGGGGAGGTGACCAGTTGGGGGGGTGTACCTGCACAGACTGACTCTATCCAATCAGTGCTGCCATGTTCAGACTGTGCAGGGACACACCCCCAACTGGTCACCTCCCCTCTGTTCCCTTACTGAAGGCAAATAGCAATTCACATATAACTTCTAGTGCAAATAATAAAGGAATGGCACAACATACAGACATAATAATAAATGTTCCAGAATTGTTATTACTTGGGGAATGCATGAAGCTATTAAAACAGGCGTTAGGAGTGGTGACAGGTCCTCTTTAATCAAAATAAAAGTCCTCATGAACCCCTTTAAGAAGATAAGTTGCAGACTGGAGGAGTGGGAACATTTTGTTTATTTCCTGCAGGCATAAAAATGTGCCAAAAGATTGTTCCTGGAATGATTGATTGACTGTAAAGGTCCGTATAATGACTCACCATATATCTAGTGATGGGGAAAAAAAGGAAACTTTTTGTCATTTCTGCAGCCAACTATGCATGAGCCTCCATGCAGACTGCAGCCTGACATCACTGGTCATCATGATGTCTACATGTCACACCATTATATGGAATAAAGTAAACCCTTTTTAATAGTTACGTGCAATACAGTTCTAGCTCCCAGTGGCATCATCACTATAGATTCTCGCCACTAGGAGCCTCACTCCCCCATGGCTCACTGATAGTTTTCAATAAAATGTCTGTATAATGCCACCTGCTGTTTGCTCAATTCTGTCCACTTTGCTGAGGTGGTCGTACATGCTAAGTTCCATCCTTTAACCGCCACTAGCCGTATCTACTGTTAGAAGCTGTAATATTTTTAGGGAGAAAGGTGCAGCAGAAAGACACACCCCTGAGGTGCAGCAGAAGGACAAGCCTCTGAGCTGTCAGCCTGAATCTAGCAGTATGACTGGAGCAAGAAATGGGGAGATCTCTGTATCCATACTGATTTGTTTGTAGGTTTGATATAAATAAATTGACATGTACTATTTTATGTCTGTTTTTGATTTTTTACATTAATCATAGGATAACCTCTTTAAAGTCACAAACGCAATGTAATAAACTAGGCAAGTAATACACAGCTTACAGATCCATCATGAGTGAACATAGTCTGATACAATTAACCTTCAATATCCCCCATCCTCCAAACTACATCAGACACATTGGCTAAAGGCACAGGTACCTTATAATAAGTTATAGGACAGTTGTTCATATTCACCCTTTCCCCAGAAGTCCGTCCTAGAGGGAATGAAAGAGGAAACACCCATACTGTATAAGAAAGTGATTAACTGGAACATAGTCCATATTCTGCAGAAAATATCAACCAGATTCACATCATAACATATGAGCAACATGCTTCCAGTATCAGTGTTCAATAGGACAGCTGCGGTCACCCTCTACAAAGAGACAGTTGCAGTTCTGCAAGCAGTATATATATCTTAATCACCCTTGAATCGGTGACATAGTGTAATTACTAGAGATTCGGCTGCTTCACCGAATTACTTGTCACAAAGCGTGTTTCTTTGTAAGTAGTGGCTGGCAAAAAAGATCTTGTTTTTCTATATCAAGGCTCAATTCTTTATATCCAACTGTGTTGTTGTGACCAGGGTGAAGAGCATCAGCAAGCTAAGCTATCACATTAGCAGAAGGTAGAGATGAGCAAATCATTCAAAATTTGCTTTGCCGAATATTTGTCGAACTTTTCATAAGATTCGTATATCCTACAAATCTATTCAGCAAATCTTCGTGCAAATCAAACGTTACTATGTGGCGTTTTGCGAACATTCGCGCACTAATAACGAATGTTCAGTTTTAAAAGGTACAAATTGCATATGAATCCTCAGCGTACTATTGTCTAGCGATTGCGTAATACATGTGATATATGTAATGTATGAGCAGATGACAGCAGATCATCTGGCTGAGACTGAGATCACCGTGCCATCCACTCCACTATGTCATCCACTTTCTCCTCCACTACAATTTTGCACCTTGGTGGGTTAGTCCTGTGGAACACCGGCCAAGTATTGCAAGTTCTAAAAGTAGAAGCTCCAGCTACAGGTCCTTTGGCACTGCAGCCCTGTGCCACCTTCTACTTTTTTTTTGAGCTTGAGGTCTGGCTGGAACTGGACCCCTTTTACTTATCCATTCCAGACATTTTTCACTTGACTGTGGCCCTGCAGCTGGTCTTTGTCCCTCTCCCTGTCTCTCTCCCTGCCTGATTAATTACTAGCCCTGCACTGGCCCTGCACTTGCCCTGCAGTATCCCTGATATGTGTAATATGGATTCCCCAAACAATTACACCCCAATTTTAACAAAACAGGTCTCAGTCTCACAGAACTACACACACAGTGCTTCTGCTCATCTCAACAGTCGCAGCACAACTGATGTGTCACTGGCTTACTGAGCCTGTGAGCCAATCAGAGCAAGCCCTGCCCACTAGGTCAGGTGACCGCTTTCTTCCCGGGCTTTTGCCGCACGAATAACGAACTAACAGTAAAAGTTTGCTAATTAATTGAATTTGTACACAACAGCGCATAAAGTTACTTATACTTAGCATTAGCGTACAATTTATTGATAAATGTATCAATTTATATTTACACATAGCAAATGTGTAGAAAGCCTTAAGAACATTTTTGAATCTAACGGAGCAAATCTCAAAAAATTTGGATTCGCTTTGCAGCGGAAAATTTCCAAGATTCGTATAGAATCTACGAAGCGAAGTACTGGAAAAGTGGGGTTCTTACTGATGTTTTTTTGGGTACCTTAATTGGGTATGTTAGTGGAACTGGCAATCAAGACCATGGGGTTGACTTCCAGTTCAAGGGTGGTCATTCAGACGATATATGGCCTCCATGAGCAAACTCATACAGGATTACAGTGCTAGATTTTGATGTGGGCAGTGTGTAGCTCATGAAGTCATGTAAGTCAGGTGTGAGGAGCTGGCTTGCTGGGTATATAAGGTGTGGTGAGCTGGCTCAGTGGGTATATAATCTGTGTCATAGGCTGTCTGTGCACATATTCCTCTTCGCTATCATGGGCAAAAGGAGTGATTTATCAGAGCTGCAAAAAGAGGTGATTATTGGCTTTCGGGCCAAGGGTGGCGGCATTTCTAAAACTGCGCAGTTTGTGAACTGTTTATGTGCTTCTGTGGTGAAAGTGGTGAGTGGAAAAATGGCACCACATGCCATTGAGGTGATGGGCACGCTAGGATGTACCAACACACTACAGTGGAGCAATGTATAGCCAAAATGAACCAGGGGGCTAAAAGATGTGTTTCTAAAACAGCAGTTCATCAAACTTTACTCCAAATGAGGCTCCGAAGTATACGGAAGGTCACTGCACCTCTCCAGTACCGGTCACTGCGGCATGGTACCGGCTCTGTGCCTGATGTGCAATTAAATTGAATTTTTAAAAAACTTAAAGCGCTGATACCGTCACTGATCTCTAGAAAAAGGATAGAGCATCACGTACACATCATGTTCTGTCTCCTCGCTGCTGCTAACAAACTCGAGATTGGGACATAGACTTCTAAGGGCCCCATCTTGTGCAGCAAGAGTGTGCGCTACTCCCCCTCATTCCAGCTCCATTGAAGTTGAATCTCGAGTCCATTCTCAGCAGTAAGAGAGAGCATGATATATGTGCTCTTCTCATCCCTCATTCTAGAGATTGATGACGGGTTTCAGCGATCTACGTATGATATAGCAAAGGTTTTTTGAAAAGTTAATGAATCTTTAACTCTTACATGCACCACTATTTAATTGTACATTAGACGCAGAGCCATCTGCATATACAGCAAGTATCAGATGTGTAATGACCAGGATCAAAGATAAGGTAGAAATCGCTCACTAAACCTCAGATGCCGCAGTCAATAGCAATTGTGGCATCTATGCGGTTAGATTTGTAATGAGTTTGATGTCTTGTATAAATGGAAAGGAGGTCGTAAGAGTCATTTACTGAGGTCTGTCCTAGAAACCCTCATTAGACACCATAGAAAGCCAACTGACCAGTCCGGTTTGGGAAGAAAGCAAAAAACCTAAAGTGGTTGTCCAAGTTCAGAGGTGAAGCCAAATATAACCTCTTCTTTACTCATTTATTAAGTCTGAGTACCCGCCCCTAAAACAGCCTAGGGCAGCGCTATAGTCCGCCCACTTTTGTCAGTGACATCACTGGGCTTACCGGGCTAGCTTAGTGAGGAGAAGTCCAGTACGTCACCAGCAGTAAACAAACAGACCTTGCCCTATACGATGCAGGACAAGGCAAAGGGGAGGATTATACAAGAAAATGCTCATATGCTCCACTCATACATAGTTAATGAGTAAAGAAGAGTTTATATCGGGGGTTCAGCTCTAAATCCGGACAACCCATGAATACACAAAGAAAACAAGATAACTTATAAACTCCACGCAGATGTTGTCTCTTGCTGCTCCTTAACCCAAGACCTTAGTACTGTGATGGTGTCCACCATGCTGCCCATTCTTCTATAACAGAAAATACAGTATAATCATAATGGCTGATATAAAATCTTAGTAGTTGTATGTCTGCATCTTATAGACTGGACAATTCGCAATAGAAAGTGCAAGACAAAAGGAAAATGACGAAGGTAAAGTAAAATTGTGTTACAGTGACAAGATATTCTGGTATGTAATAGCGTACTATGTCTGGATGAAGAATATACACCACCCTCCTTACGGGTGAATAGTTCACCTGTATACTTATGAGCCATGACAGATATGACGCACCACTGCAGGTTAAAATGTAACTTCTTATATAATAAAAGAGTATCAACGCCTGTTTTTTTTATGACAAAAGCAGAACAAAGATAAAATACATACATTCTAGCCAAGTCTATTTTGCAACTTGGAGAAGGCAGATAAAACAATTCAGCTCACTCATTCTGCCATAGAAATGAGAAAACTTTTTGAAATTCATTTTTGTCAAATTCTGCAAAAAATATATATATATATATATATATATATATATATATATATATATATATATGCCAATAGCAACCAATCAGATTGGAACTTCATTTTGAACAGCTCTTTTGGAAAATGAAAGGAGGAATCTGATTGGTTGCTACAGGCAACTAAGCCAGTTCTACTTTACACCAGTTTGATAAATGACCCCCTTAGTACCTGAATTGATTCTACTTATATCAAAGTTGCTCCAATTGCCCTGAAAAGTGGTATATCAAACTCTGATATCTCTTAGGGCCCATTCACACAACCGTATTTACATTTCTGCATCTTATCCGCAATTTTGTGGATAAGATGCAGAACATACGGACCCATTCATTTTTCCATAGGAGAAAAAAATGCGGAATGCACACTGTGTGCATTCCGCATCCATATATCACGGAAGATCTCCCGAAAAAAAAAAAAAAAAACATGTCCTAAACTTGGCCGCAAAATCACGTCCGTAGCCCCATTCAAGTCAATGGGTCCGCAAAAATGCGGAATGCTATGGAAGACTTCCGTATGTCTTCCGTATTTTTGCAGATCCATGTCCGTATATATGCATATTTGGCTCAAATCCAGCTCCCAAAATTGATACATTTTCTAGACTATAGTCTGGATCCAACTGGTTTCTTGTCAGAGGCATTTGATCATTGATATTGAGAGGAGATGGTATTCTCTATGGAGAAAATGATTGTTCTTGTCCAAGAGCGCAAAGAATTGTGGGATGTGCGCTCCGACCTCTACCAGGACCGTGTCCGCCAGGACCGGTCGTGGGACGAGGTCGGACAGGAGCTGCTGCCCCAGGAGTGGGCAAATTCGTCATCAAAGCAGAGAAGAGGTCTTGGTAAGTACATATATGTAAATGTATGTATTTTTATGTACTGTAATTTCAGTATGTTGTGACATGATGCTCGTGCAATCATATATCCATGTACAGGCTGTACAGTTTTCATACTTGGGTCTAGCCAGCCTGCACATGAATTTATGATTGCACGAGCATCATGTTATTATGCTTGCAAACATGTATGCATGCTTTCTCATGTGCAGGATGGCTAGATAGAAATTTTCAGACTTCTATCTAGCCAGCCAGCACATGTAATTCATGATTACACTAACATCGTGTCATTTTTATTGCACACACATATGCATGCATGTATTTATATGTAATGTAATATCAGTATGTAGTGACATCATGTTCATGCACTCATGTATTGCATGTTCAGGCTGGCTAGGGACAAGATTTCAGACTCGGGCCTAGCCAGCCTGCACATGAATATATAATTGCACATGTAAATGTTTTTATATTTTATTATCTTAATGTTTAAAATGTATTTTTTATATTTTTTTTTTAGTTGCAAAAATCAAAACTCGCTGGAACAGTGCACGGGACCAGTTTAAAAGGGAATTTAATCAGAAACGGAAATCCGGAGACAGTGGCAAAAAGAAAAAGACATATTTGTACAGCAAACAGTTGATCTTTCTTAAGCCTGTCTTCACCCTAAAGGAGTAAGTATATGTAATCTAATTTATAATGTATAATGCATGCTAATTATAATGATGTATTAAAATCAATTTTTTTTTGTAGGACAGTCGACAATCTGGAGGAGGAGCAACCTGGACCCAGCTACACGGCCCAGATGTCCCCCGAAGCTGCCTCCTCCCCTGCCCTTACCCCCCCGCCCCCTGAAATATCGACTTCCCCCGCTGAGGTACCGGAACCACAGGATATTTGCTCCAAAACGGAGCAGGGTTTCTGCCAGGGCTCTTCCTGGACAGAGCACCAAGGTGCTGATCGATGCTTAGGTCCTTGACTATCTGTCCAGGAACAAGCCCGCCAGCCGTGGGGACAAGCTGATGCTTGGCCTGGGGCCATTACTAGATGATGTGCCCCAGGACAGGCATTATTTGTGTGTGTCCACAGTGGCTACCCTTTTGGGTCTCTTTGCTGAGCCGACTATCCCAACGGGGATAGTCGATATTATCGATCAGGCTGATTGCCATCATATGCGGTCCACCGCTTCCGTCCCTGCCTTTCCATCCTACCCCCCCCCACACACACAACCTCCTCCCCCACCCCCCCAATCTTACCCTACAACAGGGTATTCATATACCCGTGAATGGTTCAATTTGTAAAAAAAAAAAAAAAAAGTTATATTTAATAATAAAAATTTAATTTATTTTTAAATTTAATAATGAGTCGTTTTTTATTTAATAATTAGAATGTGGCAGTGGTCAGTATATGACCGCTATCAAATGGATGCTGGACATTAGGATTTCCACTAATTTTGTGGAATATAAATGTTCAGCACCCAATAAAGATTTGACTTTAGTAAATATATTGTTGTAAAGCAAAATAGGCATTACTTTTATTTTTTACCTAAAGAATATTTTCTACTTTCTGCGTGTAAAAACTAAAAACAGGACAAATTCACATCTACTGCGCGGTGCTCCGTCAGGCTGTTCCATTGTGTGAACAGCCGGCCAGATACATGCTGTGGCAGGTGAACGTGTCGGGTCAGAACTGCATCACGGATTATTGAACGATAAATCAAAATTTTGACCACACAAGATCACCTGTGAGAGCATATATCCGGCCGGTTGTCCACACACTGGAACAGCCTGACGGTGCACCGCGCTGTAGGTGTGAAAGGGGCCACATATTACATGTATAATCTATATATTTTATGTATGATGGACTCATGTACACGAACGCATCATGCCCGTGAGCCTTTCTTTATAATGGGATCAAGAAGCCCCATTCAAGGTTCAGGAGTGTCAAAATCTTGTGCTTGCACTATATTGCAGTGCTGAGGCACGGCCATAAACACCATGGAAGCACAATATAGTGCTTCTGTGCTTCTAATAACCGTGAAATTGATCCGCATCTGCAAGAGCACTGACCAATTGGAGAATGGGTTACTGATGCGGGCTGCACACGGCCGGTGCGCATTTATTTAATGTGTCCCGCTATACGGCCATGAGGCATTATTACATGGGTACTAAATTTACATCACCACTGTCAGTAAACGTGCAATGTGAAACCAAATTTATGGTACAAAAGCCTGTTCATTGACAGCATAGTGTTCATGCTACGGCTACACGTCAACAGTTGCCGTGTATCCCTAGCATTATGTGTATCATTTTAATTTTTTTTTTTAAATAAAGACACATATTAGGGAGTTAAATAAGTGGCTCAGAGGCTGGTGCAGGAAGGAAGGGTTTGGGTTCATGGAGAACTGGGCCGACTTCTCTGTCGGCTACAGACTCTACAGTAGGGACGGGCTGCACCTTAATGGGGAGGGTGCAACTGCCCTGGGGGAAAAAATGGTTAGACGGCTGGAGGAGCTTTTAAACTAGGATCTGGGGGGAGGGTGGGGGTAATACTA
>ONZH01012336.1:0-77668 GCA_900303285.1 Rhinella marina
CCAGGCCCGTTTAATTTTTTTTTTTTATATCATACACTTATATACAAACAATGTTGAACCCCAGGGCTAAGGGTCGAGGACGAGGGCGTGGGCGTGGGCATTCAATTACTGCAGGGGGCAGAGGCCGTGGTCCTGGTCAGGGTGAGACAGTACCTGCTGATGAGGGAGCTGTGGAACGCCGCAGAGTTATACTCCCTAGCTTCATGTCTCAACTTACAGGGACACGTGGTAGAGGACTGTTGAAACCACAACAGTGCGAACAGCTGATGTCGTGGATTGCGGACAATGCTTCAAGTAATTTGTCCACCAGTCAGTCTTCCACGCAGTCCACCCACGTTACCCAATGGAGCACTCCTATGGCTCCTCCACCTCAACCTCCTTCCCCCCAGTTTGCCCCTCCCAGGAAAATTTGGAATGTGATCCGGCATACTCTCAGGAACTGTTTTCTGGACCCTTCCCAGAGTCACAAACCACTTCTCAGGTTGCTGCTGACCTTGTTCCCGATGCCAAAGTTTTCCAACTGTCGCAGTCTGTGGGTGATGATGATGACAATGTTGAGTTAGTGGAAGAAGTTTGTAAAGAGGTGTCAGACGATGAGGAGACACGGTTGTCAGACAGTGGTGAAGTTGTTGTTAGGGGAGGAATTCCGAGGGGGGAGCAGACTGAGGAATCGGAGGATGACGAGGTGACTGACCCAAGCTGGGTTGATATGCCGAGTGAAGACAGTGCTTCTGAGGCGGAGGCGAGTGCTGCACCATAACAGGTTGTAAGAGGCAGTGGTGTGGCCAGAGGGAGAAGCAGGGCCAGAGCTGGTGAATCAGCAGCAACTGTTTCACGTAGTGAAGCTCCCGTGGCGAGGCCTAGATGTTCGCAAGTCTGGAGGTTCTTTAAAGAAAGTGAGGATGACCGACGGACTGTGGTGTGCAACCTGTGCCACACCAGGATCAGCAGGGGTGCCACCACTACTAGCCTAACCACCACCAGCATGCGCAGGCATATGAGTGCTAAACACCCCACTCAATGGAACCAAGGCCATTCACCTCCTGCGGGTCCCATAACTGCTCCTTCCCCTGTGTCACTCGCTGCCTCTGCTAGTCAACCCCCTGCCCAAGACCCCGGCACGAGCGCCTCCCGCCGGAAAACCACACCTTCGCCTCCACGATCCTCCACAGCGTCCACCAATGTGTCCCAGCGCAGCGTTCAGCTGTCTTTACATCAGATGCTGGAGTGCAAGAGGAAATACAGTTCCACCCACCCACATGCCCAAGCCCTCAACGTCCACATCTCCAAATTGCTGAGCCTGGAGATGCTGCCCTATAGGCTGCTAGAGACCGAGGCCTTTCGCAATCTCATGGCGGTGGCTGCCCCTCGGTATTCCGTCCCCAGCCGCCACTATTTTTCCTGATGTGCCGTCCCAGCCCTACACCAGCACGTGTCAGAGAACATCATCCGTGCCCTGACCAACGCTGTTTCTGAGAAGGTTCACCTAACCACGGACACGTGGACAAGTGCTGCCGGGCAGGGACACTATATATCACTGACGGCACATTGGGTTAACTTGGTGGAGGTTGGGACCGAGTCTGACCCTAGGGCCGCTCATGTACTGCCCACACCGAGGATTGCGGGGCCTACCTCGGTCACGGTCTCTCAGACCTACTATGCCTCCTCCTCCTCCGACCCCTTCTCCTCCTCCTCCTCCACCGAATTACCATTCGTGGGCACGGCGCCTTCAGTCGGTAGCTCTAGGCGCAGCAGCAGTGCCGTGGGTAAGCGCCAGCAGGCGGTGCTCAAACTGCTGAGCTTAGGTGACAAAAGGCACACCGCCCAAGAGCTGTTACAGGGCATCACGGCGCAGACCGATCTGTGGCTGGCACCGCTGAACCTTAAGCCAGGCATGGTTGTGTGTGACAACGGGCGTAACCTGGTGGCGGCTCTGCAACTCGGCAGACTGACACATGTGCCATGCCTGGCCTACGTGTTCAATCTCATAGTTCAGCGGTTCCTCAAGACATACCCCAATCTGTCTGATTTGCTCACCAAGGTGCGCCGCATCTGTGCGCATTTCCGCAAGTCGACCACAGATGCTGCCACTCTCAGGGCAGCGCAGCGCCGCCTACAACTGCCCGCTCACCGACTGTTGTGCGACGTGCCCACACGATGGAATTCCACATTAAACATGTTATCCAGAGTTTACCAGCAGCGCAGAGCGATTGTAGACTGCCAGATGTCATCTTCCACCAGAACTGGTAGTCAGGTCTCTCAGATTCCTCAAGTCTACAATGAGGAGTGGACGTGGATGTCTGATATCTGCCAGGTGTTGAGCAACTTTGAGGAGTCAACACTGATGGTGAGCGGCGATGCCGCCATTATCAGCCTCACCATCCCGCTGCTTTGCCTGTTGAAAAACTCACTGCTCAGCATCAATTCGGATGCTTTGCGCTTGTCACAAGAGACAGTGGAGGAAGATACGTCGCTTGATAGCCAGAGCACCTTCCGTTCAGTTTCTCAGCACGTATCGGAGGAGGGGGATGAGGATGAGGAGGAAGAGGAGGAGAATGTTGGCGAGACAGTAGAGAGTACCAGTGCTCAGTCCTTAACTCTAGAGCGTGTATGGGCTGAAGAGGAGGACTTGGAGGAGGAGGAGGAGGAAATTGAGAGTCAGGCCAGTGAGGAGAGGGAATTCTTACGTGTTTGGACTCTGGCGCACATGGCATACTTCATGTTAGGCTGCCTATCCCGTGACCCTCGCGTTAGAAGAATCTTTTCAAACACCGATTACTGGGTGTTCACTCTCCTGGACCCACGGTACAAGCAGAACCTTTCCACTCTCATCCCTGCAGAGGAAAGGAGTATGAGAGTGAATAGATATCAACAAGCCCTGGTGCACAAGCTGAAACAATTCTTCCCATCTGATGCCGCTAGCGGCAAAGTGCATAGTTCTGTGAGCCAAGTAGCGGGGGAGAGGAGGCGAGCAGGCAGCTTGACCAGCACTGGCAGGGGAACGCTCTCCAAGGCCTTTGCCACTTTTATGTCACCCCAGCAAGACACTGTTACCTGTCCCCAGTCTAGGCAGAGTAGGGGGGAGCTTTACAGATAGATGGGGAGGGAGTACCTAGCTTACCATACCAACGTCCTGCGTGATCACTCTGCTCCATACAACTACTGGGTTTCAAAGCTGGACACGTGGCCTGAACTGGCGCTGTACGCCTTGGAGGTGCTGGCCTGCCCTGCCGCTAGCGTGCTGTCAGAGCGGGTATTCAGTGCAGCTGGTGGCGTCATCACCGATAAGCGTACATGCCTGTCAACTGACAGCGCTGACAGGCTGACGCTTATTAAAATGAACAAAGCCTGGATTTCACCGGAATTCAAATCTTCTCCGGGGGAAAGCAGCTAAAGATTTAAATAACTTATGTATCCGATTCCTCTTCTCTACTCCTCCTCCTACTCCTCCTCCTCCTACATATTGTCTTTGCCTAACGCTGACCCAAAAAACGCCATTTTTTAGAGGTCCAACTGGCACTCTTTTAGCACAATTTTTCAGGAGGGCCCCCTTCAGGCCCTTTAATCAAGCAATTTTTCCAGAGGTCCACCTACAGGCCCTCTCTCCAAACAATTGTTCCAGAGGTCCACCTACAGGCCCTCTGTCCAAACAATTTTTCCGGAGGTCCACCTACAGGCCCTCTATCTAAACAATTTTTCCGGAGTTCCACCTACAGGCCCTCTCTCCAAACAATTTTTCCGGAGGTCCACCTACAGGCCCTCTCTCCAAACAATTTTTCCAGAGGTCCACCTACAGGCCCTCTGTCCAAACAATTTTCCGGAGTTCCACCTACAGGCCCTCTCTCCAAACAATTTTTCCGGAGGTCCACCTACAGGCCCTCTCTCCCAACAATTTTTCCAGAGGTCCACCTACGGGCCCTCTGTCCAAACAATTTTTCCGGAGTTCCACCTACAGGCCCTCTGTCCAAACAATTTTTCCGGAGGTCCCACCTACAGGCCCTCTCTCCCAACAATTTTTCCAGAGGTCCACCTACGGGCCCTCTGTCCAAACAATTTTTTCCGGAGTTCCACCTACAGGCCCTCTGTCCAAACAATTTTTCCGGAGGTCCACCTACAGGCCCTCTGTCCAAACAATTTTTCCGGAGGTCCACCTATAGGCCCTCTCTCCAAACAATTTTTCCGGAGTTCCACCTACAGGCCCTCTCTCCAAACAATTTTTCCGGAGTTCCACCTACAGGCCCTCTCTCCAAACAATTTTTCCGGAGGTCCACCTACAGGCCCTCTCTCCAAACAATTTTTCCGGAGGTCCACCTACAGGCCCTCTCTCCAATTCCAGTTTCAGTTTTATTTGCGCAAACTGCATACATTTTTATTTTTGGGATAGGTGTGAAAAATAATATTACTTGCGAATCTATATTGCCCAACATTGGATACGGTAGCAAGTAGAAGACCAAACACATGCTGCCCACAGGGTTCCGCAAATTCCTGGTCCACCCGCAAATTCCTTGTCCACAATGTCAAGGAGGACGAGGTTCTGTGGATGAGCAACAAGTCCTTCTGTACTGAAATCGCCGACAAAGTCTCCATCTAGGAACCTACAGACCATTGTGGATAGAGCGGCACAGCTCGCCATCAAAGTGATGAACCCATAAGCCAGACTGCGCAGAGAAGATAATGAATAAATATCTCTGTGGTTATTTTTGCTAAATAAAAGTTAAATAAACCCCCAAAAAATTCATCTGTTCCTGTGCCTGATCCACCCAAGTTGAATCTGTCCCATCCTGAGAAATTCTCCCCCAAGGAGTCCCCACTGTAACTTGCTTCCCATACAACTACTTCACCCCCCGACACCTGTGTCTCGCCATTGTCCACCACCTCCTCAGACAACACTGGTAAATCCCCACTGTCAGCACACGGAAACAGCAAAAGGTCTTGCGAATTGGGGCAGAGAATGTTCTGGGCTAGCACATCAGGGAAGGGGTGACTATGGGGTTCCAGGGAGTACGTGACCACATGCAATATCCATTTAAAAGTCATGCCACACTTGATGTAGCTCATAATTGACAATTGTACCGGTTGATGCTAAATTTTTGGGGTCCTGCGTCGTCATTCTGAGTACACCCGGCTGTTGTCACCCCCACACACGCTATCCCAGGGGGCACTCCTCTGGCTCTTCCAGCGAAACCTCCTTGCCCCAGCCTGCCACCCACCTACAGGCCCACTCTACAAACAATTTACCCGGATAGGGGACGTATACGGTATTAAACTGATAAGAATTGATACCATACGGATTAAAGCAACAGTTTTCCCAAATCCATCTGGCTGTTGTCACCACCACACACGCTAGCCCAGGGTGCACTCCTCTGGCTCTTCCAGCGAAACCTCCTTGCCCCAGCCTGCCCCCCCCACCTACAGGCCCACTCTACAAACAATTTAGCCGGATAGGGGACGTATCCGAAGTTGTACTCATGTTTGTTTTTGTTCTTCTTTTATCTGCCTCCTGACCTGTGATAGGCAGAGCATGGACACGTCCCCTTAGCTGCAGTGGGAAAGACACTCCCCTGGCCAGAGCAAGCTCTTTTTCCGTTTTCCGTGTTCGAAAAATCCATTAAATATAGGGTCCCAAGATAGGGGACATATACGGTATTAAACTGAGAAGAATTGATACCATACAGGTTAAAGCAACAGTTTTCCCAAATCCATCTGGCTGTTGTCTCCACCACACACGCTAGCCCAGGGGGCACTCCTCTGGCTCTTCCAGCGAAACCTCCTTCCCCCCCACCTACATGCCCTCTCTCCAAACAATTTTCCCGGGTAGGGGGACATATTAGATATTGTACTGATTCTGAATTGCCTCCTGCAATAGATAGGAATCGAACCCAGATCAACTGTTTGGGAAGCAGCTATGCTTACCACTATACCACCAGCAGGCACAGCAACTGATAAGAACAGATACTAAACTTGATTTTAGCTGCAGTGCCAGCATGAGCAGTGGTGTCACCTGCAGGCGGTGATGGACCTTCGTTGCACCTAGTTGGGTGCTTCCCTAACATGTGATGGGTATTTGCCTCGCCTTTCTTGGTCTGGGTGAGCACAATTGCCATGAGGGTAACCACCAGGCTGTTGCCTGAGGATTTGGGGTAATGGTGGGATTAAGCAGCCTCAGAGGCATCCATGCATGCTGCCCCTGCTGTTTCCTGTCCATTTCCGTGGTGTTTCCATCATTTTCTGAGGTTTCCAGGTTTTCACCCAGCCTTCCCTAGGCAGAGCCTTGGTCCCCCGCAAAAATGCTCGAGTCTCCCATTGACTTCAATGGGGTTCGTTATTCGAAACGAGCACTCGAGCATCGGGAAAAGTTCGACTCGAATAACGAGCACCCGAGCATTTTAGTGCTCGCTCATCTCTACTAAAAATCTAATGAGGCCCAGATAAAGCACTTTATCAGATTCTAAAAAAGTGAGTGATGTGCACAATACAATATACAGAGAAATAAAATAAACAGGAAATTAAACTCTTTCGTCCATATGATTAAAATGAAATACACAAACTAGCAAAAACCTAGAAAACCTCTCTGGAGGTGACAGTATGATACATTTGGTGAGACACTGGGTCACAAATAATCCTTGTGTTAAAATTGGATACATTTTTTAAATTCTGACACTGGTAAACGAAAAACTAATATTTCTCTAAAATGAATATTCTTGATGCACCTAGATGATCTGGATTAGGCTGATTAATTTAAGTACATTTCATTAGATTGTCATTCAGAAGGAGGTGACTTGTCTTTCCTTGCTTTTAAAACAGAGGGCTTTTTTGCTGGGTTTTCTCCTTTAAAATCCATATATATGTTTAATGAGGCATTGAGTGAAAGTTATATTCTCTGATAGTGGCAACATTTAAATATTTAATCTGTAATGACAGAATTTGTTCTGATTCACTCAGACATTTACATTCCACAGCAAAATATGTATGTCTACATGTAGCCTGAAAAATGAATTACAATATATTCTCAAATCAGCCATCATAAAATCAGACATTTACAGTACTTTGTGAAAACCAAATAATGTAACAGCATGGGCTATGTGAGTTTACATTTTGTCCTTCAGGTATACTGTAGTTTGAAGTTATGCATGTCACAATCACAAGAGACAGGTCAATACATACCATAAACTCAGAATCAAATTTTCAGTAACTTGGAGCGCAACCACTCAACTGTTCACCAGTTCTTCATTCCAGTACTTAGGATCCCGTCCCTGCTGCTTCCAGTAACCATCACCCTTAGCACTGGAATGGAGTGATGGTAAACAGATGGTAATATCAGCACAAAAACAAAATGGGTTTCCATGGCTGAGAAGGTACATGGAAGCTGCATATCAACAAGAACAATAATAAAAGTTGGAGTGGTGTAAAGCACACCATCACTGGACTTTGGAGCAGTCAAATGTGTTCTGTGGAACATAACATGCTCTGTTCTATTTGTCAGTCTAATGGACAAGTGTGGGTTTGGCAAATGCTAGGAGAACGTTACTTGCTGACTACATTGTGAAAAATATAGAGTGTGATGAAGGAGGCATAATGCTATGAGGTTGGTTTGAGGGGTTGGCCAAAGCCGCTTAGATCCCATGAAGGGAAATCTTAATGATTCAGTATACCAAGACACTGAACAATTGTATCCTTCAAACTTTGTGAGAACAGTTTTGGGAAGGCTCCTTTCTGCTTTAGAATGACTGTGCCCCAATGCAAAACAAATTCCAAAGCATGGTTGGGTGAGTTTGGTAGTTTAGTATGATAGAACTTGACTGGTCCACACAGAGCCCTGACCTTATCGAGCACCTTAAGGATGAACAAAACAGATACTGTGAGCCAAGCCCTCTCATACAACATCCGTGTCTGACCTTACAAATGCTCTTCTGGATGAAATGCTCTTCTGGATTCCCACAGACACAGTCCAGAACCTTGCAAAAAGCCTTCACAGAAGACTCAAATTTTAGCTGCAAAGAACAGAAGGTGTAATAATGTGTAGGTGTACTAATACAATTTGTTCATATAATGTGTGTGTCAGGATTCGGGGGCGCTGCGGCCCTCCAGCGGATGTTGGGCGGGTGCGGGCGTTCCCGTGTCCTGACGCTATGCGGCACTCATCCCGAGTGCAAGCCAGAAAATCCTCTTGTAACACTTAGGTTCCTATAGGGTTAAAGCTTTGGCTAGTTTTGCTAGTTTTACTGGCAGGCGTCCCTGCCAGTAATTTTGGTCCATTCAAGGGTGTGGCTGGGATCCCTGCTCCTATCACGCCTTGGGGCTGGGACTCTAGCCACTACTTAGTTTCACACTCGCCATTCATCTGTGCCTGCTATAGAGCCTTGTGCCTAAGCTAGCTACTCTGTGTTTATCCGGTATTCCTGTGACTCTGTACCTTTTTCCCTGGTTTCTGTTACTGTTACCTACCTTTTGTGTTATCCTCTGTTTATTCCTTGCTTGGTTCCTTTACCTTTTACCCCTTCAGTTCCTGACCTGTTTAGGGTTGTTCCTGCTTGTGTTTTGTTTCGGTTGTTTGTCACGTGTTCCACTTTCTTCAGTGCAATTGCAGTCTTCTGTTTGGGCTGGCCTGTTAAGGAGCCAGGTTCCCCCAAAAGGAAGGGACAGTGGTTTGGGAGGAGAGTCAGGGCCTCACTTTGTCTGTGTCATTTGTGTCCCCCTGACCTACTCCTCACATTATAGCAGGCCCATACCCTAGTCGGCTCTCCTGGTGGTTTAATATGAGTACCGATCTATCGGTCACCGACCGCCTGGATGAGCTGATGAATCAGTTTCAGGGCATGGCTGGGTTAATTGTGCAAATGTCGAAGCGTCTGGATGCCATGACTATTACTGCGCCTGGCGCTGCAAACCCACCTGTGTCGCTGCCAGCCCCTGTTTTTCCTGTGCACATTGTCCAGCAGAGACCTAAAAGGCTTCTGCCGGATCGCTTTGATGCGAACCCGGACAGATACCATACTTTCCGGGAGTCCTGTCGTTTGTATTTTCGCTTTAATTTTTTCCCCTCTGAGGCAGAAAAAGTGGCTGTCGTGGTGTCCCTCCTCCAGGGTCCCCCTCAGGATTGGACATTGGCCCTCCCCTCAGATGCTACTGAGTGGAGTTCCCTGGATAGATTTTTTCTGGCCTTTGGCCAAGTTTATGATGATCCTGACCTTGCTGCATTGGCGGAAACTCATTTGTTATCTATTCAGCAGGGTCGCTGCTCTGCTGAAGACTACTGTTCTGAGTTCCGCCAGTAGTGCTCGGCGACTGGATGGCCTGATCAACCCTTGAGAACCCTTTTCAGACAAGGGCTGTCAGATGCTGTTAAGGACTCTATGGTCAGCCATCCTATCTCTGAATCCCTGAGTGACTTTATGGCTTTGGCTGTGACTATTGACAGAAGACTTAGAGAGAGACGCAAGGAAAAGCAAAGGGGATCGACTGTACAGTTTAGGCCAGGCTTTTCTGTCAAACCTCCTTCTACTTTCTCTAAGAATATGCCTTCCCAATTTCAATCACCATCTGCCTCTCAGTCTTTTGGAGAAGAACCTATGTTTTTAGGCTCTACATCTGCTGCTGCTAGAAGGAGACATCGATTGAAGAATGCCTTATGCCTATACTGTGGAAAACCTGGCCATTTCTTGAGGGATTGTCCATCCAAGCCAAAGTCACCACAGGGAAACGCCAGCGCCTGAGTGATCTCCAGGAGGGTCACTCAGGCATACAGGTACCTCCTAATTCTGTTAATAAGTTTTTGTTACCTGTAACCTTGGTTTCTGATTCTAAAATTTTTGCTTGTCAAGCCATGGTGGATTCAGGGTCTGCAGTGAGTTTCATCCATGTGGTTGTTGCTCAGGCCTTGGGTTTGGAGTTAATTCCTTTGTGTTCCCCCTTTTCAGTTTCTGGTGCAGATTTTACTCCCTTGAATGAGGGGAGAATACAATTTTGTACTGCTGAGGTTATGCTAAATGTTGGGTGTTTACATACAGAAAAAATGTCATTTTTTGTGATGGAAAAACTAACTGCAGATCTTATTCTCGGTTTGCCTTGGCTCCGCTTCCATAACCCTGTATTTGATTGGAAAACCACTGACCTGGTGAAATGGGGGAATTCATGTGGTTCACATCTTAAAACTGTTCCTTCCATGATGTGTACTGTGAATAATGATTTGGATATTCCTGAGTTTATTTTTGATTTCAAAGGCATCTTTGATGAGGCCGCTGAGGAAACTCTACCTCCGCACCGGCCTTACGATTACGAGGTGGGATTTCTGGGATACATACTTACCCCTGGTTCTATAAGTATGGATCCACAAAAAGTTGCTGCTGTGGTTGAGTGGGTTAGACCTACTACCTTGAAAGAGGTCCAACGTTTTCTGCGTTTTGCTATTATAGAAAATTTATCAAAACCTTTCTGTGGTTGCTAAACCCCTTACTGATTTAAGTAAAAAGGGGGCTGATCATACCTCTTGGACACATGAAACCGAACTAGCCTTCTCTAACTTAAAAATGTGTTTTACCACTGCTCCAGTCTTGGTTCATCCTGACCCTGAACAGCCTTTTGTCGTGGAGGTTGACGCCTCTGAGATAGGAGTAGGGGCTATCCTGTCTCAGGGAGTTGAACCCTTTACCAACCACCAACCTATAGCCTTTTTCTCCAGAAATTATTTCTCCATAATTATGATATAGGAAACAGGGAGTTACTGGCTATTAAATGGGCCTTTGAAGAGTGGAGACACTTTCTGGAGGGTGCCAGACATAAGATGACAGTGTTAACTGACCATAAGAACCTGCTGTATCTGGACAATGCCAAGAGATTGAACCCCCGTCAAGCGCGATGGGCTTTGTTTTTTACCAGGTTTAATTTTGTGGTAACTTATCGTCCAGGCTCAAAAAATGTAAAGGCTGGTGCCTTGTCCAGAAGCTTTGGTGCCAGTAATGTCCCGATGAGGAACCAGAAAATATCCTCTCTCCCGGCGTAGTTGTTGCCACTTTGACTTCAGATCTTGTGTCTTCTATTGCAGACTCACAGAGTTCTGCTCCTACTACTGTACCCCCAGGTAAACTCTTTGTCTCAGGTCATCTCCGGCTGAAGGTGTTAGAAGACGTCCATTCCTCAGTTTTGTCGGGTTATCCGGGCATCGCGGGCACTGGATACTTGTTGTCCCGTACCTATTGGTGGCCATCCTGGCAACGTGATGTTAAGGCGTTTGTTAAGGCTTGTGAGACCTGTGCTAGGGCAAAGGTTCCTCGACAACTCCCAGAAGGGCTATTACATCCGCTCCCTTTGCCCAACAGGCCCTGGTCTCACATTTCCATGGATTTTATTACTGATCTTCCTCTCTCCAAAGGTAGGTCAGTAATCTGGGTTGTGGTGGATTGTTTTTCTAAAATGTGCCATCTGGTCTCGTTGAAAAAATTGACTACAGCTAGAGTCCTTGCAGGGTTGTTTATCCGCCATATTTTATGCCTTCATGGAATTCCGTCTAACATAGTGTCTGACAGGGGTGTTCAGTTCGTGTCGAGGTTCTGGAGAGAGTTTTGCAGTAGGTTGGGTATCTCGCTGTCCTTCTCCTCCGCCTTTCACCCCAAGACGAATGGGCAGACTGAAAGACTTAATCAGTCACTTGAGCAATATCTTAGGTGTTTCGTTTCTGAATGTCAGGAAAAGTGGAGTGAGTACCTGCCCATGGCCAAGTTCGCTCTAAATAATCATGAAAGTTCCTCGACACGACTGTCCCCATTTTACTGCAACTATGGTTTTCACCCCAGATATTCCGCCGTAACTGGTAACGAATCTAGATTCTCCTCGGTTAAGGACGTCGCTAATCGACTGTGCACAGTCTGGGCAAAGAGTCTTGAGACTCTAAAAAATGCCCAACTCAAGCAGATCAAATATGCAAATAAGAAACGCCGTCCCGGTCCTGAATACGTAGTTGGTGACAAAGTGTGGCTCTCAACTAAAAAATCTCCGTCTTCGAGTACCATCAGCAAAGTTTGCTCCACGCTTTATTGGTTCCTACATTATCACAGAAATCATAAATCCTGTATTGTTCAGATTGCGACTTTCTGGTTCTCTTCGTGTACATCCGGTTTTTCATAAGTCTTTGTTGAAAAAATATATTCCTGCTGTGGTCGCTCGTTCTCCACCTCTACCCGTGGTTGTTCAGGGAGAGTTGGAGTTTGAAATTGAACAAATTATTGACTCTCGCAAAGTACAGAATTCTCTCCAGTACCTTGTACATTGGAAAGGGTATGGTCCTGAGGAGCGTGTCTGGGTGGCTGCCAGAGATCTTCACGCTCCCAGACTCATTAGAAAATTCCACCAATCTTACCCTTCCAAACCTGGAGGTCCTGTTGAGGGTCCGGAGGGGGGGGGTTCTGTCAGGATTCGGAGGCGCTGCGGCCCTCCAGCGGATGTTGGGCGGATGTGGGCGTTCCCGTGTCCTGACGCTATGCGGCACTCATCCCGAGTGCAAGCCAGAAAATCCTCTTGTAACACTTAGGTTCCTATAGGGTTAAAGCTTTGGCTAGTTTTGCTAGTTTTACTGGCAGGCGTCCCTGCCAGTAATTTTGGTCCATTCAAGGGTGTGGCTGGGATCCCTGCTCCTATCACGCCTTGGGGCTGGGACTCTAGCCACTACTTAGTTTCACACTCGCCATTCATCTGTACCTGCTATAGAGCCTTGTGCCTAAGCTAGCTACTCTGTGTTTATCTGGTATTCCTTTGACTCTGTACCTTTTCCCTGGTTTCTGTTACTGTTACCTACCTTTTGTGTTATCCTCTGTTTATTCCTTGCTTGGTTCCTTTACCTTTTACCCCTTCAGTTCCTGACCTGTTTAGGGTTGTTCCTGCTTGTGTTTTGTTTTGGTTGTTTGTCTCGTGTTCCACTTTCTTCAGTGTAATTGCAGTCTTCTGTTGGGGCCGTCCTGTTAAGGAGCCGGGTTCCCCCAAAAGGAAGGGACAGTGGTTTGGGAGGAGTGTCAGGGCCTCACTTTGTCTGTGTTATTTGTGTCCCCCTGACCTACTCCTCACAGTATGCTATAAAGACTGAAATTGTCAGTATTTCAAACAAAATAGAGAAAAAAAAATCCATTCTTCTTTCAAATCTAAGACAATCCACAGCTATTCATGATCCTCTTTCCACTGTGAGATGACAACTTAGTGCTATAGTTCAGAAAGAACGTGCAATTAAAGGGATCAAAAAAGAAACAGTTTGCACAAGAACATGGGAAGTGAACATCTGAGATGTGGAATATGTCTAAATCGGAGATCTTTGAAAGCAACAGAAGACATAAGTCGGAGATCTTTGAAAGCAACAGAAATAAGTCTTTATGAACAATGTTTTTAACCATCAGTAAAACATGATGGAGGATTAGTTAATGTTTTGTATAGTATATGATAATAAGTAATAATTACTGTAAGTACACACAAAATGTCAGTACATGGGAAAACGTTCTACATTTTTTAGGTTCCACAGATTGCCCGTGCTATATTTCTCATTTTTTTTAAAGTTGTCATACAGATTTTAGAGAATCCAGGTGTTAATTAGCACACATTTACAGACAGTACTGAGATGCAGAATCTTCTTTTTATTTGCATCACAATAAATGTAAAATCGCTTATATCCCATTCAAAACGCTACACAATGAAAGGGATCAGAAAGCAATACAGCTGCAAAATAGAACAAGAAACAATCTCTCTTTTTAACTAAAAAGATAAATACATACTGCTACCCAAATGCTTCCATTACACATGTTCCATATTTTACTTTTTTTTTTCTAAATTCTGTTTTTATAACCATACATTTAGACAAAAAGTTTTGTGAGCTTAACTGAATTTTAGAAGTACACCTTTCAGCTTAAGTGCTGCCGAAAGACTGACTGTACTGAGAATACAGCCATGAATGAGGTTTCCAATTATGAAGTTCTAATATATTAAATACCTTTTCAAGATATTTTTATAGAATGGAGGAACGACATCCTGCAGGGTTGTAAGGAAGGCTTGTTCCAGATCTGGCTGATTTTAGACTTATGGTTCCAGCTAACGCGGTCATTTATACAGACAGGTGTTTTAGACGTCGGTCTTAATAACCCCATGCGCTAGCAGGGATCCACCAAAGTTATGAAGAGCCCTCTATATAACTTTGGTGCATCCACTGCTGGTCTAAATCTTGGCCAGCAGGTGCAGAAAATAATAAAGGAGAAGGGCCTGCTGGCCCATCCCCGCCAACCCAATACCCTTTTTTAGACCTAGCGTGAGCTGGGAAAAGTCGCAGATTGCGGCACAATAACCAATCTGCAACAGATATACACAAGAAAATTGGCGTATATCAGTTAATAAATGAGCCCCTAATCTGTACCTAAATTTATAACGAATTATCATGAAACTTTCTAAAAATGTATTGGAAGTTCAGTTGTCTATCCAACATCTATTCTCCTGTATACTGTTGTGTATGGGAATATGGATTCCCCTATGGCTTCACTGAGCGCTGTACAGGCTGGAGCATTGCTGCTCTTTCTGTACCAGCGCCGCTCTTTCTCATGCCTGGCATACTGTACCTGAACGGCTTCCAGGTGAAATGAATTTATGGGCTTTAGCAGAGCTGGCACAGGCAGAGGAGCAATGTGGTAGGCTTTATGCAGAGCTCCTGCTCCTGCCTATGCCTTCTCTGCTAAAGCCCCTAAATGCTATCCATTTCACCGGAGAGCCAGACACATGTACAGTACGCCAGGCTTGAGGAAGAGCAGCGCTATTACAGGAAGAGCAGCAATGCTCCAGTCTGTACAATGTTCAGTGCAGTTACAAGGGATACTGTACTTCCAATGTACAGAAGTACAGATTGCGTCCTACGAATAGGACTTCAGGGGCCTATTTCACTAGGAAAAGTAAAAAAGATAATGTAAATATATTAGAAATATTATTTTTATGCAGACTTTCAATAGATTTTAATAAAGTTTTGATATAAATTTAAGTACATTTTAAGCAATTTAGAGGCATTAAGTACGACAAGGGCATCAAAGTACTATGGCACCTAAATTAAGTCTTTAACCTCATAATTCTGTCTAAAAATGAGTATGCCAAGATATCTATTTCTAACTGCTGTATAACAGTGTTCAGTGCACAGGAACCCAGCAGACCCCATGAAGAGAAAAATTCCCTATTTTACAATAAGTT
Source organism: Rhinella marina (assembly GCA_900303285.1). Lineage (NCBI taxonomy): Eukaryota > Metazoa > Chordata > Amphibia > Anura > Bufonidae > Rhinella > Rhinella marina. The sequence goes on from ONZH01012336.1 coordinate 15,196, forward strand.
TAGTAAAAGTGTAACTTGAAGATTCTGGACCCCAATGCAGTCAATCAGTGGTACTCCATCCCAAGTTCCTCACTGCAGATCTGTAGCAATATACAGTACAGAATATAAGACCACATCCACATGTAGAGGAAAAATTTTACAAGGAAATATAAACATGCTGGTTAATTTTCATAAATATGCTCAGCATGCTATGAAGAACCTGCTGATTTTCACTGTGAACTTCACCATTTCAATGGAAAGGATGGAGTCCATGGCTCATCCACAGTAAAAGCCATGGCAAAATCCATATACTGTATCATTGTTGCTGTACTGTGGTCTGGTGCCAAAATCTGCAGAGAAGAAAGTCCTCTACATATGGACTAACCCTTAGAGAAGATATTGCTGAAAAACACACTAAAAAATGCTAAGCTTTACAAAATGAATGCGGAGGTATGTAAATACAGCCACATATTATCAGTGTCTATACTCAATAGCAAACCTTATGTTTTTGAATATGCCACTTGAAGCTCATCAAGAGAATGCCAAGAGTGTGCAAAGCAGTAATCAAAGCAAAAGGTGGCTACTTTGAAGAACCTAGAATATAAGACATATTTTCAGTTGTTTCACACTTTTTGTTTTTTTTGTATATAATTCCACATGTGTTAATTCATAGTTTTGATGCCTTCAGTGTGAATCTACAATTTTCATAGTCATGAAAATACAGAAAACTCTTTGAATGAGAAAGTGTGTCCAAACTTTTGGTCTGTACTGTAGATGCAAAGTATTCTTTTCCATCACACAAATCTTAAGTTTAAGCCACATTTTTCTGGCAAGAGTGTTACCAGTGTAGGTGTTATGTATCAATGTCATTTCAATGAAGGTGTTAATCCACAGCAAACAAGAATTTTATTTTAGTTTGTAATCATTGTAATTTTATTTTATTTTTTAGTTTTTACAATTCAGCCTTACTAGCATGGGGTTGTGATACCATACTGTATACTAGTATTGTGTTTCCCTGAAGCATATGAATAATTATGCAAATTACATAAATTATTTGAACATAATAATTCACCCCTGTTCAGTTAGCATGCTAGAACAACATCTTTACAAGCAGCCCTGAGTAATAACACATTTTTATTGCTTCATGTCAACAGTGACCTCCTAAAATGATTACAATTACCATTTAGAATGAGAGGAAAGTGACCTAGTTCAGAAACCTTTACAGGTATATTAGTCACACTATAAATCAGCCTTACATATAAAATATATATAAATTAAAATAAGTCAAGGGTTAAATCGGCCAATGATAGTCTTATACAGTGCCTTGCGAAAGTATTCGGCCCCCTGGAACTTTTCAACCTTTTGCCACATTTCAGGCCTCAAACAAAAAGATATAACATTTTAAATTTTTTGTGAAGAATCAACAACAAGTGGGTCACTATTGTGAAGTGGAACGAAATTTATTGGATCATTTAAACTTTTTTGTAATAAAAAAACTGAAAAGTGGGGCGTGAAAAATTATTCGGCCCCCTTGCATTAATACTTTGTTGCACCACCTTTTGCTGCGATTACAGCTGCAAGTCGCTTGGGGTATGTCTCTATCAGTTTTGCACACCTAGAGACTGAAATTCTTGCCCATTCTTCCTTGCAAAACAGCTCGAGCTCTTTGAGGTTGCTTGGAGAGCGTTTGTGAACAGCAGTTTTCAGCTCTTTCCACATATTCTCAATTGGATTCAGGTCTGGACTTTGACTTGGCCATTCTAAGACCTGGATATGTTTATTTTTGAACCATTCCATTGTAGATTTTGCTTTTATGTTTGGGATCATTATCTTGTTGGAAGATAAATCTCCATCCTGGTCTCAGGTCTTTTGCAGACTCCAACAGGTTTTCATCCAGAATGGTCCTGTATGTCCTGTGGGGATGGTGTGTTCAGGGTGATGAGCTGTGTTGCTTTTTATGCCAAACATATCATTTTGCATTGTTTCCAAAAAGTTTGATTTTGGTTTCATCTGACCAGAGCACCTTCTTCCACATGTTTGATGTGTCTCCCAGGTGGCTTGTGGCAAACTGTAAACAAGACTTTTTATGGATATCTTTGAGAAATGGCTTTCTTCTTGCCACTCTTCCATAAAGGCCAGATTTGTGAAATGTTTGACAGATTGTTGTCCTATGGACAGACTCTCCCACCTCAGCTGTAGATCTCTGCAGTTCATCCAGACTGATCATGGGCCTCTTGGCTGCATCTCTGATCAGTCTTCTCCTTGTTTGAGATGAAAGTTTAGAGAGATGTCCGGGTCTTGGTAGATTTGCAGTGGTCTGATACTCCTTCCATTTCAATATGATCCCTTGCACAGTGCAGCTTGGGAAATATTTTGGTATCCAAATCCGGCTTTAAACTACTCCACAACAGTATCACGGACCTGCCTGGTGTGTTCCTTGGTCTTCATGATGCTCTCTGTGCTTTAAACAGAACCATGAGACTATCACAGAGCAGGTGCATTTATACAGAGACTTGATTACACACAGGTGGATTCTATTTATCTTCATCAGTCATTTAGGGCAACATTTGATCATTGAGAGATCCTCAATGAACTTCTGGAGTGAGTTTTCTGAACTGAAAGTAAATGGGCCGAATAATTTTGCACGGCCAACTTTTCAGTTTTATTATTACAAAAACAGTTTAAATATTCCAATAAATTTCGTTCCACTTCACAATTGTGACCCACTTGTTGTTGATTCCTTACCAAAAATGTAAAATGTTATATCTTTTTGTTTGAAGCCTGAAATGTGGCAAAAGGTTGAAAAGTTCCAGGGGGCCGATTACTTTAGAAAGGCACTGTATATATCTATCTATCATTTTGAACATTTTTAAATGCTCTTGTTTGCATGGAGATCTTTTATTTTTTCTCATGTGGTTCTGGAGCCTCTCTGGCTCTCCACATATTTTAATTGAATTTGATTATAAGATCAGACTTTCAGAGAAAAGAAGGAAAGACGGTTTATACACAAACATAGAAGATGATTCTTTATGGAGCAGTGAGACTGTGGAACTCTTGGCTTGAGGAGATGGTGATGGTGAATTCTCTAAGAGAGTTCAAGAGGGGCTTGGATGTATTTCTGGAGGGTAATAATATTAAAGGTTATAGTTACTAGAGAAGGGTCGTTGATCCAGGGAGTTATTCTGATTCCCTGATTGGAGTTGGAAAATATATTTTTTTTCCCCTAAAATGGGGAAAATTGGCTTCTGTCTCATGAAGGTGTTTTGCCTTCCTCTGAATCAACTTTTCCGTATAGCAGGTTGAACTGTATGGATGGATATGAGGTGGTTGAAGAAAATGTCTTGTACCAGCGCTTCCTCTTAAAACTTTTTTTTCATTTTTAAAAATAAATAATAAATAAAAGAGAAACAACATATAGACCTGTAGGTGTGGTTTAAAAGTCTAAATAATGCATTTTGGGGTTTTCCGCCTTCCTCAGATGAAGGACTTTTTATGTATTGATTATGTATTTTATGTATTATACTGAAATACACCAATATTAAGTGTATTTCAGGCGTAGTTGGTGTCGCAATGGTCAGTTGCACCACAATGTGTGACTTTTCCCCGCTCATGCCAGGTCTAAAATTGTGGGCGTGGTGTGGAAGGAACCGTCTCATTCATCATTTTCTATGCCTGGTTTAGGCATAGAAAATGGTCTAAATTTAAGACAGCTAGGAAGCTGGCTTACATTTAGACTGGTGCAGGAGACCTGCGCCTCTTAATAACTTTGGCAGATCCAAGGCCAGCTATGGGTCTTTGTTAAGACCGGTGTCTAAAATGCCAGTTTTAATAAATGCTCCCCATTTTTACTATATGCATCTTTATATCTTGCCCTTTTGTAAATCATTAGACATGAATTAAATTATCTCCTTGTATGTTTATATCTAGTTAGCGAGAAAGTCATTCACATTATTAAGTTATTAGTTTTAGGTCTTGGGGACTCAGATTGATGTTTTTCTCCAGGAAGTAATATTATTTTTTAAACCTGAGATTGACCACATTAAATTAATTCTGATGATAAATATGAAAAGCAAGAGTCATCCACAGGGAACTTGCTTTTATATGACAACTGCTTACAGTTCGATATTGTATAAAACCTAGCACAAAAAGTTCTGTATAGAAAGGAATATTTATTTTATGATTGCCATTTATATTTAGACAACAACCACAGTTTAAAAAGAATCATAGTGAATGAATATGTAAAAAATATTCATTTTATTATCTGTGTCTATTGATACGTTTCTTTCTCTTACCATATAAAACCATTATAAAGGCTAAGGCAATCTTCATACACTCTGTCACAAACAGACCTTTACAAAGCTCCATCAACAAAAAAGTAATTATTTTCAAAATATAGTGACACAAAGCAAATTTTTTTTCAAGACAAAAGACTTTTTTAAAGAGTAGTAAAACTTAAAAAATTGATATTGCAGTAATTGCACTAACCTTCAAAATAAAGTTATGATATTTTACAGAACAGCGAATGCTTAAAAAACAAAACCCAAAAAACAAAAGAGGAATTGCAGTGTTTTTTTTCCATTCCACCTCCGTTTTGTGTATATATACACAGCTGAGTGTATGTGTGTGTGTATGTGTGTGTGTATGTCCGCTAAAGGAATCCGTACCGCTGCAGCTACAATCACAAAATTTTGCACACATGTACATCAGGTGTCCGGGAAGGTTTTAGAACAGTTTTTCAGCTGCTGCGCGCTGATGAAGGTGGCCGCTTGAGCTCTGAGCTCCTCCACACCAGCACATAGAAGCGACTGAATCCCTGCACCCTGTGCCTTTTTTCAACTCAATTAATGAGCTACGCCATGCCTAAACGCAGGAAGAATACAATGGGTCCCAAGAAAATCTGGGACTTTTATTTTTCCCAGCATCCAGACCCAGTGCGGGAAGACGCTCCGCTGTTGGCTGTTGGAAGACGAGGTCAGATGTCAGCCAGTCAGAAGAAAAAGCGGTTCAGTGCCTCCGGTGGCGATCGCGGCAGGGGTAAGCCCGAAAGCCCCTCCAGCGTCCCCGCCAGCATTCCCGCCAGACAGATCCCGGACACGTGGCAGCGGCCATCTTGGCCCAGAGCTCCATGCTACGCAGCAAGACCTGCCGCCGTCTACTCACCTCAATCCACATACATCTGGCCCGGAGGTAAACCCGATCACGCAGGCAAGTCCTGATATAGACTCATCTGTCATTTTAGACAATCATCCGGTCTCAGATAAAGGGGTCACAGAACTTACCTTGAAAACTATGCTACAGGCCCTGAGACAGGCACTGACCGCAAATATGAAAGAGCTCCTCTTACCACTCAGTGATGCTCTCAAGGAGGTAGAAGGCAGAGTTCAGCATGTAGAATCTAAGATGGGGAGTTGATGGCTTCTCATAATGATCTTATTGATGCACATTATAATCTGGAAAGTGATGCTAAGCTGATGCAGGGAAAACTGACGGACTTCGAAAATAGGGCACGCCGCAACAATAAAAAGCTCAGAGGCATACCTGAAGCGGTCGCTCCGACTGAGTTGGCCGAATACTTCACGGGGCTCATGAAAGTACTTATACCAAACTGCCAACCTGCAGATTTATCATTGACAGGATCCACAGAGTGGCGAAACCAAAACATCTTGCGGACTCTGTTCCACGGGATGTGCTCGTCAGAGTGAACTTTTTTCATATCAAAGAGCAACTTCTTCAGGCAGCGAGACAGCAATCACCTCTGCCAGATCCCTATCACCAGATTGCCCTCTATTCAGATTTATCTGCGCCAACACTGCGGACAGTGCAGACTGAGAATTTGCTCCTCTCCTCGCTACTTTGAAGGAAAATGGAATTGTATATCGGTGGGGATATCCTACAAGACTGATTGTTAAATATAACAACTCCATGTATATCCTTAAATAACCAGCGGAGGGAACCGCTTTTGTTCAAAAATTTCAGCTTAAGATTGCACCTGATTCAAACCGTCACCCACCGCCAAGACCCTTATCTACAGAATGGCGTACAGTTACGCGCTGACTGATCTTCAGCCATACTGGCTTCATCTCTTTTATCTTACAGGACTGCTGGTCCGCATGTCTACACTTCAGCCAAGGTTGAACTTTTTCCCCATACCTCTGCGGGATGGCGACCATGAGAATGGACTCTACCCATCCCAACCACTGGATAAGTTTAGATCCACTGTTATCTTGCTTTTTGCATAACCTGTTAATGTTTTTTCTTTGTTTGTTTTTTTATGTTTTTCTATGTATACGCCAGACAATAGATGTGGGTTCAGTGGGATTTACTGCATTCCATAGGAGGGGAAGTGGTTCTGGTTTCCGGGATCCTCTTTATTCCATTTATAGTCAAATATTTAATTATGGTACTGAAAACAACATCCCTCAATGTTAACGGACTTAATAGTCCCCACAAACGCGATCAAATGTGGAAAGAAGCATTATAACTAGAGATGAGCGAGCACTAAAATGCTCGGGTGCTCGTAATTCGAGACAAACTTTTCCCGATGCTCGGGTGCTTGTTTCAAGTAACGAACCCCATTGAAGTCAATGGGAGACTCGAGCATTTTTTGCAAGGGACCAAGGCTCTGCCTAGGGAAGGCTGGGTGAAAACCTGGAAACATTAGAAAATGATGGAAACACCATGGAAATGGACAGGAAACAGCAGGGGCAGCATGCATGGATGCCTCTGAGGCTGCCTAATCCGACCATTACCCCAAATTCTCCTGCAACAGCCTGGTAGTTACCCTCATGGCAATTGTGCTCACCCAGACTAAGAAAGGCGAGGCACATGCCCATCACATGTTAGGGAAGCACCCAACTAGGTGCAACGAAGGTCCATCACCCATGCCCATGCTGGCACTGCTCTCCTATCCCCAGCCACGCAATAAGGCATAAGCCTGACACAGCATGGCGGTGACACCAACAAGTGACCAAGTTAGATGAGGTAGCAGGTGAGCCACCCAAAAATTTAGCCTAACGCAGCATGGCGGTGACAACAGAGTGACCGAGTGACACTGCGGGAGCAGGCGAACTACATAAACATTTTTTGTGGCCCTGTATGGCGGCGGTGACAACAGAATGACTGAGTTAGTATGCGGTAGCTGGTGAAGCACCCAAAAATTTAGCCTCACACAGCATGGCGGTTACACCACCAATGACTTTGTCCGACTGAGAATGCAGTGAAATGGCTTTTGTTGAGCCTCCAAAAATTTTTTTCTTTTCGGAGTACATAAAGTCGGTACTTGCGCCTCCTGAAAAATTGTTTTGGACTGTCTGTTTGACGCTCCTGAAACATTGTTTTACACTGTCTGTAGTTGACACTGCGGAAAAATTGTTTGGAGAGAGGGCCTGTAGGTGGCCCTCCGGAAAAATTGTTTAGAGAGAGGACCTATAGGTGGACCTCCGGAAAAATTGTTTGGAGAGAGGGCCTGTAGAGGGCCCTACAGAAAAATTGTTTAGAGAGAGGGCCTGTAGGTGGACCTCCGGAAAAATTGTTTGGAGAGAAGGCCTGTAGGGGGCCCTCCGGAAAAATTGTTTAGAGAGAGGGCCTGTAGGTGGACCTCCAGAAAAATTGTTTAGAGAGAGGACCTGTAGGTGGCCCTCCGGAAAAATTGTGGTAAAAGAGTGCCGGTTGGACCTCTAAAAAATTGCATTTTTTGGGTCAGTGTTAGGCAAAGATGACAAGGAGTAGAGAAAAGGAATTGGATACATAAGTAATGTTAATCTTTAGCTGCTTTCCCCTGGAGGAGATTTGAATTCCGGTGAAATCCAGGCTTTGCTCATTTTAATAAGCGTCAGCCTGTCAGCGCTGTCAGTTGACAGGCGTGTACACTTATCGGTGATGACGCCACCAGCTGCACTGAATACCCGCTCTGACAGCACGCTAGCGGCAGGGCAGGCCAGAACCTCCAAGGCGTACAGCGCCAGTTCAGGCCACGTGTCTAGCTTTGAAACCCAGTAGTTGTATGGAGCAGAGTGATCGGTCCGGACGTTGGTATGGTCAGCTAGGTACTCCCTCACCATCATTCTGTAAAGCTCACCCCTACTCTGCCGAGACTGGGAACAGGTGACAGTGTCTTGCTGGGGTGACATAAAACTGGTAAAGGCCTTGGAGAGCGTTCCCCTGCCAGTGCTGGACAAGCTGCCTGCTCGCCTCCTCTCCCCCGCTACTTGGCCCACAGAACCATGCCCTCTGCCCCTAGCGGCGTCAGATAGGAAGGATTGTTTCAGCTTGTGCACCAGGGCCTGTTGATATTGATTCACTCTCATACTCCTTTCCTCTACAGGGATGAGAGTGGAAAGGTTGGAAATCGGTGTTTGAAAAAATGCTTCTAACGCGAGGGTCACGGGATAGGCAGCCTAACATGAAGTCTGCCATGTGCGCCAGAGTCCCAACACGCAAGAATTCCCTCTCCTCACTGGCCTGACTCTCCATTTCCTCCTCCTCCTCCTCTTCAGCCCATAAACGTTCAAGAGTTAAGAAGGACTGAGGTCAGTAGCAACCTGACAAGTGGTTTGTGACTCTGGGAAGGGTCCAGAAAACAGTTCCTGAGAGTATGCCGGATCGCATACTCTGGGAGGGGGCAGACTGGGGGGAAGGAGGTTGAGGTGGAGGAGCCAGAGGAGTGCTTCCTTGGGTAACGTGGGTGGACTGCGTGGAAGACTGACTGGTGGACAAATTACTTGAAGCATTGTCCGCAATCCATCAGCTGTTCGCACTGTTGTGGTTTCAACAGTCCTCTACCACGTGTCCCTGTAAGTTGAGACATGAAGCTAGGGAGTGTAGCTCTGCGGCGTTCCCCTGCTCCCTCATCAGCAGGTACTGTCTCACCCTGCCCAGGACCACGGCTTCTGCCCCCTGCAGTAATTGAATGCCCATGCCCACACCCTCGTTCTCGACCCTTAGCCCTGGGGTTCAACATTTTCTGTATATAAGTGTATTATATTATATATATATATATATATATATATATATATATATAAATGGGCCTGCTGTACTGAAACCCACAAACTTGTTCAATCTGAACAAGTTAATATATAGGTGGATAAGGTAGAGCAAAATTACGTGTGTTATTATGTACTGTGCAGTATAGAGCAATTACACTGAAACTATTAGATTAGGCAGACTTGGTCTGCTTAAGTGCAACCCAGACAAATGTCGCACAGAGATTTTTGTAATGTAGCTTTATCAGTGAGAGCAAAAGACCTTTTTTAATTACATGACGTACAGTATTGGTCACCTGGACAGAAAATACGGATTGTGGTTTGTGGTGAATGGACAGCTGAACTGTGACACACATCATGGTTCCACACAGCTGTATGAAATGGATTTGTATCACTGAGATTAAAAAATAAAAAAAGAAAAAAATTGTTATATATGGCGATATCTGCACTACTAGTGCCAGCCAGCCCAGCCAGGAGACAAAAAAAAAGTGTCTTGTAGGGCTGTTGGGTTCTGTTGAGATCACTCCTGCCTAACAGAGAACTAAATCCAGGCCCTAACACTCTCCCTGAAACGCAGCAGATCTGTCCCTAACGACATCCAGGCAGCAACTGAGCCGAGCACCGCAGGCAGTCACTAGTATATTCCAGGGTCACCTGATCTGGCCAGCCAACCCCTGCTATCGACATGTAAGGGCCCCACGTGATGCTGGGTGTAGCGCAGAGTCTCCTGGCTTGTGATTGGCTGAGTTTATAGGCGCCAAAAATTCAAAATGCGGGAGATGCCATTTCCTCGAGCATGACGAGATACTCGTCCGAGCAGCGATCACTTACGAGTACCCTAATACTCAAACGAGCACCAAGCTCGGACGAGCATGCTTGCTCATCTCTAATTATAACTGAAATGCGATATATATTTTGTGCCATAGAAACACATTTGTTAGCGAAAGATGCTAGTAGACTTAAACATCATGGATTCCCGGAATTGTTCCAGTCCCAATTCACCTCCAAATCCAGGGGAGTACTGATAGCTATTAAGAACACCGTTGCTTTTCAGCTAATTGACCAACATATAGACACACAGGGTAGGTTTGTGATCTTGGTTTGCTCTATGACCAATGTGATATACACTTTAGCGGCCGTATACGCACCTAATAGGCGACAGTCATGTTTCTGTAGAAAAATGCTTCAACATGTCCTAAAGCTGAGGCAAGGTAAACTCATTATACTAGGTGACTTTAATAGCATACTTAACCCTGACCTTGACACCACTACACCAACCCGAAGCGTTCAGCCATCCCCATTGAAACAACTCTTCTGGAAGGAAGGTCTGTATGATGTTTGGAGGACGTTGCATGAGTCTGAGAGGGACTGTTCCTTCTTCTCGGCCTCCCATAACTGTTACTCTAGTATTGACTTTATTCTCACTGACCAATATTCTCTCCTTCTAATTTCTGCAACCTCTATTGGTGATATATCATGGTCAGACCATGCCCCAATATCTATTATGTTAGAAGAAGCCTTTAGTCACCCTCCAACCTCACCTTTGAGGAGTAACTCATATAGTCTGCACAACCCTACCCACACCCAAACAATTGCCACTGACCTCAAAGCATATTTTGAACTCAATGAGGGTTCCGTGGAGGATCCATTTTGTTTGTGGAATGCTCACAAAGCAGTGATAAGGGGTTCCTTCATAAAATTGAACCATATCCTTAAGAAACAAAGGGAACGTAAACTGCACACTTTGTTGAAGGAACTACGTACCCTTGAATCACTCAACAAAGCCACCCAAACCCCAGCCCTACAGACTAAGCTTACTGATGTACGGAAACAGCTCAGAGACCACTTATTAGCAGATTACAACAAACATCTGTTTTATATGAAAGCAAGATATTATTCCCAGAATAATAAAGCGGGCAAGTTACTAGCGGCCAGACTTGAAGAACAATCCTTGAAGTCTCACATCCCACATATATTGGACACTGATAACACTACTAAAATTACTCATCCCATCAAAATTGCTGACCAATTTAAAAAATATTACGCCTCACTATACAACCTGCAAAGTGACCCCCTTACTACGAAACCTTTTACACCTGACATCAAAGACTTCCTGTCCACGACCAATCTTCCTGCCCTTACAGCAGACCAAATTGACCAATTGAACGCTGATTTCTCAATTACAGAAATCACCACTGCTATCTGCTCCTTACCATCAGGCAAATCTCCCGACCCTGACGGACTGATAGGGGAATATTACAAATCATTCACGCATTTACTTGCTCCTTATTTGAGACGCGTATACCATAAAGCGATGATAACTGGTCAAATGCCATGAGAAAATCAAGAGGCTATGATAGTTATCCTACCTAAACCAGGCAAATCCCCTGACGGACCACATAATTTTAGACCAATATCCCTCCTTAATGTGGACATAAAACTATATGCTAAGTTGATAGCGAATAGAATTGCTCCGTTACTGCCTAGCCTGATTCATGAGGACCAGGTGGGGTTCGTAAAGGGTAGGCAGGCTTATGAAAATACAAGACGGGTACTGAATATACTCCACTATGTCAATCATCACAAAATACCCGCGCTGTTTGTATCACTGGATGCCGAGAAGGCGTTTGACCGTATTGATTGGTCATACGCCTTCTCGGTACTAGAGCGCTTTGGATTCAAAGGGAAAATATTTCAGGCCATTACTGCCCTATATTCCTCTCCATTAGCAAAAGTTTACACTAATGGTGCTATGTCAAGTAGCTCCAATATTACTAATGGCACTCGCCAGGGTTGCCCCCTGTCCCCATTAATATTTGTTCTGTGTATGGAACCACTTGCATCCACTCTCAGAACTGACCCGGAAGTTAGGGGCATTCATATAGGTAATCGGGAACACACTGTATCATTGTATACAGACGATGTGATATTGACCTTATCTGACCCTATATGTTCTCTGGATAAAGCCCTCCGGTGGATTGAGCGTTTTGGCCACCTATCCATGTATAAACTAAACACGACTAAGTCACAAGCTATGCCGCTTTCCCTTTCCTCCTCCCTACTACACACCTTGCAGCATAAATTCCCTCTTGATTGGCAATTGCACAAAATTGGATATTTAGGTACCCATATTACAGCATCCTTTGACCAACTATACAAACACAATTACCTACTCATGCTTTCTGACTTAAGGAACGAAACAACCCATCTCTCCAAATTTGAGATATCATGGACAGGCAGGATAGCGACTTTTAAAATGCTCCTGTTACCAAAACTCATGTATCTGTTCCGTACTGTCCCCATACCAGTCCCATCCAGGTTTTTTACCGATGTTCAACAATGTATATCCAAGTTCATATGGTCAAACTGTAGACCTAGGGTGGCTTACCCCATTCTAACAAAACATAAACTGTATGGGGGCCTCGGAGTACCCAACATAAAAGCGTATTATATGGCCTTACGAATTGAAGTGGTAGCTCAGTGGAAGAAAGGTACTGTGACTAATTGGACGCAAATTGAAACTGCCCTAGTCTTCCCGACCTCCCTTAAAGCCCTCTCTTTTGAATTCAGAAAGACCCCCTCAGACCCTGACAAAAATTTTTCCATTATCAGTTCTCACGTTAAAATGCTGGAGAGACTTTCATTCTACCACTACTGATAAAGCACCTGACACATGGGAGGGGGGTACCCCTATCATACCTGGGTCTTCATATCCCCGGTTTAGATATCTGGAATTGGGTGGCGCATGGTATAGAAAACATTTCTCAATTGTATGCAGATGAGGTTTTACTTTCCTTTGAGCAGCTTAGACACACATACCCTTTGCCATGTGGTGATTTCTTTAAATACCTGCAAATTAGGCATTTTCTATCTGCCAACCATAAAGGAATCACCACAGGCAACCCTAACCTCCTACACTATCTTAAAGGTAGATCAAAAATTTTGCGGAATGTCTATGGGCTTATTACTTCACTCACTTTTTGATAAGTCTAAACCATATGATTCATGGGAAAAAGACCTGGGCCTTTCCTTTGCACCTAACAAGTGGCTTTCGGCGCTACGCACACTTAATTTAGCCTACAAGTGCAGCTCACACTATGAAGCTGCTATGAAAACTTACCTTAGATGGTACATGACTCCGGATAGACTGCACAAGATTTATGTTACTACCTCTCTGCTATGCTGGCGCAATTGCGGCCAGATAGGCACTTTGCTACACACTCTTTGGTCTTGTCCGAGGAGTAAACATTATTGGCAGGAGGTATTCCAAATTTTGTCCACAATTACTTCTTATCCCATACCAGCAGTGGCACATACAGCCTTACTATTTGTAGATCTAGATACAATCCCAAAACCTGGTAGACTCTTATGTTGTAAAATTCTGGTTATAGCAAAACCGGTAATTACCAGACACTGGAAAACGTCTGTGGCACCTCCAATACAGGAAACTATTTCCACTATCAACACTACCTACAGATATGAGAAAGCACTAATGTCGGCTAAAATGTTCCATTCTATATGGCGATTGTGGGCTAACAGTACATATTCTACCTCAACCTAATATGTTTTCGTTATGATACCTGGATGTCAATATGTATAGGTTATTTACCTACTGACTCATACCTATAATACCATTTCTGTACCTAGCGATTGTTATATTGTCTGTATTATTGTCACCAGTAATGTTGATTGTATGATCCAATTGTGCCCTGTTATTGGCATTGTACACATGACTAGCCTTATATACAATGTTCTTACTATTGTGTACACTACTTGTATAAGAGATGTGTATATGACTGACATGTCTCGGTTTACTCACTTATGTTTTGAAAACCAATAAAAACTATTTGAACAAGAACAGTTTTCAGCTCTCCAGGACGTACCGTTCCTGAGATATTCCCAAAAAATGCATTAGCCAATAGTAGCCTGGTCACATGACCCTTATCAGCCAATAGAAGCTCACAGGCAGTCTCCACACACCAGGTTTCTATGACAACCTAGCCAGTTCACTGCTGTTGGTCTGCATTAAAGAGGCAGAGCACTGTGGATGACAATGGTAAAGGGGTATTTCGGTTACTATAAATATAACTTATGTTTTAGACCAATTCATCATCAATCATTACCTCATATAATGTAAATTTCACATATTTACTGTTCAGTAGTAATAAAAGATTATTATGTATTAAGATTATTATGGCATCGACCTGTAATTCAGGCCACCGTCAAAAGAAGGACTTAAAAGCCCCACCCCCAGATCCCACTAAGTCACGCCCTGACTCAGTCACGCCACGCGCCTTCCATGCCGTATTTGACCGGGATTAAAAATATAGGTAAAAATCACCTTCTTTCAGCTGCAAGGGGTGGGGGGAGGGTAACTTTCTCCCTGTAGCTCATTGCTCAGACTGCACAGTGCTGCTGCTGAGAATGAGCTGTTCAAAAGGACATCCCTGTGTCCATCCAGGCCCTGCACATGACAGAGGACAGGGAGTCTGAAAGCTAGACTGTCCAGCCTAAAACAAGACCTCTGGCCACCCTAGGGGCAGGCTGATGTTAGGGTGGACAGTCCAGTTTTCTGGCTACCTGTTCACTGTCCGACGCAGTGCCTGGACAGACACAGGGATGTCCACCCTTTCAATAGCTCACACTCAGACAGCTTCTCCTCTGGCCTCATGTTTACTGGTGTGTCTTCATGGGAACAGGGGGCGCTGTTTCATGTTTGGGGGAATGGCCGATGAGGTCTGGCTTTCTGGGGTGAAGACAGTGGCCACTCTAGGTGCTGTGGAGGTCACTGTTAAAGGGGCGGGCTGCTGTAAAGGTCACTGTTAAAGGGGCGGGCTGCTGTAGAGGTCACAGTTAAAGGGGAGGGCTGCTGTAGAGGTCACTGTTAAAGGGGTGGGCTGCTGTAGAGGTCACTGTTAAAGGGGTGGGCAGCTGTAGAGGTCACTGTTAAAGGGGCGGGATGCTGTAGAGGTCACTATTAAAGGGGTGGGCTGCTGTAGAGATCACTGTTAAAGGGGCGGGAAGCTGTATAGGTCAAAGTTAAAGGGGCGGGCTGCTGTAGAGGTCAATGCTAAAGTGGCGGGCTGCTGTAGAGGTCACTGTTAAAGGGGCGGGATGCTGTAGAGTTCACTGTTAAAGGGGTGGCCTTCTGTAAAGGTCAATGTTAAAGGGACAAACTGCTGTAGAGGTCACTGTTAAAGGGGTGGGCTGCTGTAGAGGTCATTGTTAAACGGATGGGCTGCTGTAGAGGTCACTGTTAAAGGGGCTAGCCACTGTAGAGGTCACTGTTAAAGGGGTGGGCCGCTGTAGAGGTCACTGTTAAAGGGGTGGGCCGCTGTAGAGGTCACTGTTAAAGGGGCTGGCCGCTGTAGAGGTCACTGTTAAAGGGGCGGGCTGCTGTAGAGGTCACTGTTAAAGGGGCGGGCCGCTGTAGAGGTCACTGTTAATGGGGCGGGCCTCTGTAGAAGTCACTGTTAAAGGGGCTGGCCACTGTAGAGGTCACTGTTAAAGGGGCGGGCACTGTAGAGGTCACTCTCGATATCTTTTAATGACACACACACAAACAGTAAATGAAATAAATTAAATATACCCGGCGAAGCCGGGTCCTTCATCTAGTATATATATATATATATATATATATATATATATATATTACTTTATAACAATAGTACAATATATAGTAAATTAAATGGTGCCATTAAAAAAGTTAAAAAGCAAGTTAACAAAAAAGTTATGACACTTGGAAGGCGAGAATGAAAAAATGAAAATAAAAAAAATTAATAAAATGGATGTATCCTTAAGGGGGTAATACAATAAACAAAAATACTGAGAAAATGGAAAATAGTCTAGAATCAAGACAACCTGTATTTTTCTGTGTAAATTAATTGACATGCAGAGATTTTGTGCATTCCCATTCTAACTGTAATAGTGTTCGCAGGCAGGATGATGAATGGGCAGTAACACTAGGCTTATTGAATAAATGCATTAGACCAAGAAATAAAATGTGATTCATGGCTCATTTTTACAGTAATATGATCATATGCATCTATTTGGCGGATTTTAATTGTAACAGTTCATTTCTTTGCTGTATGTGTAATGTGGATTAACCTTACAAAGCTATAACTTATATTCAAAAGGCAAAATGTTTAGCTTTTCTTTACATAGGCTGTGCTACTGCAGACTTTCCAGCAAGAAATATGCTGTACAACAAACACTCAAGGTTCCACAGCATTGAACTGCTGTAATGAGCTGAAGGCATGGCTCAGCAGTGAAGGAATATTCTACTGCCATAATGTCTTCCATTACTAGCTCCGAGAAAAACACATTATAACTTGATTATAAAACTTCACAGCAGATGTATTACAAAAAGCAGTGAAATAGCAAGATTCCCAAAGAACAGATTCACCTTTAAACCTTCTAAAAATGACTACCACCAAAGGAAACCATCTATTGAAAGTGAAAAATAAGGCTTGGCGTCTGATATTACTCTTGTATTTACATCAAGTAAACAGCGGAGAAACATAGGCCGCTTGCTTGATCAACCACTTGTGAAAACAACGTTATGAGCTTTCTCAATCATGATGCGTTCAAGAGCAGAAAACCTGTTTTCCAAAAAAATAAGTCAAAAAGGGCAACAGTGACTAAATATGCCAGTAACATCAGCAGTGCACTCACAATGCCTCTGTTCGCCCCTGCCAATGCACCGGCTACACAATATTATCATGATAATAATCTTTATTTCTATAATACCAACATATTTTGCAGAGGTTTACTATAGGGATGAAACAAGCAAGTCAAATTACAATTTAAAAAAAATAACAAGGAATGTAAAAAAAAGGGAAGCTTAAACCTGTCACTGCCAGGGGTGTTGAACATTTTGCACCTCTAGTAGGGCAATTTTCACAGTTTTGACATGTACAAATAAAACCTACATTTCAAAATTGAAAAAAAAAAAAAAACATATTAACCCCGCACACACATATTTTCTGAAAGTAGACATCTGGCACAATGTCAAAATGCCACTCAGCTTTTTATAAACACAGACACCTTCATGCAACTTTGCATCAAAGTGTTATTTTACATAAACATTGCATAAAAGTTGATATTAGTGGGTAAGACCTCAATCACATTTCTGTGTCCGTTTAATGTCCATGGAAAAAGTCTATAAGGGTTTAATCTGTGAAGATATGCATGAAAGATGCATGTTTGGTTCTTGTTTTTTTTTGCCCTCTGTGTGTCATCCGCATTCCACTAACACTGTTCAGCTGAAATTTCATTTCCAGAGCATCTCCTACCAGTGGACAGTGAAAAACATGATGATTATGGCTTAGACTTAATGAAAACCCAGTATCTCAGAAAGTTGGAATATTGTGAAAAAGTTCAATATTTTAGACTCATGGCGTCACAATATAATCAGCTAAGCAACACAAAATACCTATAAATATTTTCTAAGCCTTTGAATGGTCCCTCAGTCTGGTTCAGTAGGATATACAATCATAAGATTTTAGGCCACAAAAGCCCATTGCTGAAGAAGCTGGCAGTTTACAGATTGCTGTGGAAAGTTGAGTGGAAGGAAAAAGTGTTGTATAAAAAGATGCACAAGCAACAGGGATAAACTCAGCATTGAAAGGATTGTCAAGAAAAGGCCATTCAAGAATTTTAGGGAGATTCCTAAGGAGTGAACTGTGGCTGCAGTCAACGCTTCAAGAGCCACCACACACAGATGTATTAAGGACATGGGCTACAACTGTCGCATTCCACAGAAACAATGTCAGAGGCGTTTTACCTGGGCTAAGGAGAAAAGGGACTGAACTGTTGCTCACTGGTCCCAAAGTCAAATTTTCAGGTGAAAGTAAATTTTGCATTGCATTTGGAAATCAAGGTCACAGACTCTGGAGGAAAAGTGGAGAGGCACACAATCCAAGTTTCTTGAGGAGGTCCAGTGTGAAGTTTGCACAGTCAGTGATGGCTTGGGGAGCCATGTTATCTGCTTGTGTTGGTCCACTGTGTTATATCAAGTCCAAAGTTAGTGCAGCTGTCTACCAGGAAATTTTGGAGCACATCATGCTTTCCTCTACTGACAAGCTTTATGGAGATGTTGATAGAGAAAAAGAGTAGGGTGGGCACACTCTAACTTGGTGGTAAAGGAGAACAGATAGTGTGATTATAAAAGTCTGCTTATACTAATTTGATTACTATACTTTTATTCAAAAATAGGAAATTATTCAAAATAGGAAAATAGGAAATTTTCAAAATGTATTCAAAAATAGGAAATTATCTTAAAGATGGCGGTACGTCAACAAATATTATGATAAAAATGAAAGTGCATCAGCAAATATGGCGGTCAGTTCTTAGTTCAATATCTTGGTTAGAGAAATAAAGATTAGAAAATATTGGATACTAATTGTCCCTTTGGATGGTGTGATTCACCACTCCTATATGGTATATATAGTAAATTCTTCTATGTATATATCCACAACATTGTTACCTTAGGTAATGATCTGTGCAATGTACTCCTTCATTAGGATCTTAGTATCGGATGTCTACTGTCTCCAGTTTAGTGGAAAAAAAGTTAGTTGTTGCTGATTTCTGCTAACATCAATATTTCCCATGTAGTATATTGGGATGCCTTGTCATATACTTAACAAGTTTTAAATGTTGGTATTGTGATTCTTTTAGAACGTTACCCTGTCTGGACGTAGTGGACCAATGGTCCTGGTTGTAGGTAGAGCGATGTCTCTACCGTTGTTTGGCTGGGCAGAAAGACAGTACTCATTGTGCGCGCTTTTCAGCAAGCGAGCAGCATCCCACGTGGCATCCCACGTGGGTACCTGCTTTTTTCAATGGGAACCTGAACTGCCTGTGATGATCAGCGTATATCCCGCTTGCAATAGAGTCAGCGTGGTGATGAGTCTCGCTCTTTTTGATTGTGTCCAAGCTCCTGGGTTACTTGAGGGGGAAGATGCATAAAAATAAAAATAAATTATTTAAGATGTGGAAATGTTTCTTGTATAGATGTCTATTGTTGTAGAGCTCCCAAGTAGCGAGGTCTTTGTACACCAGATGCGTTTCGGAGTTCTAAACTGCCACTTTTCTCCAATATTTTCTAATCTTTATTTCTCTAACCAAGATATTGAACTAAGAACTGACCGCCATATTTGCTGATGCACTTTCATTTTTAGCATAATATTTGTTGACGTACCGTCACCTATAAGATAATTTTCTTTTTGTATAATATTTTTTCTATTTATGTTTCATTCTATTTTATTTATTTGATGCTCTAGGCCCACACTTTTTGTCCTCTAACTATTTTTGAATAAAAGTATAGTAATCAAATTAGTATAAACAGACTTTTATAATCACACTATCTGTTCTCCTTTACCACCAAATTACAGTGTTCCCACCCTACTCTTTTTCTCTATCAGTATTCATTTCAACAATTCCTGGGTAAATCGTGGGTAGGAGCACCTCTCATTCATAACCCTTAGGGAGGTGAGCCACTATACTACTTTACATAGCTTATGGAGATGTTAATTTAATTTTCCATCTGGACTTAGCACCTGCCCATATTGCAAAAAGTACTAATACCTGGTTTAATAAGCACGGTATTACTGTGCTTGATTGGCCAGCAAACTCTCCTAACCTAAACCCACAGAGAATCGATAGGTTATTGTCAAGAGGAAGATGAGAGACACCAGACCCAACAATGCAGACAAGCTGAAGGCTGCTATCAAAGCAACCTGGGCTTCCATAACACCTCTGCAGTGCCACAGGCTGATCACCTCCATGCCACGCCGCATTATGCAGTAATTCATGCAAAAGAAGCCTGACAAAGTATTAATTGCATATACTGTATGTACTTTTCAGTAGGCTATCATTTCTGTATTAAAAAATAAATATAAAATTAGTCTTATATAATATTCAAATATTCTGAGATACTAACATTTGGGTTTTCATTAGCTGTAGGTAATAATCATCAGCATTGAAAGAAATAAATGCTTGAAATAGATCACTGAATTACAGAAATGAATTAACTGTTCGATGATATTCTAATTTATTAAGATGCACCTGTGTAATATGGCAGCTTTATGTGGATATAATACCTAAACCTTCATCAGAAAATGAGTTAGTTCGCTTGACCTCTGGTTCTCATGAACGGTGGGAGGTGTGAGTGTTGCACCTATGATATGGACAAAAAACATCCCTGTCTGAAAAGCAGCTGAAGAACGTTGTTTATAAAAAAAGTTAATTCAAAACGATTGTTGATTATTGGTAGGTGTCTGGTAACCATCAGTGAGCAAAAATGTGTTTTCTGACTGATGAAAATCTTTGCCATCTGCCAGAAATATATTAGATATTTTGCTATTGCTAGAGAAGTGGTCTGTACATTTTACCCTATAGATCGGGTATGGAGAGGATAGAATGACTGGTAAAAGTCTGGGTCATGGTGTTAATAAATGATCTGATTAGGCACAGAGTGTGATTAGATGAGCAAGTACTCATCTTCACACTCCGTTTCTGTGACAATCAGAGAGCAAGTATGATCTCTGATTAATGGGAAAGTGGGAGGTAGATAAGAAGTCCATGTTATCTTCCTCCTTGGAACATTAAAGGAAATATCTGGGAATTTGATGTTGATTGCCTATCCACAGGATAGGTCAATATAAAATCGGCATGGTTTCAACTTCCGGGACCCTTACCAATTAGCTGTTTAAAGAGGCCGTGGCACTCCTTGGGCATTTAGGCCTTTTCCTAGGCCAGTGACATCACCGTACATTGCTCACATTGCCTAGGTCCATCTCAGTCACATTCAAGTGAATGGGGATGAGCTACAATACAAGCACAGCCACTTCAGAATAGGCCATCAATATCAAATTCTTTGATAACCCTTATAAGGGTAGCTGCACACTGCTGAAAGTTGCTGCACCAAATCTACACTGTAAAATGTGTTACTTACAGACTGTGTTACAGATTGTTACACTGTTTTGCCATAATCTCACTCTTAGAAGAAAGGTTGTAGATCCCACGGCGCAAGGAACCAGTAGAAAGTAGGTAGGCTTTATGTTCTTTTATTAGTAATAGTACAACGCGTTTCGGGGAAACAGGTCCCCTTCTTCAGGTACAGCAATATAGGATATGCTAGTAATCTCACTCTTTGCATTGCAAAAGGTAAAATCTGTACCAAAAATCTGCAGAAACATTTGATATGCTACAAATGTAATAGAAATCCATATTGAAAAAAAACATGCTTAATCTGCAATGTGTGCAGGTTCTCTTACAGTTACACAGGGGATATAGAAAGTTCTGTGGTTCCCTCTCCTTTGTGTAGTCTGTCAATACTCCCTCCTCCATGCTGGCAGACATCTCATCCTGCTGAAAAGGGGAGAAGGGGCTGCCCCCTGCCAGCATATCTTGGTTGTATAACAGCTACAGATTCATGCCAAGTTTCATGTTACAGATTCATGCTACAGGTTCAAGCTACAGATTCTCAGCTTTAAAACAACATCAAGACTCTAGTCTTGACATATTAAAAGTTACAATACTTATAAATTGTGTTTGAAATGAAATCTGCAGACATTGCTTAGAGTGTCAGACCTTGCTGGAATCTCTAGCTGTTACACAGCCTGAGATGCAGCCATCAGTAGCAAGGACATACAGATAAGTCCTTGGCTACCCTTCAAAGACATATGACATATGTCCTTGGCAGAGAAAGGGTTAAAGGTGTTTTTACCATAAAATTATTCTACATGTTTCAAACCAGCACTAGGATCTGAATACTTTTGTAGTTGTATATAATGAAAATCAAGATATATATGCGTTATTTAATAAAAATGTATCTACTGTAGATAGGTCTATTTGCTTTTTCATCTTTTCCTTATTTCTTTGACCACCTTGCTCAGTTGGATGCATATGATCAGTTTTATCCTTCAAGTGCCACCAGCCCTATCTTCTGTTATAAGCTGTGGCAGTTACAGGGAGATAACTGCAGAAGAAGGGACACACCCCTTGAGAAAGAACACACATCCCTAAGCATCTAGCCTGAAAAAATCTAGCAGAGCAATTGGAGAAATTAAGTACAGGGCAAGTTCAAGATTTGTTAGAAGTGTAATGTACTATGTGATGTCTGATATTCATTTTTTACATCCTCAGAAACCATAGCGCCATGAACCTGCTGTTTTACATTGCAGACACCTGAAGGCAATGTCCATGATCAATGATAATGCGGATCAACTGCAACTATGGCATCTGAGCAGTGAAACCCCAGGGTCCACATAGCTCCCCTGTGCTGAGATTGATAGAGATGTTCAGATGCTTTTGTATCCTAGGGCAATCTGAACTCTCCGAATGCTCCATAGGAACAGAGTGAAACTTCCATAGGCTACAGTGTTTAATTATTGCAGTATATGGGAGAGGTGATCAGATGATCACATGTTCACTTAAAAAAAAAGTTTAAAAATTCTAAAAAAATTAATTCAATCCTGCCTTTTGCCCATATTAAAAATAAAAATAATTAATTAAATAATTTAAAATAATAAAATAACAAAAATAAAGTTAATATGAATCACCCAAAATGTACATTAAATATAAACATATATATCTTGTACAGTGAATGCAGTAAAAGGAAGCAAAATGGCTGATTTGACTATTTTTCCCTCACTTCTCCACAATGAAAAAACAAAAACAAAAAAAACTATAAAATCTGATCAAAAAGTCATACATGCTCCAAGATAGTGGGAATTAAAAACTACAGATTGGCCCATCCCCTAAAAATTAGCCCCTACATGGCTCCATAACTGTAACTATAAACTTATGAGGGTCAGAATATTGCAATACTAAGAAAAAAAAATGTTTTTTTTTTCAAAGCTTTTTAATTTGTTTATGTATTGAAACACCACAAAAACTATGTTAATGTAGTTTCTCTATGATCGTATTGACCCAAAGAATGAAGGCAACAGGTTAGTTTTACCGAATGCTGGAATGCCATTAAAACCAGACCAATTAAACTATGGTGAAGTTGCATTTTTTCCAATTCCACCCAATTTTTTTTCCAGCTTTCCAGTACATCTTATGCAATATAAAATGCTTCATGTGCAGGATATCTTTGTTCTGAATGCTCGTCCCTGTGCTCTTCCCTGTGGACTGCTGAATATCTTAAAGAAAAAATCATTTCCTTCCTTGTCTCCGGTGCAGAGAAAGGTGATACCTTATTCAGTAATCTAATTGCTTCTACACATGAATAATAGATATATGGATTGCCATGGATAGGTTCAAGTAACTTAATACTCCTGGTATTACATCTTACAATTGGTAGAGTGCTTGGAGATTTTCTAGGCCAGCATTTTTAAGTATTTATATTGACTGACCAGCACAACCTTTTCCTGTCTCCTATCAACCCCCATATTTCTTCTCAAATTATTATTTTAACTATTTATTTCACCCTGAGAAGAATGAACATTGATATATATCTTTCTTTCTTTCTTTCTTTCTATTTATCTAATATCTATTATCAATCTCCAAACTAAGAAAATACAGTAGCACCGGAAATATAAAACATACCACGATAAATAGAAGGAGGTGCTAGTACTAACACATAACTACAAGTCCAAGAAAATATAAAAAATTAACAGCACCCTCCAAAAGTAATGAAAAAATATGGGTAAATATCCTCCACCGCTTCTAAATGTGAGACATCTTCCTTACTGTCTTACATTTAGACCATAATCTACACCTAAAAAATGATGAATGAGATGGGCCAGCTGTCCCCCCGCCCAACCACCCCCACTTTTTTAGACCTGGCTTGAGCGGGGAAAAGTTGCAGATTGCGGCACAAAGGACCTAATTTAGGCATATTTCTGTTTGATAAATGACCTACTCTATTTTTTTCTCAACCTTTGGAGGGTGCTGTTCATTTTAATATTATCTATCTCTCTATCTATCTATCTATCTATCTATCTATCTATCTATCTATCTATCTATCTATCTATCTATCTTCTCTCATCTGGCCACCTATAATAAACCAGTTATCTCTATGTTCAAGACTTAATCATTGTATATTAGTCACATTTTCAATTTAATTTGACATTTCTGTAAAGATTGAAATCGCACTTTTCAAAACCTGACAGAAAGCATTGGTACAGGCTCACTCAGTTCTACTTAGTACTTCAGATAGGTGTTACTTTATAAAGTATAGAAACTTCTGAGTACTCATAAACCTTCTAAATCCAAATTATATTCCACAAACTAGGAAACAAATTACAGATTAAACACCTTCCAGCAATTACATGCTTTTCATATAAAGCAATGGCTTGATTAAACAATACTGACCACCAGTAATGGTTCAGTTATAGTATGTATATAGTATAGTACTGTACAGAGCGGGATCTCCGTACAGTATTAGAACTAAGTTTTTAGCAAATCGACTTCAGATGTACCATCCAAAGTTGATTTGCTCATCTCTAATCATAAGCCATGTCCCCTTGTTAGGCAACTATTCTATGCTGTCCGTATAGAGGTTCTGTCCATAAGATGACCGCTGATAGAGGGTCAGGTGACCAAGCAAATCACCTCCATGTTATGTTCAGTGGCCTGGCACTGAACTCCCAACTTGTGCAAGTGCAGATGGCAGGTGCAGTGTATTTGAATATAGGAGGTATCACATGGAGGTGATTTGCCTGGTCACATGACCCTCCATCAGCGGCCATCTTATGGACAGGACCTCTGTGTGGGCAGCTCAAAAGACTTGACAAACAAGGGGGCATAACTTAGAAAATATAGAAAATGGAGCAGAATTTCAGCTAAGACTATATTAGTAAGTGCCATATAATCATCTCACAAACACATTGGTCAACAATAACCAGAAAGTGAACAACCCTTTTAATATTATGTCTGAGGCCCAGTTCTTCTATTTTTTCACTAATGATTTTATGAACAATAAAATAAGTGTCACTATTTGTTTATCATGCAAAATATTCTGTGCTTGCAGACTGCATAATTAATATATATCACTTAAAGCCCCTAATAAGTTGGCATTTATTTTTGAAAATTCAAAGATATAGGCCTGCATCGGTAACAATTGCATGAACTAACGTACAGATGTGTTCTTGCCTTTCCTCTTGGCTTACAAGTTCGTGAGATCTTTAGTATGATATGACCATCTGTGAAAAAACATTATTTTGGGATACTCTGTGTGGATATATATAGCCTATAACTTGTAGGAAAACAAGCCGAACTGGATGGACAGATGTCCTTTTTTGGCCTTATAAACTATGTTACTATATTTGTCCACATGCGGCCGCTCAGTGATTGGGATGTCACTGGTTTTTCCAGCATGTCATGATATTGTACTGAAATTGTATTGGGAGAAATTGAAGTCCTTAACAAAATTCAAGGGAAGGTCAGGGTGGGCATCTTTGTACAATAAAAGGGTTGTCTCACTTGCAAGTGGCATTTATTTTGTAGAGAAAGTTAATGCAAGGCACTTACTAATGTATTGTTACCGTATTGCTTCCTTTGCTGGCTAGACTCATTTTTCTATAACATTATATATGTCTCATTTTCATGGTTACGACCACCCTTCAATTCAGGATTGGTGGCCATGATTGCACACTATAGGAAAAAACGCCGGACTATGTGGGTCCGGCAATCCAAATATGGTGAAACTACAGCTCCCAGCATGCTCCATTTATTTCTATGGTGTTCTGAGAAAAGCAAGTATACATCTGGGGAGTTGTAGTTTTACCACAGCTGGAGTGCCAAAGGTTAACCATCACAGGAGGTGCCATTTTTTGTAGAGAAAATTAATTTAGCAGACATCATTACAACGTGAGTAGCTAAATGTTGAGCAGCCAAAAAAAAAATGTCTGGGGAGATTTATCAAAGCTGGTGTAAAGGGAAACTGGCTTATTTGCCCATAGCAACCAGATTTCACCTTTTATTTTTTTAGAGCTCCTTTGGAAAGTCAATGGTAATCTGATTGGTTGCTATCGATTGCTTTGAAAGCTGGTATATAACCCCCTCTTGCCTCCTAAGACTATTTTAAGAATTTTTAGAAAAACTATCTTTTAAGAGCAGTAGTGCAGTTTGGATGTGGAAAAGGTTACAGTAAGGATATAGTGGCATGCGGCCACAATATTGGCGGTAGCAGGAGCAGTATAGCATGGAACATACAAGGCTGTCTATAGGTAATAAAAACAATAGTAGTAATAGTAATGATATTGTTGGCAGATGCTTTGCTTTAATTGTGGTAGCAGTAGGGGATTAAAAGAGAGGAGCAGCCATAGCTGAGGCAGAGACAGCCGCAGCAGCAGCCGTATAGTACATGTTGGCATAAAGGCAGCAGCATTATGGAGGCAGCAGCCTTAGGGAAGATGATGATTGCCTGGTCGCAGCAATGGCACGATTTTGGCAGTGTCATGATGGAGGCGGCAGCAGCAGCAGCCATACAGAAAGTGAATGTAGGCAGTTCACAGCAGCGGAACAACGGAGGTTCCAGCAGCAGCTATACAGAAAGTGATGGTAAATAGACAGCAGTGGCATGACGCAGGTCACAGCAGCAGCCATACAGAACAAGATGGTTGGCAGGTCACATTAGTGGCATGAAGGAGGCAACAGCAGCAGCCATACTGTGATGATAAACAGTAGTGACATGATGCAGGTGGCATCAGCCGTACAGAACACAGCATATGGAAAAACTGCTCCATAATGTTGAGGAGACTGAAATAGCAGCTGTTGCTGCAACTGCTGCAGCAGTTTTTGCTGCTCGTGGTGGTGGGAGAGGGGTGAGTATGTGGGAGGAAGAGAGGGGCCCTCACTTACAGGCGTCTGCTCACCATAAGCTGTGGCAAGCTGTGTACACAGTTTTTCATAGTAATAACGTAATTTTTCATTCTTTTCTGTGAGTAGAAAAGATTCCCCAATTTTGCCCTGGTAGCGAGAGTCTAAAAGCATGGCTATCCAGTAACCATCAGACTGCTTGATGTCAACGATATGTCTGTCACTATGTAAGTAACAGGTCGCTATTCTAGCTACTGTAGCATGTACAAAGAGCCCTTTCTTTCCAGCTGCGCCCCCCACTGATACAATTGGGTGTTTTGGCTTTTGCCATCCTCATCATCATCCTCTTTCTCCTCCACCTCTGACTCCTCCTACTCTTGCAGTGACAGCTCTCATCCTCACTTCTATCATCTTTATGATCCTCCTCCTCCATGGCAGATTCCCTTTGTGTGACCCCCAACAGCTATAGGGTGGACAGCTAGATGCATCAGCTCCTCTTCTTCCATTGTGGTCCCCTACTGCATGAGCATTAGTGTCTGGTATGAGGTAAATATGAGAGGGATAACATTGTTCAAAAAACTGCTGACAAACTGTGTGGGCTTTTCAAAGAGCTTCAGCACCAGGCAGGTGTATCGGATGAGCTGCCACTGCCTGACCTTGAAGAACAAATGACCCCTGCCACTGAGGCTGTCTTGTGCATGATAAAATCATTCATGGCTTTCTGCTGCTTGTACAGATGCTTGAGTATGTGCAATGTCGAATTCCAGCGAGTTGACTCGTCGCAGATTAAGCAGTGTAGACTCAGGCAGTTCTGTCACAGCAGATCCATGAGAGCATTGCTTGCCACGCAAGAGTGCCTGAAGTGCTTGGACAGTTTTCTGGACTTTGTCAGCACCTTGTACAAGCCAGTGTACTTATTTAGAAAGTGCTTCACCATTAGGTTGAGTGGGTGCGCAATGCAGGGAGCATGTGTTATTTTGCCCAAGTGTCCGAATCATTTTTCAAAACTTCACTCATCTCTAATTGCTGCTATACCTTGTGTTTTGCTGCAGTAATCACAGATATATGCTGGTTTAATTAAATTGAACAAGTCCCAAAAAATATATTGTTCCAACCATTTTGAAACCAAATATACAGAAATGAATGATTGAGGCCTGAACCTTAATATTACGTTAACACTTACAGTAAAATTGATGTTGTAGCCTGTGTACTGATCACCAATATGCTGGTTTTATTAAATTGAACAAGTCCCAAAAAATTAAATTGCAAACGTGTGGAAACTGAATAAATGGAAATGGAAAATTGAGGCTTGATGCTCAATTTCACATTAACTCTTACAGATAGATTGCTGCTATGCCTTGTGTTTTGCTACAGTAATCATGTATATATGCTGTTTAATTAAATTGAACCTCCCTCCAAAAAAATGCCATTCCAACCAGGTGGAAATGGAAATCAAGGAAATAGACCATTGATGCCTGACGATGAATTTCTTGTTATCACTCACAGGTAGATTGCTGTCCTACCCTGTTTTGTGTCTTGTAGTATATATATATATATATATATATATATATATATATATATATATATATATACACATACACTGGCTTATAACTGTATGGAAATGGAATTCACAAAAACATACTATTGAGGCTGGATGTTCAATTTCATGTTAGCACTCATAAGTAGATTGCTGTATTACCTTGTATTTTTCTGCAGTAATCATGTATATGTGCTGGTTAATTAAACTCAACTCCCACAAAAAAAAAAAAGGAACCATGTGTAAATGGAATTCCCGGAAACAGACGATTGAGGCTTGATGCTCAATTTCATGTTAACACTCACAGGTAGATTACTGCTATACTATGTGCAATCTGAAGTAATCAAGTATATGCTGGTTAGGGGTTTTTTCACATATCAGTTATTTGATCAGTTATTTCCATCAGTTATTGTGAGCCAAAACCAGGTGCGGGTCAAAAACACTGAACAGGTGAATATCTTTTCATTATACCTGATCTCTGTGTAGTGTCCCCTCCTGGTTTTGGCTCACAATAACTGATGGAAATAATTGATCAAATAACTGATATGTGAACAACCCCTTACTTAAATTACACCCCCCCTCCCAAAAAAAGAAAAAAGAAATTTCAACTGCGTGGAATTATATATATATATATATATACACGCTTAATTAAATTGAACACCACAAAAAAGTGGCTGCTTTTGAGGTGTGCACTGAAAGAGCTACAGTTCTGCTTGGAGGCACAACCAGCCATAGCTCCTTCACTCTCTCTGGCAAGAAAATACAAACTTGATTGATTGACTGTCTCAAATTCCCTCAAATACTTTTTCTTGCATACGCCTTAAGACCCAACAACCCTAATTGAAAGCCCAGCACAGAATTATTTTCTGCTCATTCTGGTAGAGCACCTCCCTGCCTGCTGTAGCATTGGTTGGCTCATCCAGGCTGTCTGTTAGCCTAGAAGCCAATCAGCACACCCTCCCACCTACTTTCTCTCAGGGTCATGTGAGAGCCCTTCTTTCTCCTTAGTGCTTTTTTCTCGTCGTCATGTGGATTCCTCCAAAGCGAACCTAAAAATATTTGGGTTCGTCTGTCATCTGAAAAATAGAAAACTTCAGACCAAACCCGGTTCAGTCCAAACTGGTTTGCTCATCTTTAATACAGACTTTAAGAGTAACTAAACCTTTGTATCAAATTTTAATAATGTCCCTAATGCCATAATAAAACATTTTCTGATATACTTAATTAATTAATTTTGTATATTTATTATACATTTTTCCTCCCTAAAGTGCACCATTCACTGTGCACTTAAAACTCAGCTGTCAGCTCAGTAATGTACGGAGAACAGACTGTGAAATTTATGAATAAGGCCGCAGCAGCGCAGGGAGTACGGGTAGAAACACATATTGATGCTTCTGCACTTGCCTCCTTAAAGATCACTAACTCCTGGCATAGTATATGGGAACCCTGTACCCATGTACTATGCCAGGATTAGCTAAGCGGAGCGGGCTCTTGCTTCACTAAGGTAAGAGAACAGTATGTCAGCTTTCAGTTTACCGAAGCAGGCTGAAGCAGGAGCCCGCTCCAGGCAATTGGAGTTCTTTAGATTGGGGGCAAATACATTTGAACCTGAATTGGATCAGATGGGTGATTCAGCCAAATCAGATCCAGTTCAAATTTTAAGAAATTTGCTCATCTCTACTGACAATAAGGGTTCCATGTTCAATAAATTTCCAGCATGATTAAAGGGGTTGTCCCACGAAAAATATTCTACAGTTTTCAAACCAGCACCCGGGTCTGAATACTTTTGTAATTACATGTAATTTAAGATTTTGTATAGCTACTGAGTTATTCAGTAAAATGTATCTGTATAGTGGCACTTAATTTCTTATTTCTTTGACCTGCTCACTGAGAAAGCCGCACATGCTCAGTTTCATCTTTCATCTTTTTTTTCATTTCTGTTTCATTTTATGTGTCTCCTCTTTTATAGCTAATATATCATGACTGTAGTCAATTCTCTCAAATCATGAATGCAATGCAAGGTAATGGATATTTTGGAATATCCATCCTTTACTATTAAATGATGTCATATTGCAGTGTGTTAAGGTGAACAGTGTGCAGTTATGTTAAATAGTTTGTTAATCTAAACTGTGAAATGAAGCATCCTGTGATGAGAAGAGACAGCTAATTGACAGAGAAACTACAAAAGCAGTCTGAAAGTCAGTGTCTGAGCATCATTAGATGAGATGACTTAAAATAATTAGTGACTTAACATCAGAATTTTTTTGTATCTATAATGTAATGCAAATTACCCAAAAGTGCATAGCATAGTAAACATAAAAGTAATATTAGTTGTGTATATGTGAAAGGTCAATAAACATGAAGGTTATTGACAGTATTTTATTAGAGATAAGCTTATTTCTTGAAATTTGTTCTGGGTCCGATTCTAATGAATCTGCCAGAAAACTTTATTTGGGTTTAGATCGATCCTACTCAAATCAAAAGTGCTACAAGTTTCCTGAAAATTGGTATATAACACTCAGAGGTATCCTGTGACTAATTTTTTTTCTTCCTCTCCTCTTTCATTCTCTTTATCACAAATAATATAAAATGGAATTAATATATCAACTAATTAATATATCACAAATTAATATAAAATGAAAATAATATAGCATTGACACTGACATATATAGCTATATGTAAAAGTATGTTTGACAGTCTTAAAAAAAGCACCTGTTTAAAAACACACTGCAGCATCAGATTTATGCTTTTTAAACTAATAAATCATTCAAAAATTGTACCTTATTTTAGGGAAGATGCTGATGTTTAAACACACGGCGGTATTGGAGAAAACAGTGACTTTTTCTGTCCATGTTTATACACACACAATAGTGTCAGACAAAACAGTGTTTTGTTCTGAACAAGCGATCCAGCAATTATGCCTTAACATGGGAAACATACCTGCTCTTCTTTATACACATACATGGTAGGATCCAAAGAAACAGTGGCTTATTTTGAGCTAAAATATGATTACTGCAATGTTCACTTATAAATAATAGAAAAACTGCAACAGGTTTTTGGGAAATAAAACAGACACAACAAGATATCCCCTTGGTGTAAAAGAATTATTCACTGCTATTGACACAGTAAAATTTGTATATATACACGCACAGTGAAAAAAATTGCAACAGCCTTTTGCAAACAGCAAAAGGTGAAAACGGACGCCCCACAGATATATATAGATAAACAAGATATAAATTATTACACTGCTGTTGGCACACTAAAATGCACTTATTGCTCACATACTGTATAAACTGTAAATTATTTTTAACAGCCTTTTGGAAAAAAAAGTGTGCAGTGCATGAGGCAACTTGTATGCTACTGATGATGCTGGGAAATATGCCAGTTGCACAATTATAAACTATAGAAGCTTAGCAATGGGTTTCTGGTAGAGTTGATAGAATCCTAAAATATTCGGGGATTCGGAATTCGGCCCAAATTTTCCGCGGGATTCGTGGGTTCGAGCCGAATCACGAATCCCATTAAAGTCTATGGGAGACCCGAATATTTTTGCAGGGGCCAAAGGTTCTGCACAGTCAAGTTTTCCCCAATATGTGAAAACCTCAGAAAAAGATGGAAACACCTTGGAAATGGATAGGAAACACCAGGGGCAGCATGTAGGGATGCCTCTGAGGCTCCCTAATTGCACCATTTTTTTCTAAATCTGGCCAATAGTCTGGTGATGACCCCAAGGCAATTTTCAGGGACATGGTAATGGTGACCCACTTAAAAATGCTGCCTGACAACCTGGCGGTGAACCCCTGATTGTCTGTCTTTCAATAAGATTGCAGTGTAAAGCATGGTGGTGAGCCTCAGTATGACTTTTTGGATGGAGATTGCATGTGGTCACGTATTCCCTGGAACCCCATAGTCACCCCTTCTCTGATGTGCTACCCCAGAACATTCTCTGCCCCAATTCGCAAGACCTGTTGCAGTCTCAGTGATCTGACAGTGGGGATTTACCAGTGTTGTCTGAGGAGGTAGTGGACAATGGCGAGACACAGGTGTCAGGGGGTGAGGTAGTTGAAAGTGAAGCAAGTTACTAGGGTTGTCACGATACCAGAATTTTGAGTTCGATACCGATACGTACAAAAGTATCACGATACTCGATACTGATACGATACCTCGCCAAAATAAAGAAGAACCTATTAATGCCACCCTGGCCCTTATATGTGCGACCCTCACCCCCCCTAGACCTTGCTTTTGACCCTGCTCTGTGCATCACCCTGGCCCTTTCAATGAAGCCCCTGGCTCTTATCTGCGCCCCTTTAGCTGTGCTTACCTGGCCCCTGTCTGCACCCCTGGGATCTGGCCCTTGTCTTTGTACACCTCTTCCTGGTCTGCGCCCCTGGGCCTTTATCTGTGCCCCACTCCGTCTTTGTCTGCGCCTCTCTGGTTCTTGTCTCTGCTGCCCCCTGTGCGCCACCCTGGCCCTTATCTGTGCACCCCTCACCCCCCCCCTTCCCCCCAGGACCTTGCTTGTGACCCTGCCCCTTACCCCTTATCTGTGCGCCCCTAGCCTTATCTTGGTCCCCCAGGCCTTGTTTGCACAGGTGTTCTGTGACATCACTGTGCTTATTATCCCTGGACTGTGACATCACTGTGCTTATTATCCCTGGACAGTAACATCGCAGTATTTATTATCCCTGTACTGTGACATCACTGTGTTTATTATCCCTGTACAGTGACATCACTGTGTGTATTTTCCCTGGACTTTGACATCACTGTGTTTATTATCCCTGTACTGTGACATCACTGTGTTTATTATCACTGTACTGTGACATCACTGTGTTTATTATCTCTGTACTGTGACATCACTGTGTTTATTATCCCTGTACAGTGACATCACTGTGTTTGTTATCCCTGTACAGTGACATCGCTGTGTTTATTATCCCTGTACTGTGACATCACTGTGTTTATTATCCCTGTACTGTGACATCACTGTTTTTATTATCCCTGTACAGTGACATCGCTGTGTGTATTATCCCAGTGCAGGAAGAGGTAAGTGGTCTGTGTTTGTGTGTTTGTTTTTTATTTTTCAGGGTCGTGAATTAAGAGGACTACGTCGGATTCGGTGGACTACGTCGGACCAGCTTTTTTTTTTTTTAATAAAATGGTCAAACAGGGGTCTGGGGGAGTGTTTATTTCAATAAAATGTTTTATACTTGTGTGTGTGTATTTTTTTTACAATACTACAGTTTTAGTAATCACGGCTATCTACTGACGGCCCTGATTACTAATGTTGGGCTTAGTGCTTGCCGGTATGGCAGGCCAGCACTAACCCCAACATCTATTACCTCGGCACCCACCGCCACCAGGGGTGCCTGGAAGAGCCGGGTACCCGCAGGACTGGACCTTCTAAATTGAGGGTCTGGCTCTGGGGTGGCTGCAGGCTGGTACCATTAGGCTGGGAAGGGCCAATAACCGTGTCCCTCCCCACCCTGGTAGTGCCAGGCTGCCGCTGCTGGTTGTATCTGGCTGGCGAAGGAAAAAAGGGGGGAATCCCATGCCATTTTTTAAATAAAAATAATTAAATAATTTTAAAAAAAAATGGCGTGGGGTCCCACCCTTTTTTCCTTCGCCAACCAGATACAACCAGCAGCGGCAGCCTGGCACTACCAGGGTGGGAAGGGACACAGTTATTGGCCCTTCCCAGCCTAATGGTACCAGCCTGCAGCCGCCCTAGAGCCAGACCCTCAATTTAGAAGGTCCGGTCCTGCGGGTACCCGGCTCTTCCCGGCACCCCTGGTGGTGGTGGGTGCCGAGGTAATAGATGTTGGGGTTAGTGCTGGCCTGCCATACCGGCAAGCACTAAGCCCAGTATTAGTAATCAGGGCCGTCTGTAGATAGCCGTAATTACTAAAACTGTAGTATTGTAAAAAAAAAAAAAAAAAATACACACACACAAGTCTAAAACATTTTATTGAAATAAACACTCCCCCAGACCCCTGTTTGACCATTTTATAAAAAAAAAGCTGGTCAGACGTAGTCCTCTGCATTCACTACCCTGAAAAATAGAAAACAAACACACAAACACAGACCACTTACCTCTTCCTGCACTGGGATAATACACACAGTGATGTCACTGTACAGGAATAATAAACACAGTGATGTCACAGCACAGGGATAATAAAAACAGTGATGTCAAAGTCCAGGGATAATACACACAGTGATGTCACAGTACAGGGATAATACACACAGTGATGTCACTGTACAGGGATAATAAACCTCAGATCAACACATTGTGCCCCCATCAGACCTCAAATCAGCGTCTTGTGCCCCCATCAGACCTCAGGTCAGCGTCTTGTGCCCCCATCAGACCTCAGGTCAGCGTCTTGTGCCCCCATCAGACCTCATATCAACACAATGTGCCCCCATCAGAGCTAAGGTCAGCGTCTTGTGCCCCCATCAGACCTCAGGTCAGCGTCTTGTGCCCCCATCAGACCTCAGGTCAGCGTCTTGTGCCCCCATCAGACCTCAGGTCAGCGTCTTGTGCCCCCATCAGACCTCAGATCAGCGTCTTGTGCCCCCATCAGACCTCAGATCAACACAATGTGCCCCCATCAGACCTCAGGTCAGCGTCTTGTGCCCCCATCAGACCTCAGATCAACACAATGTGCCCCCATCAGAGTTAAGGTCAGCGTCTTGTGCCTCCATCAGACCTCAGGTCAGCGTCTTGTGCCCCCATCAGACCTCAGGTCAGAGTCTTGTGCCCCCATCAGACCTCAGGTCAGCGTCTTGTGGCCCCCATCAGACCTCAGATCAGCATCTTTTGCCCCCATCAGACCTCAGATCAGCGTCTTGTGCCCCCATCAGATCTCAGATCAACACAATGTGCCCCCATCAGACCTCAGGTCAGCGTCTTGTGCCCCCATCAGACCTCAGATCAACACAATGTGCCCCCATCAGACCTCAGTTCAGCATCTTGTGCCCCATCAGACCTCAGGTCAGCGTCTTGTGCCCCCATCAGACCTCAGGTCAGCGTCTTGTGCCTCCATCAGACCTCAGGTCAGCATCTTGTGCCCCCATCAGACCTCAGGTCAGCGTCTTGTGCCCCCATCAGACCTCAGATCAGCGTCTTGTGCCCCCATCAGACCAACACAATGTGCCCCCATCAGACCTCAGGTCAGCGTCTTGTGGCCCCTCTCAGACCTCAGATCAACAAAATGTGCCCCCATGTGCCCCCATCAGACCTCAGGTCAGCATCTTGTGCCCCCCTCAGACCAGCGTCTTGTGGCCCCCCTCAGACCTCAGATCAGCCCACCCAGCCACATTAAAAAAAGCATACTTACCTGTTCTGGCCGCCGCTGTCCTCAGGCTCCCCGCTCCACTGTGTTCCCTGCCGGCACGCACTATGACCTGACGCTGCGTCAAAATTAGGGTTATTCACTTTAGAAAAAAGACAACTGAGGGGAGATTTAATAACTATGTATAAATATATCAGGGGTCAGTACAGAGATCTCCTCTATCATCTATTTATCCCCAGGACTGTGACAAAAGGACATTCTCTGCATCTGGAGGAAAGAATGTTTGTACACAAACATAGAAGAGGATTCTTTATGGTAAGAGCAGTGAGACTATGGAACTCTCTGTCTGAGGAGGTGGTGATGGTGAATTCACTAAAAGGGTTCAAGAGGGGATTGGATGTATTACTGGAGTGTAAAAATATTACAGTTATTAGATTTTTTAAAGAGTTTGTTGATCCAGGGAGTCAGCCTGATTGGAGTCGCAAAGGATTTTTTCCCTCTAAAATAAGGAAAATTGGCTTCTACCTCACAGGGGTTTTTTTTTTGCCCTAAGTCAACTTGCAGAATAACAGGCTGAACTGGATGGATAGATTTATTTTTTTCAGCCTTAAAAACTATGTTACTATGCTACTGCAATGCATTGTGGGCAAGCCTGCCAACTGCAATTCTAATTCATTTAGAATTGATTTGCTTATCTTTAGATTTAAATTTTTCTTTTTCAATTTATTGGGCAAAATTCTTAGTATAGTTACACAGAAAAGTATAGTTCTTTTATATAGACGGTTTTATGCCTTGTTCTTACTTGTTCCATCTTCAAGGATCTGTCACTATTTTAGATGAAAAATCACTGATGAAAAGACAACTTACTTCAAGGCTACTTTCACATGGTCACTATTTGGTCGGTAATTTGCATCAGTATTTTTAAGCCAAAATCAGAATATGAACCTACAGAGAAAAAATATAATGAAAAGATTTGCACATCTGTGTTTTCAACCCCTTTCTGGTTTTGATTCACAAATACTGATGAAAAATATTGACTAAGTACTAGAAGTGTTACAGTGGCTAACATGCACAGGAGCATATTATGGCCTGTACAACTTCCATGTTGAATACAGCACTAATATAGTACTCACTGATGTGTAAGAGGCCTATAAGTAGCTTAGTATGGTGTAGTTTTTAAAATTGTGGCATTACTTCTACAATAGAATGTCTCCTAACCATTTATGAGCCATTTCATGGATTCACTATTTATTACCTTACCCAATATATGTTCTTAATTTAACCCACATAATCATTGTAATACCCCAAAAAGTTCCCATTTTTATCCTTGTATATCTCCTGCCATTAGCTGGCATTTAAGCTTACTTTGAGCGCTATGCTTGACACTTTTTGTGATATTAAAAGGACCATTTTATCTGTCACTTCAGGACAACCACGATGGTGTTCCCTATACTGAATAAGTGGAACACCAAACAGGACAAACAACTAAAAACGGACAAAGGAGCAAACAAGGACAGAACCACACAGCAATGCAGTAATTATCGGCAATACAGACAAAAGTCAAAGGTCAGGCGGAGGGTGGATAAGTACGCAATCAGAGGGACTAGGAAGGGAACAAATCGGAGAAGATACAGGGGAGCTGGGATCCAGGTATGAACTGAAATAGCCAGCAAGCAAGTGAGCAGCTAGCTGACATTTATCCAGGATCAGAAGCTAGGTCCAGAAGCTGATTGGACCAGCCCTGATCTCAGTAACAAGTTCAGCTGAAGCACAAATCCTAAAGAGCACAGTAACTCTTGCATTGCTGGACAAAAGCAATCGGGTGTGTCACAACAACCCAGGCACAGTTCACACTAGGTATTGCACATCCTGACACCAGTTTTTTATATCATGTGTAAGTAATTATTTTAATATAGTTGTTAACTTACAATTCTATTCTACCATACTGGTTTATACAATTGGTGACTTACAATGTGAAATGTCTCTGCTTATGGCAAATTTTTAATTGGTTAAATGAGAAATGAAACTTACTGTACATGAAGATATGTAGAGAAGTACTGATAGTATGTCAATAAGAATGTTTTAGTTTTATATTTAGATATATTATGCATTTTATTAAGACTACGGAACTAGCAATCTTGGATGAATAGCACATTAGATTTTCTTATCATGATGTCTCTGCCAAGCCATAACTTTTTTTATTTTTTTGCTCACAAAGCCACATGGGGCTTGTTTTGTGTTTTTTTGTTTTTTGCAGGAAAAGTTATACTCTCTAATGGCACCATTTAATATTTCATAGGATGTAGTGGGAACCTATAAAAAATATAAAATGGGATGGAATTAGAAAAAAAGCAAACGTGCCATAGTTTTATGGGTTTAGTTCCTATAGTGCACCATATATGGTAAAAATTATCTTCATTATGCAGGTCAATATGATTATAGTGATACAAAAATTTTAGTTTTATTGTATTTTAATACTTTTAAAAACTAACGTTGAAAAAAAAATACATTTTTTTCTTTGCATCATTATTTTGACCCCCAAAACTTTTTTTTTATATATATTTATGTCTATGGAGTGCTGTTTTTTTTGCAGGGTGATATGTAGTTTATATTGATATCATTTTGGGGTGTACATGACTTTATGAACGCTTTTTATTCAATTTTTGTGGGGGAGTCGAAGTGTCTAAAAAATGGCGACCATTCATCTTAAAAGATAAATATTTTTATATTTAAGTAGTATGGGCATTTTGGAATGTGATAATACTAATGGTCTTTACTTTTTTATTATTTTTTATTCGTATATTTAAAATGGGAAAAGGGTGGTGATTTAGATTTTTAGATGTTTTTAATTTTATATATATATTTTTTGTTTAACTTTTTTTATGTTTTGTTTGTGCTTTAACATGGAATCATTTTGTTGCTAATACCATAGAATGAAATGAATCACCATTGCAGTCTATGGGAGAATCACTATGTTCCTATCAAGCACTGCCACAGGCCAGGCTTAATAGGAACTTCATTATGGCATGCCTCGAAGCCTTGAGAAGGCATCAGGCTGCTATACCCACTGAATATCTCTATGATCCTGCCATGGGCACAGCACTCCCAGTAATTGATCAGTCAGATGCCATAGTCACAATTGACCACGGCATTTGAGAGGTTAAATTCCGTGATCATTATTATTGCTGATGACATTGTCTGCTGTGCAAAACAGCAGGCACTTGGTGGCTATCTTTATAGATCTGACATTTGCCAAACATGTACAGTGGAAGTTGAGAAGGGATTCAAAGAGGGGTACCTATAAATTGGACAGCCTATTTAAATGTATTAGTCACTAGATTTATTGATATTTTAGATTATATTTATACATTTTTTATTTGATAGTTCATGGAATTTGTTAATAGAGGACATTGAATATTTTAATAAGAAATCCTCAGAATATGTAATTTTTACGAAAAGTCACCATGTCATTGTTTCATCTGTTCCTGGATACTGCTGATTATAGAAAGGTCATGATTGACATTTCAGATTACCTGAACATTAGGAAAGAGGTAGCATTACTAAACCATGTTTCATTCATTTCTCTTCAATGGGAACTCATGCAGAGAATTGACTGCCAAAGAAGCTGTATGTTTGAAGGTCAGTGGGATGTAATGTCAATGCTGATTTTAGAAGCAAGTGAAGCCATAATTTTCAGAATGTCATGACCAAGTGACAAGTGGTTATGTCAAAATGAAATAATACTGTAGATAAGGCAAAGTAAAAGATAAAGATGAATTTTTAAGAAGACATTTTAGATGTTTTCCCTATCTTATATAATGTCTTGAACTTAAAAGAAAACTATCTTGTACATGGACCATTTCTATTCTACTCTCAATGTTATAAAGCTATTAAA
The DNA here is from genome assembly GCA_900303285.1 of Rhinella marina. Lineage (NCBI taxonomy): Eukaryota > Metazoa > Chordata > Amphibia > Anura > Bufonidae > Rhinella > Rhinella marina. The sequence goes on from ONZH01012336.1 coordinate 54,646, forward strand.
ATATAAGGATATTTTTAATATGCTTCAGAGAAGACTTTGCCTAAAGCTGCCGTGCTTCTGAAACATGTCATTAGCAACATCTGTCAATCTTGCCCAATGGTATTTATGGATATGTGCACCAATCATTATGGAAACAAGTCCCATAACCTAGTGTACCTGTTCGTTGAAAAAGAAAAGATGAATAAAGAAATGGATATGTGAACATAATAGGGCCTTAACATATTTCAATATCGTGTAATGTACAATTACTTTTCTGTCACAAATGAGAAACATGCAATACACCAAACTGGTTACTATAACAAGCTGTTCTAAATTATCACATAAATGATCGCTACATAGATGGAAAGCAATAGGGAACAAGTCAATAACAAAAATGGAGCGTGGTGGAGAGAAGACTGGGAAAATCAGTACAGAAAAAAATCAATAAAAGTAAAAGCTATAGATTACAGACAAGCTGGTGTGATACTATGTCATTATCACTTTTTTAACATCTGTGCAAATGGTTCTTCATGGCCTCACCTCTACTGTTCCATGACGTGTGCTGATTCATATAAAGTGCTAAAGGCTGGGATTTTATTATTTCCCTTGATAACTAAAAGTGGAAAATAAAGTAGAAACCACCTAAAAATGTCTGGATTAAAACAAATGTTTGGCTACAAAACAACATTTACAGGTAATGAAAAAAAAAGAAATATTTAAATAACAAGACAGCTATAGTTTTGCAGTGGATTAGGATGTTTATGAATACTATAACCTTAATCCATACCGTATTTTGATTTCATAATTGTGAGCATTATTTTTATTAAAGTAAAAAATTTATACCATTATGATATCCTTTTATAGCATTATAGCATTACGACCATGTGAATGAGTCCGCATCTATTCTGCAATTTTGCGGAATAGATGCAGCTCCATTCATTTCAATGGGCAGCATTAGATCATGGACAGCTGTGGCTCTGCAAAAAAAGATAGAACATGTCTTATTCTTGTCCGCAATTGCGGACAAGAATAGGCATTTTGTATGGGATGCCGACCATGTGTGTTCCGCAAACTGCGAAACACACACTGGCCGGCATCCATGCTTTTACGGATTTGCAAAAACATGGCCGTCTGAACGGCCCCTAAAGGTTCGCAAGAAAGTATGTTACTTCTATATAGTTAATGACCATTAAACGTCTGCTGACTATTTACATATAGACTGTACTTTTACGATGAATGGTATGCATTATTTTAGATATTTGACAAGCATTACATATTTTCTAACTTTACTTCATTTACATTAATTTGACCTCAGAAATCAATTTACAGAATAAGGGTACCCTGATAACATTTTAAAACAAGCTGTCACGCGAGGTCGGCATCGTGCTCCCTCTGCACGACATCGCCGGACCTCTCCGCCCCCCTAGAGACGAGCAATAGGGAATTGAAGTGCTGGTCTTGTCAGCCAGCACTTCATGTGTTAATTCTCTGTTTGGGTTTAGCCATGTGGTGCTGATCACACCACATGGCTACTTTACATATTGCTTTGACAGCTTGCTCCGCCTCAGGGCATGTGATGCTGGCCACATCACATGATCCTGGGCGGGCTATTTTAAGATGGCAACTGCCTTACTCATTGCCTGTGATTAGTTTATACCTTTGATCAGTGCTTGTGCGACCTTGTGTTTTGGATTTGCTATTTGGACTCTGACTTTGGACTTGGACTTGGACCTCTCTTCTCTTGACCCCTGGTATTTACGCTATCTCCTGTGTTTGACCCGGCTTGCTGACTACTCTATCTTTGTGTTTGTTCCGTCTGTGTTTTGTCTCTCCCTGTGTTCCCTTTCCCTCCCTCTGCACTTACCCAGTATAGGGAACGTCTTTGTGGTTGTCCGCGGCCGCCTAGGGCCGTTTGAGGCAAGTAGGTAGGGAAAGAAGGGGGGTTTCAAGTACAGGGCACACCTTCCCTTGTCTCCCCTGTGACAGAATCACAGGCCGTATCATATGGAGCAATTGCGGGTGCTCACGGACCAGGTTCAGGGTATGGCGCAGATGATCCAGGACCTGGCCGAGAGGCTCCTACATCAGGAGCAGCTACAACCTGCACTAGTAGCGGCTCCCTCCACATCTAACCCCATTGTGGAACCTCATGTTAAATTGCCAGATCGGTTTTTGGGGAACCGGAAAACTTTCCGTTCCTTTAAGGAGAGCGTAAAATTGTATTTTCGTTTACGTCCTCACTCCTCGGGTGCCGAGCAGCAGCGGGTAGGAATAATTATTTCCTTGCTGCAAGGTGATCCGCAGGAATGGGCCTTTTCTTTACCGCCTGACTCCCCAAGCTTGCAGTCTGTGGAAGCATTTTTTCAGGCCTTAGGCCTATTATATGAGGAGCCTGACTTGACTTCTGTAGCTGAGACTCAGCTCAGAGACATTCGGCAGGGTAACCGTCCAGTAGAGGATTACTGTGCTGAGTTTAGAAAGTGGTGTGTTTCCTCTGGATGAAATGACCCTGCTTTGAGAAGCCAGTTTAGGGTGGGGCTGTCTGACCATCTTAAGGACTTACTTGTCAGTTACCCTACTCCTGACACCCTAGAGGCGGCCATGACACTAGCCATTAAACTGGATCATCGAGTGAGGGAGAGACGGAGGGAACGTTCAGATATTCCTCAGGTTGTCGTCCTGCCTGAATCCCCTCTTCTGAGTCCACCTTCTACCAGGGTCCTGGAGGAGTCCATACAGTGGGGAGGAACTTTGAGAGATCAGAGACGCTTGAATGGAACCTGTTTCTACTGCGGTGAGACGAACCACTGGCTCCAGCAATGCCCGAAACTTCTGCCCTCTAGAGAGCTTTCTGCCAGAAGTAAGGTAACCCCAGCGGTGGTAAGGAGGAAAGTATTATTACCTATCTCCATTGCGTACAACCAACTCAGGGGGTCCGGTAAGGCTTTTGTTGATTCTGGTTCTGCCATTAATTTTATTGATTTTGATTTTATACAATCTGTGGGGATTCCGCTAGTTCCTTTAAGGGAGGTGATTGAAATTATCGCACTGGTTTCCACTCCATTGAATAATGGGAGAGTGGAGTTTTGTACTCCTGAGGTTGTATTAACTGTAGGAATTACCCATACCGAGACTTGTTCCTTCCTTGTATTAAAGGATTTACCTGCCGACCTTGTTTTAGGTCTGCCATGGTTACAGGACCACAACCCTGTGATCAACTGGTCGGTAGGTGAATTGGAAAAATGGGGAATGAATTGTGACAAATGTTGTAAATCAGTATTGCTGTTTGGAGGTACCACTGAGTCTCTTTCCTTGCCCAAGTATATCAGCGATTTTTCGGACGTTTTTTCCATGTCCGAGACTGAGTTCCTCCCTCCTCACCAGCAATATGATTGCGCCATCGACCTTATTGAGGGATCCAAATATCCCAAAGGTCGCATTTATAATCTCTCTACTCCTGAACGTCAGTCCATGAGGGATTATCTCAAAGAGAGTTTGGCCAAGGGTCACATCCGGCCTTCAGTTTCTCCCATGGGGGAAGGTTTTTTCTTTGTTGGTAAAAAGGATGGAGGATTGAGGCCCTGTATCGATTACAGGGAGCTCAATAAAATCACTGTTAAAAACAGATACCCGTTGCCCCTTATTCCTGACTTGCTGAATCAGGTCCAGGGGGCCTGTTGGTTCACCAAGCTGGATTTGAAGGGGGCATACAACCTAATCAGGATTCGTGAGGGGGACGAATGGAAAACTGCTTTTAATACCCCGGAAGGTCATTATGAGTACTTGGTAATGCCTTTTGGGTTAAGTAACGCTCCGGCAATTTTCCAAAACTTTGTCAATGACATTTTTAGACAATTTATTGGGAAATTTGTAATTGTCTATATTGATGACATCCTGATTTTTTCTGCAGACTGGGAAAGTAACGTATCTCACACCAGGCAAGTGCTGGAGGTGTTGCGTGAAAACAAGTTGTTCGTTAAAGGGGAGAAGTGTACCTTTGGTGTTCAGGAAGTGGCCTTTTTGGGATACATCCTCACCCCTTTTTCTTTCAAAATGGACCCAGTTAAAGTACAGGCCATTGTGGATTGGGTGCGACCTTACTCTTTGAAGGCGCTCCAGCGATTTCTGGGGTTTGCTAATTTTTATCGTAAATTTGTCAAAAATTTTTCAGTGGTAGCCAAACCCATTACGGATTTGACTCGCAAGGGGGCTGATCTGGTCAATTGGCCCCCTGCAGCTATTGAGGCCTTTGAAAGGTTAAAACAGTGTTTTATTAATGCTCCTGTGTTGGTCCAGCCTGATCAAAGTAAGCCTTTTGTAGTTGAGGTGGATGCATCTGAAGATGGTGTGGGGGCAGTACTGTCCCAGGGGTCTTCCACCTTAACTAATCTTATGCCATGCGCCTTCTTCTCCCGCAAGTTCTCTCCTGCCGAGAGGAATTATGACATTGGTAATAGGGAGTTACTTGCAATCAAGTGGGCATTTGAGGAATGGCGTCATTTTTTAGAAGGGGCATTTCACCGCATTACGGTCCTCACGGATCATAAGAATTTAATGTTTTTAGAATCGGCTAAGCGATTGAATCCTAGACAGGCGAGGTGGGCTTTGTTCTTTACTCGTTTTGATTTTTGTGTTACCTTCAGACCCGGGAGCAAGAACGTTAAGGCCGATGCCTTATCCCGAAGTTTCCAGGCGTATCAGCCTCCTGACGTCCCTCCTGAGCCCATCCTGCCAGCTGATATCATCGTGGCCGCTACCTCATCTGACCTCGCTTCTGAAATCTCGGCAGGACAACATCTTGCTCCCACTGGTACCCCCAATGACAAATTGTTTGTGCCGGCTCATTTGCGGTTGCGACTGCTGGGTGAGTGCCATAATTCTGTTTTGTGTGGACATCCTGGCATCAATGCCACCAAGGAGTTGGTCTCTAGGCAGTATTGGTGGCCGTCAATCTCCAGAGATGTTCAGGCTTTTGTAACGGCGTGTAACACTTGTGCCAGGTCCAAGAATTCCAAGACACGACCTATGGGTGAGTTACATCCTTTACCCATACCTAGCAGACCTTGGTCACATCTGTCCATGGACTTTATCACGGATTTGCCGTGCTCTGAGGGTAAAACCGTGATATTTGTGGTGGTTGACAGATTCAGCAAAATGTGTCATTTTATTCCTTTGTGTAAATTACCCTCTGCGAAGGTCTTGGCGTCCGTGTTTATTGATAATATTGTCAAACTGCATGGTGTTCCTGAGAATATCGTTTCTGATAGGGGAGTACAGTTTGTGTCTAGGTTCTGGAGAACGTTCTGTCATAAGATTGGTATCTCTTTGTCCTTTTCATCAGCCTTTCATCCGGAGACCAATGGTCAGACTGAACGTCTTAACCAATCAGTTGAGCAATATCTCAGATGTTATGTTTCTGATAACCAGCATGTGTGGGCCAGATTCCTGTCTCTGGCTGAGTTTGCAACTAATAATCGTGTTAATTCATCCTCTGGGATGTCGCCGTTTTTCTGCAATATGGGTTTTCATCCACGCTTTAGCTCCTTTTCCCCATCTGCGTCGGTTGTCCCAGAGGTCAATGATTTTTCTCAAGAACTGTGCACAGTTTGGGCACAGGTTCAGTCGAACCTGGAAAAGGCCCAAGGAGTTCAAAAAGCTAAGGCTGATAGAAAACGTTCTAAGGGAGTGAATTTTAAGGTTGGGGATAAGGTATGGCTATCGACTAAAAATCTTAACATGAGGGTACCATCCTACAAGTTTGCACCTCGCTTCATTGGTCCTAACAGGATCACCAAGGTGATCAATCCGGTTTTATTTAGGTTATGTTTACCCGACTCCCTTCGTGTTCATAATGTTTTTCATGTGTCTTTGCTCAAACGTTATGTTGCTCCCGTTGGTCCTGAGGAACAGTCTCCGCCTCCGGTTGAGGTAGCAGGATAAATGGAGCATGAGATTGCCAGAATTGTGGATGTGAGAAGGGTCCGGAATTCCTTCCAGTACCTCGTACATTGGAAGGGGTTCGGTCCTGAGGACAGGTCTTGGGTACCGTTGACCAGGATGCATGCAGACTCGCTCATCCGAAAGTTCCATCTGCAGCATCCCGATAAGCCTGCTCCCGCTGGTAAGGGTCCGGTGGCCCCTTGTGAAGGAGGGGGTACTGTCACGCGAGGTCGGCGTCGCGCTCCCTCTGCACGACATCGCCGGACCTCTCCGCCCCCCTAGAGACGAGCAATAGGGAATTGAAGTGCTGGTCTTGTCAGCCAGCACTTCATGTGTTAATTCTCTGTTTGGGTTTAGCCATGTGGTGCTGATCACACCACATGGCTACTTTACATATTGTTTTGACAGCTTGCTCCGCCTCAGGTCATGTGATGCTGGCCACATCACATGATCCTGGGCGGGCTATTTTAAGATGGCAACTGCCTTACTCATTGCCTGTGATTAGTTTATACCTTTGATCAGTGCTTGTGCGACCTTGTGTTTTGGATTTGCTATTTGGACTCTGACTTTGGACTTGGACTTGGACCTCTCTTCTCTTGACCCCTGGTATTTACGCTATCTCCTGTGTTTGACCCGGCTTGCTGACTACTCTATCTTTGTGTTTGTTCCGTCTGTGTTTTGTCTCTCCCTGTGTTCCCTTTCCCTCCCTCTGCACTTACCCAGTATAGGGAACGTCTTCATGGTTGTCCGCGGCCGCCTAGGGCCGTTTGAGGCAAGTAGGTAGGGAAAGAAGGGGGGTTTCAAGTACAGGGCACACCTTCCCTTGTCTCCCCCGTGACACAAGCCTTCTGATGAGTCTTATCGAGTGAACTCAGGCTTAGAACAGCCCACAGGGGTACAGGTGAATCCCCCGGTGGGCCCCTGAGCAAGGTGGGCCCCTAGTCTCCCACCCCCTACACAAGTGGCTCATAAAAAAGTAGACTTACTGCACTACATACATGTAATCAATGTACAGCACCTCAGCCAGTCTAGACTTGACTCGATAGATTATTAAAGAATTTATTATTCTAGACATGATCAGAGCTCAGATGACTTCTAGGTATAGAGGAAAGCTAGCCAGTGCCCTCTTTTCCCTGGGACTAACCTTCTTAAAGTTGCTGCAGGGACCCCCATAGTCAATCATCTGGTAGCATCTCCCTGCTGTGTGAGCAGGTAAAATGTGAATGAATCTGTATGGTGGGCCCCCAAAATAAATTTTACTGGTGGGCCCTAGGCACCCCAGTTCAACACTGAGTGAACGTACTAAAGTCAGTAACCCACCACCACCACCCAGCAAAATGACTACAGAATAGGGTCCAGTAAGACTAAAAGCAACCTATTTTAGTACATCACAGGAAGTCTGGATAATAATTGACTGACATTAGGACATCTTGAAACAGGATCTAGATTGCAAACAAGTAATAGGTCCATCCCCTCAGGACTACATTTCGAAGAGGGCATAGCCTCAGAGACCGTCTGGTCTGTAGCCACTTTCAGGTCCAAAGGAGTGACAGATAAAAGGTTGTTTTTGCTGTGGAAAATGCACCGCTACAGTTAAATGTGTTTATTAACTGTCAGTGATGGGGAGTGGCAATTGGGAACCCCTCAATGACATTGAAAATCTAAAAGATACCCACCTAGCCCTACACATTAACAAGGAAACTCACAAGGTCTCAAATTTATGGGGATTGAATTGATACAAATTAATATTAGACATGGAGACTGGGAGAAAAAAATTCTACCAAGAGACGCATGATGGATCTTTCATCTTAAAATCAACAGCTCGAATGGCATAAATGAACAATTATAATGTGGCTTCTTTTTATAATCCTAATCTTGTTGTTTTCAAATTGTGAAGTCATTAGACTATTGACAGTATGTCTTGGATATTTGTCTGCATTCTTTACGCATTTTAACCACTCATTGTATCTGGGATAAATCCACTGATGAGATATGATGGTGTGAAACCAAAATTCCAACTAAATATTAGTATCACAGCACTAATATGCATATCTTCTTACTTCCATCTTATCACCACATTAATATTAATTAGCTTGTCTCTATAAGGAAAGTTTATGGAGCAACTTAAACCTATTGGACAACAAATCTGCCTATCATGGATTTGGATATCTGTATATTTCACGTGCCCACAATGTCACACTATTCAGCTTGCCTCCGTATGAATTATCCATGTATTGAGCAACCTAAGTCAACAATTCACTGTTTTTAATTTCAGTACTCCCAATTTGAACCCAATTTTTTGTTCTCTTCTCTTTAATGCCAGCTCTTAGGCTCTTCATACCCCAGCAATTGGCAATTTATAAGTCCTAATAGAAGGATGATAGTCTCACTGTGCATGTGCGGCTGATCTGACCTGTCAGTCGGCTTGGGGATGGACCTGGACGCATAAATGTTCACAGGCTTCCCATTCTTCTTGCTGGTGTCATATAATGGATTCCTGGGAGGGGGAAGTAACTATTCACAACACACTGATGTCAGGAGATGACATCACTGTCATCTCCTGACCTAGCATCTTCTGCACTCAAGCACTCCTCAGTACAGGTGTAAAGTGCATATATAAATCCAGGAGTGACGTTGTGCAGTGGCTGCTGGTATTAAGAAGCACCACTGTGCACAGTCCTTCCTGGCATGAACATGCTGCTACTATATTAAGTCACCATCACTATCTTATAGGTAGCATACACGTCTAGGAGGTATATCTAGCTGTTTGTAGTGGCACACCATAATTGTTATCAATTAACTGTAGTCCCCTGATCAGACCACACACTACAGTGTGTTTGAAATGTATTGTCACCTTTGCATGGACTGGATACCTTACCTGTAACCCTTGGATAGGAAATACATTTTTTCCTTTAGGGTAACTTAGTGAAAGAGATAATTCCAGTAAGATTGCCCTTTTCAGGGTTTGCAACCTGGAGAACCAGTGTAGGGCTGCAGTGTAGGGCTGCAGTGTAGTTCTTCAAATACTGGTAAGACCATTTTTATTATGAGCACAGGTGTATGACAGCACTTCTTTTTTGACTTTACATAATGTTGTCCAGTTTTATGTAATGCTGTATTTTATTCACAGATTAATTATTGTGGCTCTATTTTATCTATTGTTTGAATTAAAAGTTAAGTTTTAGCTAAGTTCCTCAGTTAGCTGGAGTTGTTCTAGTCATAAAACCAGTCATATCAGATGGTGCTAGGAGGAAATAATTATGCCACACTTATGCAGATAAGATCAGAGAGTTGATCTCAAAGGAAGGCAATAATCTGTATATTTATGTCACTGAAATCAGTGTGATCAGAAGAATAGGAATAAGTATAGAATAATAAATATTTTCAAAAGACAGCTTTATACAGATATACAGTACGAACTAAACATGCATCAAGTTCTAGATTTACCAAAGGTCCCATATGCACAGAAGACAAAAAAAATAAAGAAACAACATACCCATAATTCTTAGGCCACTTCACAGTTTTTGATATTTGATTGTGTGAAAGCAGCCTTACTTGGTCAATTATTGACTCCTTATGATATCACATGGTTAATGAATGTCTTCATGTTCATAATATGTCTTGTGTAGAGATGAGCGAGCATACTCGTCCGAGCTTGGTGCTCGTTCGAGTATTAGGGTACTCGTAAGTACTCGCAGCTCGGACGAGTATCTCGCCATACTCGAGGAAATGGCAACTTCCGCATCGTGCTTTTTTGGCGCCTATAAACACAGCCAATCACAAGCCAGGAGACTCTACAGTACACCCAGCATCACGTGGGGCCCTTACATGTCGATAGCAGGGGTTGGCTGGCCTGATCAGGTGACCCTGGAATATACTAGTGACTGGCCGCGGCGCTCGGCTCAGATGCCGTCTGGATGTCGTTAGGGATAGAGCTGCTGCCTTTCAGGGACAGTGTTAGGGCCTGAATTTAGTTCTCAGTTAGGCAGGAATCACCCACAAAGAACCCAACAGCCCTTCTAAGGGCTAGAAGAAATTTTTTTTTTTGTCTCCTGGCTTGACTGGCTGGCTGGCACTAGTAGTGCAGCTATCGCCATATCTTACCCTGTTTTTTTTTTTTTTTATTGTTCTATCTCAGTGATACAAATCCATTGCACACAGCAGTGTGGAACCATTCTGTGTGTCACAGTTCAGCACTGACTCACTCCAATCCATATATACTGTCCAGGTGACACTTTCTGTATGTCACTGAATACAACCAAGTCATTTGCTACCAATATCATCTACAGCTTGATCCAGAAAACTCTCTGTGCGACATTTGTCTGGGTCGCAGACTAAATAGTCACCGTTAACAGAGTGTCAGTGAGTTCTACCATAGTTCCTGCACGTCACGTTCCCAAAAAAACAAAATTTAAAAAAAATATAAAAAAACAAATATATAAAAAAAATATATTTTTTCAGTTGTTTTAGCTCAGTGATACAAATCCATTTTACTCAGCTGCGTGTAACCTTTCTGTGTGTCACAGTTAAGTACACTAACTCCCATCCGTATATACTGTCCAGGTGACACTTTCTGTACGTCACACAATACAACCAAGTCATTTGCTACCAATATCATCTACAGCTTGATCCAGAAAACTCTCTGTGCGACATTTGTCTGGGTCGCAGACTAAATAGCCACCGTTAACAGAGTGTCAGTGAGTTCTACCATAGTTCCTGCACGTCACGTTCCCAAAAAAACAAAATTAAAAAATATAAAAAAACAAATATAAAAAAATATATTTTTTCAGTTGTTTTAGTTCGGTGATACAAATCCATTTTACTCAGCTGCGTGTAACCTTTCTGTGTGTCACAGTTCAGTACACTAGCTCCCATCCGTATATACTGTCCAGGTGACACTTTCTGTACGTCACTTAATTCTACCAGACTGAACAAGTTTGTGGGTTTCAGTACACCAGGCCCGTTTAATTTTTTTTTTTATATCATACACTTATATACAAACAATGTTGAACCCCAGGGCTAGGTGTCGAGGACGAGGGCGTGGGCATTCAATTACTGCAGGGGGCAGAGGCCGTGGTCCTGGGCAGGGTGAGACAGTATCTGCTGATGAGAAAGCTGTGGAACGCCGCAGAGTTACACTCCCTAGCTTCATGTCTCAACTTACAGGGACACGTGGTAGAGGACTGTTGAAACCACAATAGTGCGAACAGCTGATCTCGTGGATTGCGGACAATGCTTCAAGTAATTTGTCCACCAGTCAGTCTTCCACGCAGTCCACCCACGTTACCCAAGGGAGCACTCCTATGGCTCCTCCACCTCAACCTCCTTCCCCCCAGTCTGCCCCCTCCCAGGAAAATTTGGAATGTGATCCGGCATACTCTCAGGAACTGTTTTCTGGACCCTTCCCAGAGTCACAAACCACTTCTCAGGTTGCTGCTTACCCTTTTCCCGATGCCCAAGTTTTCCAACTGTCGCAGTCTGTGGGTGATGATGATGACAATGTTGAGTTAGTGGAAGAAGTTTGTAAAGAGGTGTCAGACGATGAGGAGACACGGTTGTCAGACAGTGGTGAAGTTGTTGTTAGGGGAGGAATTCCGAGGGGGAGCAGACTGAGGAATCGGAGGATGACGAGGTGACTGACCCAAGCTGGGTTGATATGCCGAGTGAAGACAGTGCTTCTGAGGCAGAGGCGAGTGCTCTACCAGAACAGGTTGTAAGAGGCAGTGGTGTGGCCAGAGGGAGAAGCAGGGCCAGAGCTGGTGTATCAGCAGCAACTGTTTCACGTAGTGAAGCTAACGTGGCGAGGCCTAGATGTTCGCAAGTCTGGAGGTTCTCTAAAGAAAGTGAGGATGACCGACGGACTGTGGTGTGCAACCTGTGCCACACCAGGATCAGCAGGGGTGCCACCACTACTAGCCTAACCACCACCAGCATGCGCAGGCATATGAGTGCTAAACACCCCACTCAATGGAACCAAGGCCGTTCACCACCTCCTGCGGGTCCCACCACTGCTCCTTCCCCTGTGTCACTCGCTGCCTCTGCTAGTCAACCCCCTGCGTCACTCGCTGCCTCTGCTAGTCAACCCCCTGCTCAGGACCCCGGCACGAGCGCCTCCCGCCGGAAAACCACACGCCTCCACGATCCTCCACAGCGTCCACCAACGTGTCCCAGCGCAGCGTTCAGCTGTCTTTACAGCAGACGCTGGAGCGCAAGAGGAAATACAGTTCCACCCACCCACATGCCCAAGCCCTCAACGTCCACATCTCCAAATTGCTTAGCCTGGAGATGCTGCCCTATAGGCTGGTAGAGACCGAGGCCTTTCGAAATCTCATGGCGGTGGCTGCCCCTCGGTATTCCGTCCCCAGCCGCCACTATTTTTCCCGATGTGCCATCCCAGCCCTACACCAGCACGTGTCACAGAACATCATCCGTGCCCTGACCAACGTGGTTAGTGATAAGGTCCACCTAACCACGGACACGTGGACAAGTGCTGCCGGGCACGGACACTATATCTCACTGACGGCACATTGGGTTAACTTGGAGGAGGCTGGGACCGAGACTGACCCTGGGGCCGCTCATGTACTGCCCACACCGAGGATTGCGGGGCCTACCTCGGTCACGGTCTCTCAGACGTACTATGCCTCCTCCTCCTCCGACCCCTCCTCCTCCTCCACCGAATTACCATCCGTGGGCATGGCGCCTTCAGTCGGTAGCTCTAGGCGCAGCAGCAGTGCCGTGGGTAAGCGCCAGCAGGCGGTGCTCAAACTGCTGAGCTTAGGTGACAAAAGGCACACCGCCCAAGAGCTGGTACAGGGCATCACGGCGCAGACCGGTGTGTGGCTGGCACCGCTGAACCTCAAGCCAGGCATGGTTGTGTGTGACAACGGGCATAACCTGGTGGCGGCTCTGCAACTCGGCAGACTGACACATGTGCCATGCCTGGCCCACGTGTTCAACCTAATTGTTCAACGGTTCCTCAAGACATACCCCAATCTGTCTGATTTGCTCACCAAGGTGCGTCGCATCTGTGCGCAGTTCCGCAAGTCGAGCACAGATGCTGCCACTCTCAGGGCAGCGCAGCGCCGCCTACAACTGCCCGCTCACCGACTGTTGTGCGACGTGCCCACGAGATGGAATTCCACATTAAACATGTTATCCAGAGTTTACCAGCAGCGCAGAGCGATTGTAGACTGCCAGATGTCATCTTCCACCAGAACTGGTAGTCAGGTCTCTCAGATTCCTCAAGTCTACAATGAGGAGTGGACGTGGATGTCTGATATCTGCCAGGTGTTGAGCAACTTTGAGGAGTCAACACAGATGGTCAGCGGCGATGCCGCCATTATCAGCCTCACCATCCCGCTGCTTTGCCTGTTGAAAAACTCACTGCTCAGCATTAAGTCGGATGCTTTGCGCTTGTCACAAGAGATGGTGGAGGAAGATACGTCGCTTGATAGCCAGAGCACCCTCCGGTATGTTTCTCAGCGCGTATCGGAGGAGGGGGATGAGGAGGAGGAGGAAGAGGAGGAGAATGTCGGCGAGACAGTAGAGGGTACCAGTGCTCAGTCCTTAACTCTTGAGCGTGTATGGGCTGAAGAGGAGGACTTGGAGGAGGAGGATATGGAGAGTCAGGCCAGTGAGGAGAGGGAATTCTTGCGTGTTGGGACTCTGGCGCACATGGCAGACTTCATGTTAGGCTGCCTATCCCGTGACCCTCACGTTAGAAGAATTTTTTCCAACACCGATTACTGGGTGTTCACTCTCCTGGACCCACGGTACAAGCAGAACCTTTCCACTCTCATCCCTGCAGAGGAAAGGAGTATGAGAGTGAATAGATATCAACAGGCCCTGGTGCACAAGCTGAAACAATTCTTCCCATCTGACGCCGCTAGCGGCAGAGGGCATGGTTCTGTGGGCCAAGTAGCGGGGGAGAGGAGGCGAGCAGGCAGCTTGTCCAGCACTGGCAGGGGAACGCTCTCCAAGGCCTTTGCCACTTTTATGTCACCCCAGCAAGACACTGTCACCTGTCCCCAGTCTAGGCAGAGTAGGGGGGAGCTGTACAGAAAGATGGTGAGGGAGTACCTAGCTGACCATACCAACGTCCGTAGCGATCACTCTGCTCCATACAACTACTGGGTTTCAAAGCTGGACACGTGGCCTGAACTGGCGCTGTACGCCTTGGAGGTGCTGGCCTGCCCTGCCGCTAGCGTGCTGTCAGAGCGGGTATTCAGTGCAGCTGGTGGCGTCATCACCGATAAGCGTACACGCCTGTCAACTGACAGCGCTGACAGGCTGACGCTTATTAAAATGAACAAAGCCTGGATTTCACCGGAATTCAAATCTCCTCCGGGGGAAAGCAGCTAAAGATTTAAATAACTTATGTATCCGATTCCTCTTCTCTACTCCTCTTCTCTACTCCTCCTCCTCCTCCATATCGTCTTTGCCTAACGCTGACCCAAAAAACGCCATTTTTTAGAGGTCCAACTGGCACCTTTTTAGCACAATTTTTCAGGAGGGCCCCCTGCAGGCCCTCTCTTCAAACAATTTTTCAGGAGGGCCCCCTACAGGCCCTCTATTCAAACAATTTTTCCAGAGGTCCACCTACAGGCCCTCTATTCAAACAATTTTTCCAGAGGTCCACCTATAGGCCCTCTCTCCAAACAATTTTAACGGAGGTCCACCTACAGGCCCTCTCTCCAAACAATTTTTCCAGAGGTCCACCTACAGGCCCTCTCTTCAAACAATTTTTCAGGAGGGCCCCCTACAGGCCCTCTATTCAAACAATTTTTCCAGAGGTCCACCTACAGGCCCTCTCTTCAAACAATTTTTCAGAAGGGCCCCCTACAGGCCCTCTGTCCAAACAATTTTAACGGAGGTCCACCTACAGGCCCTCTCTCCAAACAATTTTTCCGGAGGTCCACCTACAGGCCCTCTGTCCAAACAATTTTTCCGGAGTTCCACCTACAGGCCCTCTCTCCAAACAATTTACGTCTTTTTCCTATCTTTCTCTCTCTCCAAACTATTTTTCCGGATAGCTGCCATATACGGTATTAAACTGAGTAGTATACATAGAACACATACCACACTTGATCAAGCTCATAATTTACGACTGTACCGGTTGATGCTAAATTTTTAAGTTGGGGTCCTGCGTCGTCATTCTAAATATATCCGGCTGTTGTCACCACCACACACGCTAGCCCAGGGGGCACTCCTCTGGCTCTTCCAGCGAAACATCCTTGCCCCAGCCTGCCCCCCCCACCTACAGGCCCACTCTACAAACAATTTAGCCGGATAGGGGACGTATTAGAAGTTGTACTCATGTTTGTTTTTGTTCTTCTTTTATCTGCCTCATGACCTGTGATAGGCAGAGCATGGACACGTCCCCTTAGCTGCAGTGGGAAAGACACTCCCCTGGCCAGAGCAAGCTCTTTTTCCGTTTTCCGTGTTCGAAATATACATTAAATATAGGGTCCCAAGATAGGGGACGTATACGGTACTAAACTGAGAAGAATCGATACTGCACCGGCTGATGCTAGAGTATTTCCAAATGCATTCCGGCTGTTGTCACCACCACACAAGCTAGCCCAGGGGGCACTCCTCTGGCTCTTCCAGCGAAACCTCTTTCCCGCCAGCCTGCCCCCCACCTACAGGCCCTCTCTACAAACAATTTACCCGGATAGGGGACGTATTAGATATTGTACTGATTCTGAATTGCCTCCTGCGATAGATGGGAATCGAACCCAGATCAACTGCTTGGGAAGTAGCTATGCTCACCACTATACCACCAGCAGGCACAGCAACTGATAAGAACAGATACTAAACTTGATTTTAGCTGCAGTGCCAGCATGAGCAGTGGTGTCACCTGCAGGCGGTGATGGACCTTCGTTGCACCTAGTTGGGTGCTTCCCTAACATGTGATGGGTATTTGCCTCGCCTTTCTTGGTCTGGGTGAGCACAATTGCCATGAGGGTAACCACCAGGCTGTTGCCTGAGAATTTGGGGTAATGGTGGGATTAGGCAGCCTCAGAGGCATCCATGCATGCTGCCCCTGCTGTTTCCTGTCCATTTCCGTGGTGTTTCCATCATTTTCTGAGGTTTCCAGGTTTTCACTCAGCCTTCCCTAGGCAGAGCCTTGGTCCCCCGCAAAAATGCTTGAGTCTCCCATTGACTTCAATGGGGTTCGTTATTCGAAACGAGCATCGGGAAAAGTTCGACTCGAATAACGAGCACCCGAGCATTTTAGTGCTCGCTCATCTCTAGTCTTGTGATAATGTTTCATAAATAATTTATTTATATAGACATAACACTTACTCAGAAGCTTATTAGGCCAATGAGCTTTCATCAAACACTTCTCCAGTGTTGCTCCAAGCCATCTCTTCCACCATAATTTTAAATCTGATGATGGGAGACAACGCTACCAGAATATTTGTGTTACGGGCAAAAGTTGTGGAACCACAACCACAAAGTCATTATTGTGAACAACTTTATTAAATAATATAATTAAAAACCTGAAATTAAAACCAATGCAGGATTTAAATTGGCCTTACTGGAGTGGAGGCACATGGAGATTATTAAGTACAAATAAATGATGAATAGTTAAATATACAGTGTAATGGAAAATATTAAGTGGATGTGTAATGAGCAATGCAATTGCACTATGCACTTTATTGTATTTTCTATTGCACTGTATATTTAATTATTCATAATTTATTTGCACTTCATAATCACCATGTGCCTCCAGTGATGCCGCTTTAAATCCTACATAATCTCTGTGTTTTTAATATTATTTAATAAAGTTGTTCACAATCAGATTTTTGATGTGTACTGGTTTTCTTGTTAGACTGTAGTATATAGTCTAATAAGATGTTGGTAGGGCTCCAAAACATAAAGTTTATAGATTTTAACTCCCTCCCATTTCAATGAAAATCACAACCTCCTTTGACTACACACTTTCTCTCATAATCTTGTAATCATTTGGCATTCCTACTACTTATCAGTACAGTTTGGAGTTCTAAGACTCCTAATCAATGATTGCCAGGCTTTTGATAACTGATACGATCACCAACATGACTTCTGAGCCCACAATGAGTGAAAATTTAAATTAATAAAAGCTAATTTTACTAAATATTTCCCATAAAGCTATGTACGAATCTGCTCAGCTCCTCCTGCTCTATAGCATGCTGCTTGCAGATTGTGCTGCATGTCATGGTCACAGGTTCAATTTAAGGAACCTTTTACTGAGATGGGAAGGTTTCCCAACTCAATTACATTCCTTTTTGTTCACAGTACCACTATAATATCATGTTTATTGCTAGTGAATATTCAACTTAGTTTGATTGGCCAAATGTTCAGTCCAACTGTACACAAAAATTACAACCTTAAAGCTGTCACTTCCTTTTCCTACATATAGCTCACTACTGAACAGAGCAAAACAATTAACAGAAATAAAGTATAAAGAATAACCGAGGATACATCTGATGGTGAACTGACTAAAAGAATGTATTTCTTGAGTGTAGCCAGATCAGAGTTATTAGATTTCTGGAGAAGAGTTGTTGATATAGGGAGTTATTCTGATTACCAGGTTTGGAATTAAAAAGGATTTTTTTCCCAATATGAAGAAAATTGATATCTATCGCATAAAGATTTTTGCCTACTTCTGGCACAACTTTGCCAGATAATAGGCCGAATTGGTTGAATTTTATGGTTTTTGTCATTCTTACAAACTATGTTACTAAAATATTATCCTACTATATCATGGGAATTAAATTCTAAATAAAAAATCAATTTGCCAAAGCTGTTTATGTCTACAAAAGATATTGCTGAAATCTACCACTAGGCAACAATGATTTTGTCCGCCAGGCCAGGAGAGAAATCCTCTCTACCCAATCTAATGATAGAAATTAGACATCCCTAGCAATAATTATTAAAGCTAATAATTGTTCATGGTTAATTTGAAAACTTGTAGTGTGTAAAATGGCTTTTAGATATTTTAAAGGTTGTCGCTAGAGATGAGCAACGTTTTCAAAAATTCAATTCAGCTGCCTTGCCGAATTCATAATGAATCGCATTCCAATATAAGGAGTGATCGTGCCACCCTCTGTCATTTAATTCCTTAGATGTTATGTTTTATGCTGATCGCGGCATATGAGAGTCACATTCAGCATATCAGTTGGTTAATCAGAGGTTAAAACAAAAAATATATACGCTCACCTTATCCATTTGACTACAGAGAAGCCGTCACAGCCATATTGATTGAAGAAAACGATCCAATTCTCACACTGATAATGTCACCATGCCTGTGATGACGTGGTGACGTTACAAATCAGCGTGTGTAAAAATTGGCATGTTTCCTTCAATCAAGAAGGGTGCTACAGCCTCTTTGCGCCCCTTTAAACAAATCTTTTGCTTAAAGGGGTTGTCCTATGATTAATATAAAAAATTAAACTCAGACACCATATAGTACATGACAACCTCTTTCTAACAAAAGCTCGAACCAGCTCTGTACCTCCCATGAATGCAAGATCTCCCCATTCATTGCTCCAACTGAGCATGTGCTTCCATGTCAGTGAGCAGGACAAAGAAATTGGAAAAAGGACACATAGCAGGTGATGCTATACAGGATGAATTTTCTGAAAAACTCAGTGACTATAAAACATTTTTAATTATATGCAATTACAAAAGTATTCAGATCCAGATGCTGGTTTGAATATATTAATAAATATACAGTACAGAACAAAAGTTTGGACACACCTTCTCATTCAAAGAGTTTTCTGTATTTTCATGACTATGAAAATTGTAGATTAACACTAAAGGCATCAAAACTATGAATTAACTCCATTGGTGGATTATATACTACAAAACGTGAGAAACAACATAAAAATGTCTTATACTCTAGGTTCTTCAAAGTAGCCACCTTTTTTTTTTTAAACAAGAATTTTTAAAAATTTTTTTTTTACAATAAAAGAAGTCATACAATTGTCGACATACAATCGTTAGGATAAGTCAGTACAGCATAATGCAATATCACACATATAATAACAATTATGAGAACAATGAAATCGTCCCCACCCTTACCCCCCCCCCACCCCCCAGGTCTCCTGCCCTACGGAAATCCAGCTCCTATCCATACATATACTTACAGTATTATCAATCCCACAATTCCTGTACACTCTCAGAATCATAGTCATAGCCTCTCATCGTGACAGGTCAAACGGACCCAATGTGCCCTTAGTCTGTTCTGTCAAATACCAGGACATGGAAGCGAAGGGGGCCAGCAGTGATTTGATCTCCTTCCCCTCCAGTTCTTTCAACATAAATGATCCCCACTTCTTCATCAATCCCTTTATTAATGATTCCTTTGCATGCTCCGCGTTTACAAACTCCATTTTCATACTCCATCTCAATTGCTGGGTAACCTCCGACATCGACGGTGTTTGTGGATTTAACCATTTCTGTAATAAACATCTTTTTGCTGCTAAGATGCCTATATGTATTATTTCTGGTATTGGCTGCTTGTTGGTATGCGAATGGAATAATATCAACTCACATGTGTTATCAATGGTTGTTGTCGAAACTCCATTCGCCCACCGTATAAAGCTCTCCCAAAATGTCACCGACTGGGGGCATTGCCACATGCCATGATATAGGTTGGTATTATGTTGTTTGCATTTAGGGCAATGGGTTATTCGCTCAGGGAAGCTAGCCTGTCGGTAATCATGGAAGCCATAGATTGCTCTATGTATTATCTTAAATTGAGTCTCTCGCCATGTTTCATTTGAGCCTTTCTGAGCGAAGCCCAGCCCTGTAAAATTGTGTCTTGAAGAGATTGGATATTCAAGTCTTTCTCCCAACTTTTAAAGACATTCAACGGCTTGTTGTCATTAAGTTTTTTGCGTAACCTGAATGATATGTCCGATAAGGATAACGGTGGAACAGTTGCTTGTATCAGAATATCAAAATCATTAGATGGAAATTCTCGGGAAAAGTCCCTCAGTCTCACTGTTAGGAAGTTAGCAACCTGAAAATAGGCTAGAAAATGTTTTGTGGATAGATTATATTTCTGGCATATGTCTGCGAAAGAAAGGTATTTGCTTTCCTCTGCATGCCACATGTCCCTAACGGTAAGGATACCTTTAAGTCTCCATTCCAAAAATTGTTTATTTTGAGTGCCTGCCGGGAACTCTGGATGTCCCCATATAGGCATGTGCTTAGAGAGTAGCAAAGAGAGTAATTTCCTTACAGCCTTCCACGTTGCCACGGTATCTTTAATTATGAGACTGCTTTTCAAGTGTGTGGAAATGTTGGCATATTGGGTATGAAGAAGACCAGCTAGCATATAAGGGTAAGCAAGTTGAGATTCAATATGGTAATTAGAATAGTGACTAGTGTGGTGTAACCAGTCTATACAGTGTCTCATATTACTTGCTAGGTTGTATCTCCTGATGTCCGGGAAGTTGACTCCCCCTGACTCTTTAGCGGCTTGCAGTTTCTGTATGAGATTTCGAGCGCTTCCCTCTCCACACGAATAGCGAAAAAGCAGTCTAAGTGTACTAATATCAGAGTGCCTGATTAGAAGAGGGATGGTTTGTAAGGGATATAGGAGTTTTGCAAAACTACTCATCTTCAGTAGATAAACCTTCCCAGCAGTGAGAGAGGTAAATTTATCCTTTATCAATCTCCTGTAGTATTCTTTTAATGAGGGGTGGATAGTTTAAGTTATATATTGACTCTGGAGTTCGACCTATGAGAATGCCTAAGTATTTGATGTGGGATTTAGCCATTTTAACAGGGGCACTGTGTGCACCTGGTCCGGGAGTATTTTGTCCGGTCTTCAGGTATAACAACTCACTCTTAGTGACATTTATTTTATAGCCCGATGCCTTACCAAACCTCTCCAAATGTTGGAAAAGTCGTGATAAATCCCTATGTGGCTCTTCCAGGAATATCAGTAGGTCATCAGCAAAAAGGGAATGCTTTATTTCTTGTTTTCCAATCTTAATACCCTCAATATCTTTTGTCTCAGTAAGGAATCGAGATAAGGGTTCTAACGTTAGGTTGAACAGTAGAGGGGATAGAGGGCATCCCTGTCTAGTTCCTTTATACAACGTGAATGTTGGAGAGAGGAAGCCAGGGATATTGATTCTAGCCTGTGGATTGTTATATAAAGCCCCAATATAGTTTACAAAAGGGCCACCCAGACCCATCTTTTCCAGTACTCTGTTCATCCATCCCCAGCCCACATTGTCAAATGCCTTTTCCACATCAATGGCCAGTAAGGCTGGGGATGTATGAAGTGAGGGTCTCATTTTGACCTCATCCAAAATCGCTAACACGCCTCTGATGCTAGATACTGCTGACCGGCCCTTGATAAATCCCACTTGAGGGGCTGATATCAGCTTCGGAAGGACTATAGCTAATCTGTCGGCCAATAGTTTTGATAGTATTTTTAAGTCCCTGTTAATTAAGGAAATAGGCCTTTAAGATGCCACTTGAAGGGGATCTCTACCCGGCTTCGGCAACACTTTAATGTGTGCCATGTTGGTCAGGGGTGGGATGCTAGATCCCGTCATATAACTATTGTAAATAGCTTCAAGATAGGGGGTTATTTTAGATCCTAGGATTTTATAAAATTCCCTGAAGTAAACCGTCAGGTCCTGGGGCCTTCTCCAGAGGCATTTTAGAGATTACCCTGCTGTATTTCTATTTGTGTGATCGGGGCGTTTAGCATAGCAAGATCCTCCTCCGTTATTTTTGGCATGTTGATCCGGGCCAGCCAGTCAGTGGCTATGTCATGATTTTCAGGCTCCCTCTTATAGAGGTCTTTATAGAACTCCATTAAGACAGACATAATTTCCTTAGGGTCATGTATCAATGAGCCTTTAGAATTGCATATGGCCAGAATTGGAGAGGATGCTTGATGGCCCTTCCAATCTGGCCAGAAGTCT
Source organism: Rhinella marina (assembly GCA_900303285.1). Taxonomy (NCBI): domain Eukaryota; kingdom Metazoa; phylum Chordata; class Amphibia; order Anura; family Bufonidae; genus Rhinella; species Rhinella marina. The sequence goes on from ONZH01012336.1 coordinate 76,506, forward strand.
ACCTGCCTTGTTGCCGAATTTGTATAAGTGGGCTTCTGCCTGAGACTTAAACATCAATTCCCTCTTCAGTAACCAAGATTCATATTCCCGTTTGGCTTGTTTCCATGTGAGTTCTGCGCTAGTAGACGGGTGGTGAATGAAATTGGTGTAGGCTGTTCTAAGAGTCTTGCTGTGAACGTCTAACTGGGACTCCACCTTTTTCTTCAAACGTCGTACATGTGCTATCAGTTTCCCCCTAAGTACTGCCTTACCAGCATCCCAAGTCAATTGGGCATTTTCTGGGATGTTATTGTCCAGTCTATATTCATCCCACCAACCTATCACATGTTTATGGAACTCCTCATCTATATATAAGTCAGATGGGAAACGCCATATATAATCTGATCCTCTAGGGATTGTCTCCTGTAATAACAGAGATATCGGAGTATGGTCCGAAATTACCAGGTCTTCTATAGTAGACGTTTTGCATCTGCTAACAGAGATGGAGATATGAGAAAATAATCAATGCGGGACCACGATGAGTATGCTGCCGAAAAATGTGTAATATTCTCTGCCTCAGGATTTAATGGCCTCCAAGAATCCACAAGATTCGTGGACTCCAACATATCTTTTAGTAGGTCTTCCTTACGTTTGACAGGTGGGGTAGCTGATCTATCGGATCTCCTATCCTCATCCCAGTGTCATGACAGTATTCATATCTCCTGCTACAATTTTATCTCCCGATTTGTCCGGAGCAAACGCCCAGTAAGATCTTCTGAAGAACCCCTTAGCGCTGTCATTAGGGCCATATACGTTAATACAGACTGATGTCTCCTGAGGCTGTTGTGAGGGTGACCTGTACAATTCTCCCATCAGAGTCATTTGAGTAAGATTCTACTTTATATGGTATATTCTTTCTAAGCAAAATGATAACACCCGCCTTATGTTTTCTTTGATCCTGACCCTATCACCTCTCCCACCCACAGCTTTTTCATTCTATACAAATCTTTTCCTCCAGATGAGTCTCCTGGAGGAGAAGCGATGTCAGTACGCAACCTAATTTAGATGACGCAAGATAATCAGGCGTTTTGTGAGGTGAACGTAACCCCTTAACATTCCAGGATACTATATTGACCATTGTGAGATCGGGGAGATGCCTTAAAAATGAGAGCGCTTTCATTTCA
>ONZH01012337.1:0-43249 GCA_900303285.1 Rhinella marina
ACTAATGAAAGGTATTTGGGAATATATTGATAATAAAGTAATATTTAAGTATTCTAATTTTCTTAATTCCCAGAGAACCCCTTTAAAGACAAACCTTGCCAATACACTTGTGTTTTTTACTCCCCAAAAAAAGGCGAGCTTATTAAATGTGCCCCATAAGGTATAATGGATGTATGTCCGTTCCGTAAAAATATAGAACATGTCCTAACTTTGTCCGCATTACGGACAAGGATAGGACTGTTCTATTAGGGGCCAGCTGTTCCCTTTTGCAAAATTTTGTATGACACGGACGTCATCCGTATTTTTTGCGGATCCGTGTTTTGCGGACTGCGGTCGTGTGCACGAGCGCTAAGCTCACCTTAAAGAAAAAAAACAGGCATAGTGGCAAAGTCTGTCTTCAATTTGAACCTCATTTTTTTATCCTTTCATAAATCTGGTTTGCCTTTTTTGGTTTAAGTCTCACATCTAGTGGTCGTTTTCTTGTAAGACAGATTCAAATTCACTAAACGGGTCTGAATGGTATGCGTATGAAAATGTGGCTGTAGTGAAAAGTGAGCTGAATTTTGGCACATGTCTCCATGAAAGTAGGCAAATTGTGGTGCAACTCACTACTCAAAACAAAGACAGAAAAGTACGCCAGCTCTGGTGTGGAGTAGAAATTAGACTGTTTGTACAACAAATCTGGCACCAAAAAAGGCACACCTACATAAATAAACATAAACTCAAAATAGGCGCAAATGCCTCCAAACCAGTTGGTAAATGAGACTTAAAAATAAGACAGTCGTAAACAGGCTTTTTACTCATGAAAACAGACGGCCCCATAGTAAATGTGCCCCACTGACTGTGTGAACTAGGCCTAAGAGTATATTATATGGTGGAAAATACATGCTGGAAAAAATCTGACAAGTATTTGCCGCAGAATCCACTGCAGAGATTTGAGGCTGACCTTCAGATTTCTGACTTGATGTTGCAGTTTGAATGCTGTGGATCTGAGCACGGATTCTGCATACAGACAGCCCCTTCGAAACCACACTAAGGCCAAGTTCACACGAGCGATACGGATTGTGTCAGGATCTGTTCAGGGAAAAATGGATGGCTTTGCATGAAACTTCAATCAGTTTTGTCTGCAATTGCCTTCAGTGTTTCAGTTTTATTCGCATGGGTACAATCAGTTTTGATGCGTTTTTTAAGGCGTGAAAAAAAACCTGAAGAATAACAATCTACATCTCATCTCAACCTTCAGTGAAAAACGGACTGCATGCCTTCAGTTTTTCACGCAAGCCCCGTTTACTTCTATAGATCCAGGGCTGCCTGAAAAAGCAGAATAAAGAACATGCTACGATTATTCCTGAACACAGAAATAATGCGTGAAAATGGTGCACATAACCATTTAAATGAATTGGTCAGGAATCAGACAGGATGCTATGTGTTCACTACACGCATCGCATCTGGACGGAAAACTCGCTTGTGTGAACGAGGCCTAAAAAGGAACATATCCCTGCAAGTCTGTGTGGAGAATCTGCCATGTGAACAAGCCATATAGCCGCCTTCACACAATTTTTCAGTTTGTCCATAGCGTTTTTGTACAAAAAAAAAAATCAAAAAAAAAAAATCAAATAAAAAATCTGATTAAAAAAAACAAAATGCATAAGATTTCCTCCTTACAAAAGGAGGAGGTATTTGGGCTTGTAAAAACTACCTTGAAAGGGTTTTGGGATCACAAAATATCCAAGCGTTGGATTTTCTGTGATAATTTCAATATCCCCCCCGCCCCTTACTATTATTTCAGCTTCAACCTTGCAAGAGATCACATATGATATCTGTAGAGCCCTGAAGTAAGATGCACTTACTAGTGTACAATAAAGGGTTAAAATTAGGTGCAGCGAGATTGATTCACCTGAGCCTAATAATTGCATAATTGCGGTTGTATTGCTTTATATCTTCAGGTTGTGAACTGGAAGAGTTCAGTGTATTCAGCATGGGGCGTTGGGGGGGTGTTGGTTCTGTTGCTTTCCTGGGGAACTTATCTTGCAAGCCAAAATGGTAAGTGGCCTTGTACTGTATGTGAAATGTAATGCTTAGAGTGTGACCATACGATATGGTCATGTTGCTGTTGTGTACTGTGCAGTGGTATGGGCTGCAGCGTGCTCTAGCAAGTTGCAGATCTGTAAAACACAGATACCAGCTGTGTGTCCTGCATTTTGTGGAATGTTTTTTTTATTTTTTTTTTGTGCGAGGCCGTGGGATGGGCATATGGTTGCAGACCGCACATTGGTGTGCTCTCTGCATCTTTTGTGGCCCCACAGAAGTGAACGGGTGTACATCTGACCTGAAAAAAAAAAAAAAACACATACCAAAAAATACATTTGTGTGCATGAGCTCTTAAACTGATGAAGACTGCACTATTTAGCCAGTTTGCTTTAATAGCTATACAGCACCTTCAATACAGAGCAGACATTGAGGCCTCGTCCACATTTCTGTTTTTCACTGATGTGTGCTGTCCGCATTTTTCACGGACAGCACACGTACCCATTTATTTAAATGTATCTGTTCACATTTCTGCATTTTTCTACTGAGTGTGGGTCAGTAAAAAAAAAAATCACGGGGACATGCACTACTTTGATCCGTGATCAAGCACGCCCATTGAAGTCTATGGGTCCGTGAAAATCACTGACATACTATAGTGTCTGCATCTGTTTAGTCTAAAAAAAAAAAAAAAAAAAAAAGCTGTCTTAGACCTTTTTTTGCATTTACTACTGTTCTTGAAAGCTTTGCCAATCTTTATTTTATTTTTGTAATGAAAAGTTGCAATTTTTTTGGGGGGGGGGGTGTTTTCCCCCACCCGTAAGAAAATTAGACCGGTCTAAGGGGGTCATTTACTATTCTGAAATGTCTAAATTATCTATTTCAGATGCAGATGTGCCCCTTTATACTTATCTATAAAGTTAAAATGAATGGGGCACATTTATTAAGCTTGCTTGTTTTTGGCCATGAAATTAAACTGGCGTATTTCGTCTATCTCTTGCCAAGTAATGTCGCACAGTCGACTTAAATTAGACTAGGTGTTTTGTTGTTAGTCTGACCCCCTGGTGGTTTTTTTTTTAGTTAGACAGGTTCATATTCACTTAGACTGGTCTAATTTAGACGGAGTTAAAACTTATTTCCATCAGTAGGGATGAGCGAATCGTCCGAAGTCGATTAGCATAAAACTTCATTCTAATACTGTATGGTGTGGTACCTTGGAACCAAACCTGAGTTCAGGAAAATGGTTTTTACAGTAAAAATGAATTTATGAAGTTATTACGCAAAGTCTCACAACACTTCGCAAAGTAATAACTTCGGCTCATCGGAGCCAATACATTCTAATACTGTATAGAGCTCCTGCGAATTTGCTCATCCCTGGTTGTAAGCCAAAAGCACAGAACAGGTGCAAATCTTGTTTCTTATATCTCAGTAGGCTTCACTACGGGTTTTGGCTCACAATTAGTGTTGAGCGAACTTGCAATTTGCAAGGTCGGGTTATCTAAGAATTCCATAATCACCGACCCCAGTGGAATTCTCTGATGGCATGCACCACAGAAGCCTATAAGAGGCATTCTCTATTGCATTCTGTCTCTGGACCCCCAACTGATCAGCTGTTTAAGTGCCACAGCCCTCTCCATATTTCCATTACTCAACCATCCTATTCATGCCAGCTTATTTTGCAATGTTACTACTTCTAATTCTTTTCTTTTTCTTGGTAGCTCCTCAAAATACTGTGTTCTATCAGTGCAACAGTACGTCTATAAGTGTGGCTGTTAAAAGTGATCCCTTGAACAACAGAATTGTGTTGGACCCTGGAAGCCTGACCTTGGGGAAGTGTCCTGTCTCCAGTACCACTGCACTATATGGCTTCTTGGTGTTTGAGTACAGTCTCCATGTTTGTGGGTTCTCCAGGATGGTAAATGTTTTAAAATCCTTATAGAAAGTGTTTGTCTGTTTAGCCACACATGGTGTGTACATTTGACTTTCTGCAATTGAATTGCATGCTTTATCTACAGAATTTACAGTAGCAGCAGAATGGATGAGATTTAAATCTCATCCACCCCACTGCAGAAAAGTTGACCTGCAGTGTGTATTTAAAATATGCAGCACATCAACTTGCTATGGATCTTTGCCACGGATCTCACCCTGCAATGTAGTGGACCATATGCAGAACCATTCATTTCAATGTCCGCAAAAAAACAATCAATCAAAGGCACTCCATGTGCATTCTGTTTCTGTATGTCCGTATTTCCATTCCGCAAAAAGATAGAATGTGTCCTATTGTCCGCATTAGACAAGGATAGTACTGTTCTATTAGCGGCCATCTGTTCCGTTCTGCAAAACACAGAATGCACATGGATGTCATCCGTGTTTTCATACGGTCATGTGCATGAGGCCTTACTCTTGGGTTACATTTACACAATATATGTATTTTGCCGTCCACTAACCACGAATGGTTTCCCCATTTTGTGCATTCGTATGAGGTCTGCATTTGTTGTGGACCCACTGAACTAAAAGGGCCCGTGGTCTGCATTTGCAGCCAAGAATAAGACACGATCTGTCTTCTGTGGAACAGACCCATGGATGCACAAAACGCATGCATGCTGTCTATTTGTATTTTTATTCTGCAGGTGATAGAATATGACTTGGATTTTGCTTAAAAAATGCGAATGGGTAGGCAAAGAATACAGGTTCTACACTGGCAAAATCCGTATTTTGTGGTTCCACAAAATACATAATGTTGTGTGAATGCACCCTTGCAGGGAGTAAAAGTTGAGTATTTAGGGAGTATTCAAATATCCAGTAGCCTAGTATCCTCAAGGAGAAGTCCTTTTAGGATGAGTTCACATCACTGTATGTTTCCAGTCTTCTGATCTGTCAGATCAGAAAAAATAAAAAGCACTTAAAATAACTTTTTTTTTTTTCCATTTTTGTCGGATCTGTTTCATCAGTTATGTTCAGTTTGTTTTTTCTTTATTTTTCTGTTCTTCTGATCCATAAAAAGAATGGGAAATGAAAGGTGATGCTAATCAGGCCTTACATGGACCAATGTTTCAGACAATTATTTGGAATGAATCCAGTGTTCCATATGTTCCCAATAATTACCTCTGCTGTATAGGGATAAGATGCATCAGAAGTGGCATTTCATCCGAAGTTTAGGAAAAACTTGGTTCGCAACTAATCTGAATTTTCTCGCACTCCGTGGTAACAAATCCTTTTTTGTTTTTTTTTTTTCCCCTCAAATGGCGGCTAGCTACAGGTGTTCAAAAAGTAAGAAACCTGGGAACGCATGCTCACCGATAAGGCCATGCAGCGATCCAATCTGCTGATAGCCATGCCCTGTGATGTCCCAGCCATAGAAAAGCCTCATCCCTTCCAGCCTCTGCCATTTTACTGTAAGCAGAACATGGGGACAGATGTGGCAAGCTCCTAGGGATGGTGTTTCATAAATCTCTTAATTGAAGCATATTGGATAGGGAGAGGTTAGACACTGTAGGGAGACTGCAGGGACAGTGCAGGCTGTGTAATCGCCCTGTGCATCTAGTTCACCTGCTGTGCCATTCATACTTAATCTGTATTACATGGACTTGGTGTGCACCAGACTCTGCATTAACAGGCTGTCTAATAAAAAAAAAAAAAAAAAAAATTTATTTTGCCCTCCAACCTGTTCCAGGGTCACTATTGTGGCTCTTCATGCTGTTTCCACCCTCACCACTCTGTTATGGGGCCTTTAGTGTCCCTGTTTGGCTGTGTTGACTTAGCAGATTATTTTTCCATTCTTCTAATCTATTAGAACAGGGAAAATTGGGTTTTCGGTTGAGCGCCCATAAGGCCTACATCAGTCAGTATTTTGAATCTGGATTTGATCGTGATGTGGAAGCCAGAAACAGGAGTGGGTCCAAAACGCGGAACAAATGCGCACACACTTTCATCACATTTTTCTTAAAAATAGTGTTGAAGAAAAAAAAAAAAGTTTAAGAAAAGGTTACATCTTAAAATGTAAAAAACAGGCCAAAAACAGAATCCTTGTAGCCTTTGGCTATTGATGTATTAAAGTTTTTATAAAAATATTCCGGGCCAAAAATGGGTCTTTGCTTCTAAAAATAGTTATTCTACGGCCAACAGAAGGGATTCAAAAGCATGTGTTGGCACTAACAACATGGATTAAAAAAATTTCTCCACTACTTCATTGGCACTGCCTGTCTTTATTTTGTTCCGCTAAATAGTTATTGGAACACAGCACCAGCAGGGGCGCGGACTTTCTTTTTTTTTTTTTTTTTCCCTGAAGGCTGCTGTACTTAATTTTCATCCATTATTGTGAGCCTAAACCAGTTGTGAAGGCTATTCGGAGATGACGTATAATGGAAAGAGTTAACTGTTCTGGGTTTTTGACCCGAACCTGGTTTTGGCTCACAATAACTGGTGAAAATAACTGAAGTGTGAACTTGGCCTAACCTGTTTTGCTACAAGAGTGGATTAGCTCTGCATGTTAAACTCCCATAAGTTTAACTGCAGACTGGGATAGAACTGATTTAATGCACTTCATGACGAACTAACTTGAAACAAATTTCTTAGAAATTCAGTGACGCGTCCTAATTGAATTTTTGAAAACTTTGCTCATCTCCAGATAGTTATCTGCTTGTCCCCATAAAACTGTTTCTGTGCAGCAGATCTGGTTACACAGGACCATCTGCTGTGAAGAAACAATGATTTTAGGTGCTCGTTCCCAATTATCGGGAACAAGCATTTCTACAAACAATCTCTGATAACTGGATGTATCAGTAGGTGTAAAAAGACCTTATTGAGATGTTGCTCACTTTACCAGCTAGTTGAAAAAAGCTGCCTCTGAGAGCAACTGCAATCCTTAATACACAAACAATGGTGCGTGCTGGAAAGTAAGGGCCCTTGCAGACAAGCGTGAGACACAAATGTCTCCCGCATCGCGGGCCCTGGCTTGAACTCCCGGCACTGAACAGGGTTGAATAGCATTATACTGATTTATGATGCTGTGTAACCCTTACAGTTCTAGAATGTGTTGGATAACACTAACATAATGCTGTTAGTGTTGTCCAACACATTCCAGAACTGTAAGGGTTACATGGCATCATAAATCAGTATAATGCTATTCAACCCTGTTCAGTGCCGGGAGTTCAAGCCAGGGCCCACGATGCGGGAGATGTGCGTGTCTCACACTTGTCTGCAAGGGCCCTAAAGGGTGATACTAGGTTAGGCTCTACTTTGAATGAATGCCTGTGTAGTGGTAAATTTTATTTGCAAGGGGTGTGCTGTTGTCCTCCAGGCAAAGCAGGTCAGTCTTAAATTTTTTTATTTTTCTTTATTTTGTTTCTGTACTTAAAGGGGTTGTCCGGGTATGACCCCGGATATAACCTCTTTACTGATTTACTGTGTATGAGTGGAGCATTTCCTTGCCCTCTTGTGCTGATGACTGCAGTCCAGTTGTGGGCTGTCTTTTAGGATGGATTGTGCAAGTAGGTAGGGACATTGGTGTGGGCAGAGCTTTAGGGTTGCTCTGTAGCCTAATGTGACATCTTAAAGGGGGAGCAAAAATTTGTAAAACTAAAAATGCCACTTTTCAGGTGAACTGGAGCATATTTTATTCGTATAAAATTTTGGAATTTTTTTTTTTAAATGTAACGAATCGGACACGAAACAAATATTAAGTTTGCTCTACTTTATTTTGAGTATGTTTATCAGATATTCTAACACTTTTTTCCCCCAGCAAAAAAAAAACTCAGAGGGCTAATATGTGATATGAACAACCTGTAATCTGGTTTTGGCTCCATCTGGAGGTACAAGTGGCATACTAACAATGTGTGAATGTAGTATTAACATTCACTATATTTTGCTACATGCGAGTTAAAAATTGAGTAATGTCTTCACCAGCTCCTCAATGCAAACTGCTATAACCACACACTTACATATTTTTTTGTTCTCCACAGGTCTCTGGCAATACTGTGACTTTCTCTACGGAATTAGTTTACAGGCCTAATGCTGCACCAAATGTGTTTTCTCAGCCTTTTCAACAGCAAATAACCTGCATATCAGACATGTAAGTTCTCCTTCAGGTGCTTCCCTCAACTGTTACAGCCCTTTCAGATGGATCAACACGGACTTATTCAATAGGTGTAGTCACATGGGCAATGTTATATCTTGGTCTCCTTTTCCTGCAAGAATTGAGGCACCTTTAGCTGTGTGGATAACTGTTTGAAACTTTGTATTAGGCTACATTCACATGAACCTGGTGTTTTGTGGATCCGTAAAATACAGATACCGACCCATGTGCTTTCCGCAACTTGCAGACCGCACATGGCGTGGCTATCGTAGAAAATGCCTATTGTCTGCAATTGCAGAAAAGAATAGGACATGTTCCGTTTTCTTCGCGGGGCACTGAGTGCTGTCCGCATCTTTTGCAGCCCCATAGAAATGAATGGGTCCGCACAATTGCGGAACAGATGCGGGCCTCATTCATACGGTTCGTTCGTGTGAATGTAGCCTAATTGAGTGAAGTGGCCAGTCATTGAGTAATACGAAGCAATACAATGAGAGATTAGAACTTCACTTTTCACTGACCACGTCCCTTATGTTAAATTATCCATCAACATAAATTCCACATGTGTAAAGGGGTATCCTCTAAAAATGAGTAAATGCAATTGATAGAAAGAGAACACACAGTAATCCATCCATTTAAAGGTTTGACGTTTATATGGGCAAATTTACAGGCGGATTAATCAGGAATGATTATTAGTAAGAACACTTTTTCTTGATCAGCCTATATAAAGGTGCCACCGATCACATGAATGAACAAGCAAAATACTAGTTGACTGGGTGAAATGATTGTTCATATGGACACCAAATTGTTTCTGGGCAGCAGATTGTGGTGTTTGTACACTTTTTACTATTGATGACCTAGTCTTAGGATAAGCCATCAATGAGATCGGTGGGGGGTCAAACTACCTGTCGATCAGTTGTGTGAAGAGAAGACAGCACCCATATGTGCACTGCTTGACACAGCCATTGCGATGGTGAGCAGGTATAACTACAAGTATGGCGTCTCCATTCACTTCTATGGGACCATCCCACAGAAGTGAAAGAACGCCATAATTGTAATTACACCTGCTCACCACCGCAATTGCTGGAGACAGCAGATAAACGCATCGGAGAAGGTAGCATTTTTCAAACAGCTGATTAGCGGTGGTGTCCTCCAGTGATCTCATATTGATCACCTATCCTGAGGATAAATAATCAATGGTAAAAAGTGGACAAACCTTTTAAAGGGAGTCTGTCACTTCATTTTCACCACTATAACCAACAGCAGTGCCCCAAAAAAGATTGCATACACATCAGACATACCTGTGTGCACGTTGTTCCTTTATTCCATGTCCAGGAAAAGCACTTTATTTTGCAGGAAAACGGCTCCCAACTCTGCCCAAAGCAAACCAGACTGAAAAGGGGAGGGCTGCTTTAGCTGCTCATATCTTGGGATTGGTAGCAGATAGAAAAAATGGTTGACCTTCTTTGAAAGCTGGCATGATGCCAAAATCAAAGCATTATAGCCATTAGAAATCGATATAGTGGTTATATCTTAATCAGGAGTGAAAGCTGTTTTTACTTTCACTTTTAGCTGGGCAATTGGGAGCTGTTTTCCAGCAGAATAAAAGTGCTTTTCCTGGTCATGGAATACAGACACAGTGCACACAGGTTTGTTTAGGATGTATATGCAATCTTCTGTGGGGCAGTGCTGTTAGTTATATTGCTGAAAATTAGGTGACAGACTAGGTCATCAATAGCAGATCGGTGGGGGGCTGATGCCCAGCACCCCTGCTGATCAGCGGTTTGAAGAGGAGGTGTTTGCCATATCAGCGCTGCCCCTCCTCTTCATTGTTTACATGCTCGCTGTAACAGGGTAGTGGTGAGTAGGTGTAATTACACCTAACCACCCCATTCATTTCTATGGAAAGAATTGCTTCCATACAGTTTTTTATTTTTTTTTTGCTCCTAAAGGCTCATTTGTGTATGTGTGGTGTGTATATATATATTATATATATATATATATATATATATATATATATATATATATATATATATATATATATAAATTTTTTTATTCCTCAGCAATGTGGCCACATATGAACCTGGGAGTGTTTGAGCTGTCAGAAATTGTGACAGATTCAATGTGAATCAAACAGCCTGCTTGTTTGCAAATGCAATTGGAAAGCCATAGAATAAAAACTAATTCTAACTGTGAATTTTAGGATATCTTACCCCCCCCAGCATAATGGCTACAGTGGCAAATTTGTGGTCATGTAACTATTATTTGCTATAGGAAAAGTATTAAATGTGTTGGAAATGTTGCAGGGTTTTTTTTTTCCTTCAAGGGTTACTATGTAAAATGTACAATACTAGTTAAATAGCAACTCCTGCTTCTATACATTTTTAGATCATACAACCCTATACCTACCGAAACTACAGTGATGGTGCAAGTATTCGGAGCAGGGCAACTTGACTTTTCGTTCCAGTTCATGAATGGTAAATATCTTGTCATTCTTTGGATGCAGTCCCAAGGGTGTTAAATCAGGACATGTCTACTAGTATTTGTCTGTTAACACACAAAGAATGCTGTACATAATCTGCTTTCCTGGGGATGGTTAACTGTGTAAACTGAACTGCCTGGTACTATTGATCAGAATAATGTATGATGCATATGCCTGTATTCTGGATCAATACCATAGTTCCTGAATACAGCTCTTATAGTCTAAGGACCCAGACATACAGGTGAAAAGAAGAAACTTTGTAATATACAGTGGGGGGAAAAAAGTATTTAGCCAGCCACCAATTGTGCAAGTTCTCCCACTTAAAAATATGAGAGGTCTGTAATTGACATCATAGGTAGACCTCAACTATGAGAGACAAAATGAGAAAACAAATCCAGAAAATCACATTGTCTGATTTGTTTTTTTTTTTTTTTTTTAAAGAATTTATTTGCAAATTATGGTGGAAAATAAGTATTTGGTCAATAACAAGTTCATCTCAATACTTTGTTATATAGCCTTTGTTGGCAATGACAGGTCAAATGTTTTCACAAGGCTGGCACACACTGTTGCTGGTATGTTGGCCCATTCCTCCATGCAGATCTCCTCTAGAGCAGTGATGTTTTGGGGCTGTTGCTGGGCAACACGGACTTTCAACTCCCTCTAAAGGTTTTCTATGGGGTTGAGATCTGGAGACTGGCTAGGCTACTCCAGGACCTTGAAATGCTTCTTACAAAGCCACTCCTTCATTGCCCTGGTGGTGTGCTTGGGATCATTGTCATGCTGAAAGACCCAGCCACGTTTTATCTTCAATGCCCTTGTTGATGGAAGGAGGTTTGCACTCAAAATCTCACGATACATGGCCCCATTAATTCTTCCATGTACATAGATCAGTTGTCCTGGTCCCTTTGCAGAGAAACAGCCCCAAAGCATGATGTTGCCACCCCCATGCTTCACAGTAGGTATGATGTTCTTTGGATGCAACTCGGCATTCACTCTCCTCCAAACGCAACAAGTTGTGTTCTACCAAACAGTTCTACTTTGGTTTCATCTGACCATATGACATTCTCCCAATACTCTTCTGGAACACCTAAATGCTCTCTAGCAAACTTCAGATGGGCCCGGATATGTACTGGCTTAAGCAGGGGGACATGTCTGGCACTGTGGGATCTGAGTCCCTGGCAGCGTAGTGTTACCGACAGTAGCCTTTGTTACATTGGTCCCAGCTTTCTGCAGGTCATTCACTAGGTCCCCCCAGTGTGGTTCTGGGATTTTTGCTCAGTTCTTGTGATCATTTTGACCCCATGGGGTGAGATGTTGCGTGAAGCCCCTAATTGAAGGAGATTAACAGTGGTCTTGTATGTCTTCCATTTTCTAATTATTGCTCCCAGTCGATTTCTTCACACCAAGCTGCTTGCCTATTGCAGATTCAGTCTTCCCAGCCTGGTGCAGGTCTACAATTTTGCTTCTGTTGTCCTTCAACAGCTCTTTGGTCTTCACCATAGTGGAGTTTGGAGTGTGACTGTTTGAGGTTGTGGACAGGTGTCTTTTATACTGATAACAACAAGTTCAAACAGGTGCCACTACTACAGGTAATGAATGGCGGACAGAGTAGCCTCTTAAAGAAGAAGTTACAGGTCTGTGAGAGCCAGAAATCTTGCTTGTTTGTAGGTGACCAAATACTTATTTTCCACCATAATTTGCAAGTGCTTTAAAAATCAGAAAATGTGTGTGGTTTTTTTTTTTTTTTTTTTCCTGGATTTGTTTTTTTTTCTCATAGTTGACGCCTACCTATGATGTACATTACCCCCCCCCCCCCCCCTGTATGATTGATATATAATAGAATGTGGTGTGTCTCAGATGGCTCAAGCTGGGCACTTCATATTGGGTACTGAAATGCCATATCTGTAGATAACTTGCAAATTTCACTTTGCACCGTTCCTGCTCATGAATTGCTACAAAACACCTGTGAGGTTGTTATTCTCATTCCACCCCTTTAATAAATACTCTGAGGGCTGTGGTTTGATATAGGGTGACTTCTTAGGGGCTCCAGAGCCTCTACAGTTGTCGGCACAAGCAGTGTAACTCTATTGCTCATGGTGCTCTTACTTCCGAACCCTGCTGTATGTCAGGCAAAAGATTAGGGTGTTTATACAGCCAGGAAGCATGGCATAAGAGGGCTTGCTTTTCACACTGGCAAACAATGGGCACAACATATTGAGTATGGCAGACCTATGTAAAAATTGCAATTTTTACTTTGTGCCATCTGATTTTGTGACAAACCACCTGTGGGGTCAAAATGTTCACTACATTCACTTGGTAAATATTAGTCGAATATGGTTTCTAAAATGGGGCCACTTTGTGTGCTTTGGAGAAAAAAAAAATCAAAACCCTCAGATCTTCTGCAGTTGTCGGCCAGTGCTGTAGAAATCGACAAACTGCTGAAGCAGTAGAAAAAAAGGCAGTGCTTCCTTTGTCCCCAAATACTGTCTTATACCCCAGAGGACAAAGGAGTAATTCGTATTATAATTCAAATTTTCCACACTGCACTGCAGTCTATAGACAATGTTTTATACATTACATTAATGGCTTTAAAGAGTTAGTCTCACTTCAACAAATGGCATTTTTTGTATTATCTGTATTGCCTCTTTTGCTGGCTGGATTCAATTTTCCATCACATTATGTACTCATTTCCATGGTTACAACCACCCTGCAATCAAGCAGTCATGGTCGTGCTTGCACACTATAGGTAAAAGCATTAGCCTATGTGCATTCCTGTGGTCCTAGCCATCAGAGTGGCCAGCAGTTTTCCTATAGTGCGCAAACACAACCACCACTGCTGAATTGTAGGGTGGTCGTAACCATGGAAACGAGCAATGTATAATGTGATGGAAGAACGAATGAAGCCAGCAAAGGAAGCAATATGGACAATCACAATACATTAGTAAGTGCCTTGTATTAACTTTCTCTACATTATAAATGCCATTTGCTGAAGTGACACAAATTTCTATGACCACATTAGAACATCACTATACATAAGGAAAGTCACACTACTTGCACACTGTTTTCCAATTCTTGACTGGTTAAAAGTTCTTATGTGACAATCTCCAAACATCAATATGCATGAGGAAGACTTGTGCCTCTTTGTACTTAATGATTTAACTGGCTAAAACTTTTCCCACGTGAGAATGAATATCTAATGCATTTGATCATTCGTGCTTGGATTCCATTATCTTTGGGAGTATTTGTTTGCCATAAACTAAAGAATCTATGAAGTACATAAAATTCCATGATCTCATAACTAGCTAGTCCTAGTCAGAACATGTTTTAATCAATCACCTGGGGCCCTCCTATTTTCTTAGCAAAAGTACATGAGTTATTAATCAATAACCAAGCTATTCCATCACTTTAAAACTCTTCCCAGCTTTAAAATTAAGTTTGGCAGTCTTCAACAGGATTTGGGCATTTTTCAAAGTGAATAGCAATTGGGTGGGGGGGGTGGAGTAAACAGCTGATAACATGAGAGCTAGACAGATCTCGCTGAGATTACAAAGTTTCTTGTGGTCACTTGTACTATTGATTTGTGAAGTTAGTGACTGTTTAAAATCGGTGCTACACAATGTTGCATTGTACCCCTGGTAACACTAACAATTGTTCATACTTTCTGTTGGGCTTCATGCACAAAGCGGTGTCCGCATTTCAGTCTGCAAACCATATCTGCAGAGTACAGGTTCTTTAGAACTATGATTGGCTACATCACAGAATAGGACATGTTCTATAATTTGCGGAACGCATACGGATCCACGACAAATATGTGCATGGCCCCATAGAAAGTAATGGGTCAGTGTGCTATCCACAAACTATGCACACAGATGGAAAAATATGGTCGTCTGCATGAGGCCTAAGACTGCATGTTTATGTGTGTGTGTATGTGTGTATATGTGTGTATATATATATATATATATATATATATATATATATATATTTTTTTTTTTTTTTCTCTCCCATCCCAGATGACTTCACAGCACCTTCAGATGTAAAACAATTCTTTCTTGGCTCTCCAATTTCTTTGTCTGTATCTGTGAACACGGGAAGTCATTTGCCTCTGCAGCTCTTCGTTGATGAATGCATTGTTGCGCCTACAGAAGTCCTTAGTGGTTCAGTTCAATATGTCTTAATCAACAACCATGGGTAATGGTATCGTAAGCCATGATGGTTTCAGCTGAGAAGTTACCCTACAAAGAACTATTACTTGCCTGTTTTACACTTGTAAGGCCCCTTTCAGATGAGCGAGTGTCGTGCTCCGGCTTCGAAGTGCAGGACCCGTCCTGAACTTCCAGCACTGCTGAGGTCACATAGCATTATAGTGATCTATGACACTATGTAACCCTTACAATTCTGGAATGTATTGGATAACACGGTCACCATTATGTCAGTGTTATCCAATACATTCCAGGCTGGAGTGTGACACTGTCATGTGAGATGGGCCTAAGGGTCCTTATGGGGCTGAAGCAGACTCTTCTGACTATGTCAGATCATCAGCGGAGATGAGTTACTTACCATAAGGTCATGGCAGATCTGTTCTGAACTGATCAGCCCAATGCTTGTGAATTGGACATCTACAAAACCTACATTCACGCATGACCAAAAAATGTCTGCTACATAGAGCCTGAGCTGATTTTAATCTGCAAATGGGTCATGTGTGGCAAATGCCATGTAAAATTAAGATTTTACTTAGAGGGCGTCATCAGAAAATGACCAATTGTTTAAATAGCATTTTCTATTTCAATATTTAAACAAAAAACATAAAATCCTGCAGTTTTGCACTGGCCACTAAGCCTAATAGGTGCCATGTCTGGGTCTGTACAGATCACTTTACTGCAGTTATATATTTAAACCTGCAAGTAATGATCAGTAGATATCTCCTCTGTTTATAGATGAGACAGGATCCACCATTCACAATAGATTGTACAAGGAAAGTATAGATAAGATTTGACAATGTTCTCTTTACAGGCCACAGCATGCAGAGAAAACCATCCCATAGAAGACAGTGAGGTCCCCTTTTGACCACTGTCTATGGCCCATGGGGCTGCCATAAAGCAAGTTTCTAAATGCTGTTAAGAACAGCTCAGGCAAAATTTGCAGATAAATCTGCTGAAGCAAAGTCTGGCCCAGACAGAAGTCCTCAGAAACTTTGCAATACTACTTCAGTGACCTGCCAAATACAACTGGCCTGCTGTTCACATTGGGCCAAGAAGGTGTACAACCTGCGCTGACAACACTATATAAAAATCACTATATAGAAACTCATGTTTTAGTATATCCTTAATAAATACAACCTACATTGTAGCAGACATACATCCATAGAGACACAAGAGGGCGCCATCACATAATGGCTAGAAGTAATCAAAATGCTAAATCCAGAACTGCATCTGATACAATGAAGAAGCCTAAACAATGTCAAAAAACCACAAGATAATTAGTGGTTGCTAAATGTAATGATGCGTAAGAGAAATGTTGAGGGGAAAATCCAAGTAATATACCGACCGTGTGGGGACGTTCTCCTCCACAATATACTAATAAAGATGTTTATATGTAGGGGGGGGGGGGGGGGGTGTTTCAATGCTGCTTCAGTGCTAGGATTGCATGTACACTGCCACATAAGTACAAACCTGCCTGAATAAAGTGTCTTGGATGAATGGGATGGTCTGATCATCTGAATCCCCAAGGAATCTGTCAGGATGCAGGGGGCCACAACCACTCCTAAGGCCTGTCCACTTTCTCGCCCCTTTAGAAAAGTGGAAAAAAACACACAAATATGGCACACTTCATAACTTGCTGCTCCTTTTTGTTAAAAAAAAAAAAAAAAAAAAAAAACTTTTGTGATTTATAAAAGCACTGATTTAAATGTGCCTCAAGTTCTACTTTATACTCTGCAGGATACAGTGCTTAGGTTTTGTAGTAAACTCTATATAATTAAACATTAAATGAAGTTTGATACTTTTTTTTTTTTTTTTTTTTTTCCAGGTGTTTTGTAGATGGTAAAGTAGCTTCTTCAAGGTTTGTGGAGCCTCCTCTGCTGGATACTGTCAAACTTACATTCCCAGTTATGACATTTGTAGGTGCCAATAACAAGGCAAGTATGAGCACCACCGTAAGAAACCAGTATAAAATGCCATTGATTATTAAAGGGGTTGTCTCGCTTCACCAAATGCAACTTATTGAGTAGACAAAGTTAAAGCGGCTCTCTCACTAGGTTTTAACCTATGTATTTAAATACATAGGTTAAAACCCCTTAACTTGTACAGTTAGAACATACCTGTATTGCAGAGTACAGCGCAGCGGTTGTGCTGAAAAAAGACCTTTAAACTTTATGTTAATGAGCCTTCGGAGCACCGGGGGGCGGGCTCTTTCTTCCTGAGCACCGCTTCTTCACCCCGAGGCTCTCCCCGATGCCGACGTCCACGCCCCTCTGAAAATTGATTGACAGCTGAAATCCCGCCGCCGCAAGCGCTTCCATCCTTGTGCGCACGCGCCGTCACTTCCGGCCTAGCGCTGTCAATCAATTTTCAGAGGGGCGTGGATGTCGGCATCCGAGAGAGCCTCGGGACCCGGGGCGGTGAAGAAGCGGTGCTCAGGAAGAAAGAGCCCGCCCCCCGGTGCTCCGAAGGCTCATTAACATAAAGATTAAAGGTCTTTTTTCAGCACAACCGCTGCGCTGTACTCTGCAATAAAGGTATGTTCTAACTGTAGAAGTCAAGGGGTTTTAACCTATGTATTTAAATACATAGGTTAAAACCTAGTGACAGAGCCTCTTTAATATAAGGCACCTTCTAATGCGCTTGCAATCTGGCAGCGGTGGCTGTACTTGTACAAAATTGGAAAGCACTGACCTCTCTGGTGGCTGGGACCACAGGAGTGCTCATAGTCTAGCACTTTTTCCTATAGTGTACAAGCACTGCCCCCAATGCTGGATTGCATGATGGTTGTAACAATGGAAACAAGCAGTGTGTAATGTAAAAATGAATTCAGCCAGCAAAGGAGGCAATATGGATAATACATTAGTAAGTGCCTTATATTAACATTGTCTACATGATAAATGCCATTTGCTGAACCCCCTTTAAGTTTCCCTTTTCTGTGCAGATCTACATTCACTTAAAGCTGATTGTTTGGGATCCTAAAACTCCAAATGGACTGAAGATGTGCTCCTATCTGAGTGACGTTGACAGGTGAGGAGGATTTGGATTTCAGTTTCAAGCACAAACCTTTCAGAGCCAATGTGCTATCCAGTAGCTTAAAGGGGTTGTCCAGGTTCAGAGCTGAACCTGGACATGCCTTTAAATTCACCCAGGCAACCCGCCTGAACAGGGCATTGGAGCATCCTATGCTCTGATGCCCTCCTTTGCCCTGCACTAATTAGCGCAGGGCAAAGGCATTTAGCCCGGTTCCGGTGACGTACCGCGCTCTGCAGGCAGAGGCTTCCGCCGCGCAGTGAGCCTGGTGACGTCACTGACGCTGATGGGCGGGCTTTAGCGCGCTGCCCTAGCCAGTAAAACGGCTAGGGCAGCTCTAAAGCCGGCCCATTACAGCCGGTGATGTCACCGAACTCACTGCCGGGCGGAAGCATCCGCCCGGCAGTGTGTTATGTAAACGAGCCCTTGCCCTGCACAATCCAGCGCAGGGCAAGGGAGGGCATCGGAGCATGAAATGCTCCGATGCCCTGTTCAGGTGGGCTGCCTGGGTGAATATAAGGGTATGTCCGGGTTCAGCTCTGAACCGGACAACCCCTTTTAATGTTTGTTTCACTTGTAACCAGTGTTTTGTGAAAATTGTGGTTAAAAACTGTGAAACTACCACAGTGTTAACATACATTTAGGGCAGGTTCAAAATAACTGATAGTCCCTCTTTAACCCCTTCCCTAACAGCGCTGTATTAGTACGGTGCTGCAGGAAGTGACCTCCTGACCACCGCTGTATTACTATGGCATGCTGATCAGCTGCAGGGACCGGTCATTAGCCAGACCCCTGCTGTATGCGCCGGCATAGGTGAAAACAGATGCCGGCACATTAACCTTTGATCAACTCTGACCGCGGCACATGTGATGTGTGGAGAAGGAAAGGCCATCGGGTCGCCACGCTGCTGTGATGGGGACCCGATGGCTTGGAAGGCAACACAGAAAAAAGACATTAGGTATTGCAGCATCCG
The DNA here is from genome assembly GCA_900303285.1 of Rhinella marina. Classification (NCBI taxonomy): domain Eukaryota; kingdom Metazoa; phylum Chordata; class Amphibia; order Anura; family Bufonidae; genus Rhinella; species Rhinella marina. The sequence continues at coordinate 18,780 of ONZH01012337.1, forward strand.
TATCGAACGGCTCTATAAAAATCACATGATCCACCTGCCAGGTGAACGCAGTAAAAACATCAATAAACAGTCATTTTTTTTTTTTTTTTTTTGGTCACCTTCCCTCACAAAGTGTAATACGAGGCGATCAAAAAGGCATTTGTACCCCAAAATGGTACCAGTCATCGCATCCCGCCAAAAACAAGACCCCACATAAGACAATAAGTCAAAACAATAGCACCCACAAACCAATCCATCAAAACCTGCACTGCAAAAGCCGTATAGCACCATTCTGAATCCCGATATGTGCCCCCACAGCAGTTTACCACCACATATGGGGTGTTGCCGTATTCAGGAGAGAATGGTTAACAAATTATGGGGTGCTTTTTCCTCTGTTACCCCTTGTGAAAATGAAGAATTTGGGGATAAAGCAACATTTTATTGGAAGAAATGAAACTTTCTTCATTTTCATAGCCAAGTGTTTCCAAATTCTGTAAAACACTTAGGGGCTCAAAGTGCTCAGTACACCCCTTAATATATTCTTTGAAGAGTGTAGTTTCCAGAATGGGGTCACTCTTTGAGCGTTTCCACTGTAGGGGTACGGCAGGGTCTCAATTACAAAATGGTGCCTAAAAACCAAGCAAAATCTGCCTCCAAAATCCATATGGCGCTCCTTTTCTTCTGACCACTGCCACAAACCCATAGAGACGTTTACCACCACAGAATCGGGGTAATGTATATCGAGGTTTAGTTTGCGGTTAACCCTTGCTGTGTTGCAAGAAAATAAATTAACATGAAATCTGCATAATAAAATGAAATTGACATTTCACCTCAATTTTCCATTAATTCTTGTGGAACACCTAGAGGGTTAACAAAGTTTGTAACGTAAGTTTTGAATAATTTCAGGTGTGTAGCTTCTAAAATGGGGTAATTTATGGGTGGTTTCCATTATGGAAGCCCCTCAATCACTTTATCTGAATTGGTGCTTAAAAAAAATGGTTTTGGAAGTTTTGTTGAAAAAATGGCTTCTAAACTTCTAAGGTCCTAAAAAAGTAAAATGACAGTTACAAAATGATGCCAATATAAAGTAGACATATGGGGAATGATGACTGATAACTATTTTATGAGGCATTACTATCTGTCTTAAAAGTAGAGAAACTCAAATTTAGAAAATTGTGATTTTTTTTTTTTGGTAAATTTGGGATTTTATTTTTTTTTTTTAATAAATGTAAAATATATTGACTCAAATTTACCACTGTCATGAAAGTACAATGTGTAACGAGAAACCAAGCTCAGAATGGCCTTGTAAGTAAGTGTTCAAAAGTTATTACCATAAAGTGGACATGTGTCAGATTTGCACAAAAATGGCCAGGAAGGTGAAAACTGGCCTGTGGTAGAAGGGGTTGAAGTAATATCTTGCTACATAAAGTAAAAAAAAAAAACTGACAGAAATCTGAAAAACCTTATGGTCTTGTTCACGTGCGGGTGTTTTGACTCGGTGCTTGTGAGCCAAAACCAGGAATGGAGCCTATTTGCACCTGTCCCAAAAAATGCTAGTCATTAAAGGCAGACAAGAACACAGATCTCTTGCATTATGTTCAGTACAAGAAATCTGCAATCATACATGAACTGACTGCGTTATACATGATAGTCGATGCAGGAGAGTGCAGTCAACAGGGGCGGATTGGCCATAGACCTTACAGGGGAAATTTCCTGGTGGGCCGATGCCCAGGGGGCTGCCTGAGTACTCATGGAAGTTTTTGGTGATGTACTTTGTACTGCTGGCAGTATTTTGTGATGGACTGTGGTATTTGGCTCTGTTGGGGATGGTATAATGTGCCACAATATGGTATTGTTGGCCTTTACTTCCATCAATTTGGACCCTACTACAAAACGGGGCCACTCAGTTGTTGTTTTTTTTTTAGTTTTTCCCTGGACCACTTTAAGTTCAGTCACAGACCATGTATCCTATGCTAGGGATGGCCAACCTGAGGCTCTTCAGCTGTTGCAAAACTACAACTTCCAACATGCCTACCGCTGTAGTTTTACAACAGCTGGAAAGCAGCAGGTTGGCCATCCCTGTGCTGAGCTGTTCATGTGAAAACCCTCAGATGGGTACACTTATTAACTGTGTGTTTAATCCTTTAATCAGATGGCAGCTTCTGGGCAATCCACGAAGTGACCTCTGCAGCTGCTGTGATTCCATCTGTAGGCTGTCTTCCAGAAGGAGGAGAGATGCTGCAGGTAGGTAGCATTAGACTGATTTGGCTGACTGACATGGCCTGGCACTTTAAACTGTAATATTCCAACAGCGCTTTTTTTTTTTTTTTTTTTTTTTTTTTTTTTTTTTCCATTGTGCAGGTACAAGTGATTCTGGAATTATTCATACGATGGTTCTGGGGCCATTCAAAGTAAACAGTCCATCTGTTAATGGAAGCTCAAACTCCAGTAATGATTCAAAGGCGTTGGAAACTGCATCAGGTAATGCTTATTTGCTTGATACCATGCATTCGACGGTATAAGGGTGTATGTACCATATTTTTTGCTTTATAAGACCCCCCCCCCCCCCAAGTAGGGGGAAAATGGCCATATGTCTTATAAAGCGAATACTAGTGAGCACTTCCATGGCGCTCACTAGTATTAGGTGCCAGGAGCCGGGAAGAAGCGCTTGTAATGCTCGCCCTCCTGTGCCATGGCTCCGCTCTGGTCCGGCGCTCCATTATCTTCTCCCGACTCTGCACTGTCCTGACCGCGTACAGCACCAGGACGTAGTGCGCGCTATGACCTGATGCTGCATGCAGTCAGGTGACAGTGCAGCACCGGGAGAAGAGGGGCGCCAGAGCAGAGCCACAGCACAATAAAGGTAAGAAGTTCTTTTTATTTTAGTTTTATAGGGCTGTCAATTTTTATTTTCCTACTCTAAAATCTGGGGTGCATCTTACCATCGGGTGCATCTTGTAAAGCGAAAAATATGGTAATTCTTAAATTGTGGAGAGTTCTGGCTTTTTTTTTTTTTTTTTTTTTTTTTTTTTTTCCTCTCCAGACTTAGTTGGCTACTGTTTGTAAGAGGACTATATGGCACTTACTAACATAGCCTTTGATCTGTGCAGCATCTAGCTAGATTTCATAAGCTATGGACAAGTCTTCTGTGCTGTCCACATAGGTTCTGTCCATAAGATGACCACTAATGTGACCAGACACATCACTTAGCCTTCTCAACTAAAACACGTTGCACCTGCACTAAATTCCCAACAATGCCTTATGAAATATAGAAATTGATGCAGAATATTAAAGGTTATATTAGTATGTGTCCTATAGTAATCTTGCATGCATGATGGTCAACAGTAGCCAGAAAGCAGCCAACCCCTTTAAAGGCACTATTGCACATACAGGTTGCACCTGGACTTGGCATTGTTCCAAGATGAAACTTGTGTAACACGCACGTTAAGGATGTATTGGGCAACCCAATCACACAGATGATTGTTGGGAGGGAATAATGTAAGTGTAACAGGGGGCAAAATGGCAAATTTTTTTTTTTTGTGGATTTTCAGCGCCTCTCGCTCTTCCACGGAAAAGGGTAAAATCATAAAAGAAAAAACATAATTGACAAAATCCACACAACAGGTATTTTTCCACAAGTTAAAAAAAGGAACTTGTCTAATCTTGTACAAGCTGCTGGTACTGCTGCACATACATGTACATGATTATGTCCAGGTTCTGATATTGACTATCCTCTGCATAGGTCATCAATATCCGATCAGCAAGGTCTGACTCCAGCACCTCTGCTGATCAGCTGTTGGACAAGACTGCAGCACTTGTACGGGTGCTGTGTTCTGTTTAGTGGTTACCTGCTTTTTGTCGACTGCAGCGGTTGAGCAGTGTAACTACTGTTCCTCGGTCCTATTCTCTAAAGTGGAAGGAGCAGTTGTAGCTTACACTGGAGCTGTAATTATACCTCATTACCATCAACGTTGCATTGTGAGCTGGACTCCTGCAGTTCTGATAATTATGGCCTATGCTGAGGGTAGGTAATAAATATTGGAAACCGGACCACACCTTTAAGGCCATGCTCCAAACACATCAGGCACCCACTGCAATGACTGAGATTGGTGATGCTGCTGAACCCAGTTATTTAAACCCTCATATGCGGTCAATGGCAGTCACGGCATCTGTGGGGTTACGCAGAAGGAGGAGATTCCCTCTGCCTTCTAATCAGAGCCCCTACAGTGAAATCGGAGCTCTGACTGGTTACCATGACAGCCTTCTGAATGTTGTGAGGCCTATCATGGATAACTGCCTGTAAAGCAAGGTGAGGCACGGCTCAGAAGCCAGCATCTCGGAATCCTATAGACCCCAATAGCATCCTCTGTGGGACAAGCAATCAAAGATGAAGTTCCAGTCACTGAAGGGGACCAAGTTACTGTTGGGGAATTTTTTTTTTTTTATTATATATTTTGTTGTCACTTTCCCAATTTTGCATGTAAAAATAAACATGATCACCAGGTCCCAAAATGCCTGGACTACAATATAAATTTTTCATGTGTGGTAAATGCCACAATGAAGAAAAAAATGATTTGTCCCATTGCTCACCTCTACCTACAAAAATATTGAAAAAGTGATCAAAAAGCTGTACATATCCCAAAAATACTAAAAACTACAGTTTGCCCTGCAAAAAGCCCACTTCAGATAGCAATATGAGAAAGTTATGATTGTCAGAAAATGATTATGCAAATTTTTTTTCCTGACTGAAGGGAAGCCTGATTAAAATGTTTCTTTTCCAATCTAGTCTTTCTAATACCGCCTGCTGTTGGAGCACTCTTCCTGGAGCTGATGGTCCTTCTGCTGTTGTCTCTGGGGGTTGCTGTATATGGCCGTGCAGCCAATCAGGACTCTGAAGAGCTAGAAAAGCACTTACTTGTGACTCCTGAAAACAAAATGTCTTAAGTAAAAATCTTTGCTCTCACTATGTCAAGTGATCATTATTATAGCATGTTTTTTTTTTTATTGACCAGGGGTAAAAAAAAGTGTCTCCCCTCCACTGGGAAAATCTTATTTGCTTCTCTCCACTCAGCAAGAAGATTCAGGCTCAACCAAAATGAGTTGTATACTAGGAGACACTGATCCTAGAAAACCCTTTTTATTCCAGGTCCATTAGCCCTGACACTCCACCCCAGCACACTTCAAATAGGCAGTTGGCTTTATTGTTGCATAGTTCAGAAACTGGATAGTAGGTATAGTCCTTTCCAGTGCAGCACTTGATCTTGAAATCTTCCTCTGATTAATCCTTGATATTCAGGAGAAAAAGTTGACACCATTAAGTAGGCCGAGACTCAGCAGGCTTCTTGTCATGTGTATGATAGAGTTTCCGAAGGCTCGAGTCCAGCAAGAAGTCCACTGATCTGAAGAATGAAACGTGTATAGTTAGTTGGACTATAACAGTTTCGGTCTAGATTTCACATAAAGGTGCAAGTAAGGGGCTATTCACATGAACGCATTCTGAACTGATTCATAGAGCCATATCAATTGTGTGCCATGTGCACACCCCCCCCCCCCCACATGGCTGTTTGTTTCAATAGTCAGTGAATAGCAGCCTTCAAAAAATGGGTAATTACCTATTTTCCCCTGATGCCCATGATGGTACCCTTGAGAGACTGCCTCCATCCAGGACAGGAAACAGGAACTTCTGTGGGGAGCTTTAAGGAGGGGCTCTGCCTTTCAGGGTTTAAAATAATAAAAAAAAATCCTTTTATGTAGGGGAATGCTCTGCATTGGAAGGGGATGTGTGTGGTGTGTGTGTGTTTTTTTTTTTTTTTATCGTTGGCACTACTTGGTGAGGGGGCACTATTACTGAGGGCACAACGGGGGCCAGTGGTCAAAGATGTTCTCAGATGAAAGTAAATTTTGAATTTCATGTTGAAATCAAGGTCCCAGAGTCTGGAGGAAGAGTGGAGAAGCACTGAATCCAAGCTGCTTGAGGTCTAGTGTGAAGTTTCCACAATCAGTGATGGTTTGGGGAGCCATGTCATCTGCTGGTGTAGGTCCACTGTGTTTGATCAAGACCAAAGTCAGTGCAGCTGTCTACCATGAAACTTTAGAGCACTTCATGCTTCCCTCTGCCGCCAAGCTTTTTGGAGATGGACTTTATTTTACGGCAGGACTTGGCACCTGTCCACACTGCCAAAAGTAGCAATACCTGGTTTATTAACCACAGTATCACTGTGCTTGATTGGCCAGCAAACTCATCTGACCTTAACCCCATAGAGAATCTATGGGGTATAGTCAAGAGGAAGATGAGACACCAGACCCAACAATGCAGACGAGCTGAAGGCTGCTATCAAAGCAACCTGGGCTTCCATAACACCTCTGCAGTGACACAGGCTGATCACCTCCATGCCACGACACATTGAAGCAGTCATTCATGAAAAAGGAGCCCCAACCAAGTATGGAGTGCATTTACTGGACATACTTTTCATTTGGCCAACATTTCTGTTTAAATTTTTTTTTTTTTTTTACAGTTGGTCTAATATAATCTAATTTTCTGAGATAATGACTTTTGGGTTTTCCTTGGCTGTAAGCCATAATCATCAACAGCAATAAACACTTGAAAAAGTTCACTCTGTTTGTAATGACTCTATATAATATATGGGTTTCACTTTTTGAATTACTGAAAAAAAACTTTTTGATATTCTAATGTATTGAGATGCCTCTGTGTGTGTTTTTTTTTTTTACAGAAAATAACCAATTTTTATTGATGATAAACAGTGAGAAAATGGACATGCACACCAATGCAAATTGGCTATTAAAATGTGACTTTTTTTTTTTCACTGTTGTAGAAGCATAATAGAAAAGTTCCCTTAGGGCTCATTCATACAACGAGCCAGCTTACATTGCCATATAAATAAAGTACACTGAATAGAAAGTTTAGAAACTTGTTTCAGGCCCCATGGACATGACATCTTGTTCTGCATCTGATCTGCAACAATTAATTTCAATGGGGGTGCAAATAACGTGGATGGCATACTGTTCTATCCACACCCATATGTCCCAGACGGGGAAGAGCCTCCCTAGCATCGCAGGTGACGCTAGGGAGGCTCGTCCCTGTCTGCCATTGGCTGCTCCGCTTCCCCCCCCCCCCCCCCCCGACACCAGGTGTTTTCATCTGTGTACAGGAAGAAGCAGGGAGTGGGGTAATATTACCTGTGAGGGGCCAGGCACATGGAGGGGAGGGCTGTTTGAGAAGTTGGACAACCCCTATAACAAAGTCTGAGATATATAAAATGCCGGACAGACAAGTATTTCTGCATGGTGGCACTTTTTTCTCCATTTGTTGGCTTTTTTTTTTAATTCCAAATGCAGCATGTTGAAGCTTTAGGGATTTTTCATCTCCCCCTATAGAGGAAAAATGCTGCTCAAACAATGGTTTTGCAAGAAATGCCACAAAAATAAATCTCCAAGGGTCCTTGCATACATGAACTGGTGGTTTTCAACTTTCCCCAAAGACTTTCAGTTAAAGGAGTTGTCCAGGTTCAAAGCTGAACCTGGACATGCCCTTAATTTCACCCAGGCAGCCTGCCTGACAAGAGCATCTGAGAATTTCATGCTCCAATGCCCTCCTTTGCCCTGCGCTAAATCGCGCAGGGCAAAGTCATTTTTTCTTAGTTCCTGTGATGAACCGGGCTCTGCCAGACGGACCCTTCCGCCCAGTAGTGAGCCCAGTGACGTCACCAGCACTGATGGGCGGGCTTTAGCGCTGCCGTAGCCAGTAAAACGGCTAGGGCAGCGCTAAAGCCGGCCCATCAGAGCCGGTGACTCCACCGAACACACTGCTGGGCAGAAGCCTCCGCCTGGCAATGTGTGTTTACCAACAAAAGTGCCCTTGCCCAGGGCATGCTGAAATTAAGGGTATGTCCGGGTTCAGCTCTGAACCCAGACAACCCCTTTAACAAAAAGCTGGTGTGTTTAAAGCCAGCAAAAACCTAATTGTGAAAGTGCCCTAAAAACTACAGTCATGGCCAAAAGTTTTGAGAATGACACAAATATTATATTTTCACATGATCTGCTGCCCTCTGGTTTTTATGTGTGTTTGTCAGATGTTTTTATCACATACAGAAATATAATTGCAATCATATTATGAGTAACAAAAGCTTATATTGACAGTTAGAATGAGTTAATGCAGCCAGTCAATATTTGCAGTGTTGACCCTTCTTCTTCAGGACCTCAGCAATTCTCCCTGGCATGCTCTCAATCAACTTCTGGACCAAATCCTGACTGATAGCAGTCCATTCTTGCACAATCAATGCTTGCATTTTGTCAGAATTTGTAGGTTTTTGTTTGTCCACCCGTCTCTTGATGATTGAGCACAAGTTCTCAATGGGATTAAGATCTGGGGAGTTTCCAGGCCATGGACCCAAAATCTCTATGTTTTGTTCCCTGAGCCATTTAGTTATCACCTTTGCTTTATGGAAAGGTGCTCCATCATGCTGGAAAAGGCATTGTTGATCGCCAAACTGCTCTTAGACGGTTGGGAGAAGTTGCTCTCGGAGGACATTCTGGTACCATTCTTTATTCATGGCTGTGTTTTTTAGGCAAGACTGTGAGAGAGCCGATTCCCTTGGCTGAGAAGCAACCCCACACATGAATGGTTTCAGGATGCTTTACAGTTGGCATGAGACAAGACTGGTGGTAGCGCTCACCTCGTCTTCTCCCGAATAAGCTGTTTTACAGATGTCCCAAACAATCGAAAAGGGGATTCATCAGAGAAAATGACTTTACCCCCAGTCCTCAGCAGTCCACTCCCTGTACCTTTTGAGGAATATCAGTCTGTCCCTGATGTTTTTTCTGGAGAGAAGTGGCTTCTTTGCTGCCTCCTTGAGACCAGGCCTTGCTCCAAGAGTCTCCGCCTCACAGTGCGTGCAGATGCACTCACACCTGCCTGCTGCCATTCCTGAGCAAGCTCTGCACTGCTGGTAGCCCGATCCCGCAGCTGAAACACTTTTAAGAGACGGTCCTGGCACTTGCTGGTCTTTCTTGGGCGCCCTGGAGCCTTTTTGGCAACAATGGAACCTCTCTCCTTGAAGTTCTTGATGATGCGATAGATTGTTGACTGAGGTGCAATCTTTCTAGCTGCGATACTCTTCCCTGTTAGGCCATTTTTGTGCAGTGCAATGATGACTGCACGTGTTTCTTTAGAGATAACCATGGTTAACAGAAGAGAAACAATGATGCCAAGCACCAGCCTCATTTTAAAGTGTCCAGTGGTGTCATTCTTACTTAATCATCACAGATTGATCTCCAGCCCTGTCCTCATCTACACCCACACCTGTGTTAATGGAGCAATCACTGAAACGATGTTAGTTGGTCCTTTTAAGGCAGGGCTGCAATGATGTTGAAATGTGTTTTGGGGGAAAAAGTTCATTTTCTAGGCAAATATTGACTTTGCAAGTAATTGCTGTTAAGCTGATCACTTTATAACATTCTGGAGTATATGCAAATTGCCATTATAAAAACTGAAGCAGTAGACTTTGTAAAAATTAATATTTGTATCATTCTCAAAACTTTTGGCCATGACTGTACATGCTGTTTAGTGTGTGTGTTTTTTTTTTTTTTTTTGGAGCTAAAGCCAGAGTACTAAAAAGAAAATATTAAAGCGACTGTCTACTTATTTATATTGATTAGGGCTGAAACGATTACTTGATTAAAGCGACAAAAAAAAAATCCTCTGCAAATTTTTATTTTTTATTTTTTTTTTTGAAACAAGGATTCGTTTGTGTTGTGTGACCATGGAGCGTAGATGAAGCGCTTGCTCACGCTCCGTGGTTTCCCGCGAGCCCGAACCGCGCTGCACTGGATCATGACGTACATATGTCATCAGGACACTGCTGTGTGACGTCAGGTCCCAGGGCAGCGCGCGACGAAGACTTTATTTCACTTGCACTGGGGACTTATGGCTAGGAGGGGAAGCTGATGGCAGAGGGAGTCTGAGTTTTTATAAAGGAAAATGTTCTTTTAATTAGCCTTTTTCTTCGAGTACTCTATTAATCAGTAGAATATTTGATTATAATCGATAGCTGCAGCCGTAATATTGATGACCTATCCTCTGCATAGGCACCTCTGCCGATCAGCTGTTTAAAGACAGCAGCACTCGTACAGGTGCTGCTCTCTCTTCACTGTTTACCTTCTCACCACTTCAATAGGCTGTCTCGTTCCTATACACTTAAATGGGAAGGAGCTGTCCCATTGAAGAGAATGGAACAGCTTACTTGTAATTACACTTGCTCACTGCTGTGGTTTCAACAGCGAGCAGGTAAACAATGAAGAGAAGGCAGAGCTTGTATGAGTGCTGCTCTCTTTAAATAGCTGATTGGCAGGGGTGCCAGGCGTCTGACCCCCGCCAGTCTGATATTAATGACCTATCCTGAGGACATCAATGTAAATAAAGTGGACAACCCCTTTAAGGAAGGAAGTATGCTCCTCCATCCACTTCTGGCTTTGGCTCAAGAACTGCATGTGATTCTAGCCTTATTGTGAAGTCCTTGCCCACCCTCTTTAGAGGGCATACCACTACAGTAACACCCACCTGTCTATTGGTGTTATAATGAAGGGAATAGCGCTGAGTCCTATTGCAGTAGTAGCCCACTTGCGTACTGGGAGTGGCCAGCGGGTGACACGTCCCATCAAGTAAAGAGAAGCAGCACATAATCGGTTGATAGTAAATCCAGGAATGCCCACAGATGCAAGAGCTTGCCAGACAAAGGTATCTACCACAGCCACTGTGATATCTGCTGTCCGACCTGGACCATCAGTGTTTGCCTGTAGACAGAGAAGGTAATATACACTTTTTTTTAAAATGAAATGTTTAGATTTAATATAGTATGAAATGATACCCATTAAAAATAACCCCTAAAGGTTTTAATACAGTTAAAATATTTAACAATTGAGATGCGAAGGTCTGACATTGACTACGCCATTTGAAAAATTAAACTGTCATGGTCAGAGTCTATGTACCCAGCCATTTCAGCAGAGGCTGTGCTGGAACAGCTCCTGTGCCCGCACCATCCCTGTGCCATGCATTTACGGTTCTTTGCATTAACTACATACTGCCATAAATTATATGGCACATTTTGTCAAGTGGTTGAGGATATATTCAAGCATGGCAGATCTGACTCCCTTACATCTGCTGCAGAAACAATTCACATGCATGGGATTTTAGCTGCCACATGTAAAGATACCTTCAACATATGACTGGGGATAGTAGTAATTGTGGCCAGCATTATGTTAGAGTCAGGCCTAATCCATCTTAAAGAAACCATCTGTAATTAACCAGGGACAAATACCTGAGCTGCTTTGCGCCCTTTATCTGCGGCATCTGCAGTTACATAGGCTGTGGCTACACCATAGGTTGCCCAAACAAGAGCTTTAGGTACCAGGGCACGGAATGATTCACCAACTTCATTGGCATAGCCTGAAAAATAGAAAAATTGACTCATGTTTATTCTTCTAAAAGGGGTTATCCAGGAATTTAATACTGATTACCTATCCTTTAGGATAGGTGATCAATATAAGATCAGCAGGGGTCTGACCCCCATGTGCCACTACAATGACTGGCCTCACTGGCAATATGTTACCACTAAGGCCAATCATTGGCTGCAATGGGGCACATGACCCTCTCTATCCATATGATTACAGGATGAGGAACGGCGCAGGTGAGCATGATTTATGTCATCGGGTATAACAGGCTGTATATGTCTTATTACAGGAGGATGTCCCTCATCTATGGCTACACAGATTTAAAGGGAGTCTGTCACCTCATTGCTGATTTATTCCAGACAAACTTTTTTTGTCATTTGACAATGTTTGGGTTGTCTTGAAAAAGCAGTTTTAATCCTCCAGATAATGGCTCCCAAGTGTCCAGTGGGGCGGGCTTGGGTTTTGAAAGTACCATCACCAACAATGTCACACTTATGCAGTACTTCACCCCTTCTTTCCCCTCATCTATGCAGTGCCTGGCATCCTCCCCCTCTACCCTGACGTCACTGAGATGCCTCCTGGAGGAGGAGAAAGCAAGGGTGAAGCGCTGCATAAGCATGATAATGTTGGTGATGGGAGTAAAAGTTTTCATCTTAGGGGTGGAACACAGAGCTTGCGATCTCCATTCAAGTTCATCCCAAAGGTGTTCGATGGGATTGAAGTCAAGGCTGTGTGCAGCCAGTTATTCCACACCAAACTCATCAAACCATGTCGTTATGAACCCTGCTTTGTGTACTGAGGCACAGCCATGCTGAATGTGAAAAGGGCCTTCCTCAAACTGTTCAAAGCATACAAATACCCAAAATGTCCTGAAGCAACTTTACAGGCTCTAAACTGCTCTCACCTCTAGGTAGGGCACATATGCAGAAACGGAGTCTGCTCCAAATGAGCATCGCAAATGCCCGGGGACAGTGTTTATACTGAAAATGCCTAGGGGCCCTGGCGTTACTTGTAGATAACTCCTCCTCTGTTTAGCTTTCAGTCAGCCAGCCCTGTATCCTCCTGATGTCACTCTTTCGCATCTGAAATGCTGCGTCTGCGCACATTGCTGCCAGGCCTGGGCATGTGCTGTATACTAACCTCTAGATGGCTGATTCAGTAGGTTCCAGTCCTGCTGCTCAGGGCTGTGGAGTCGGAGACCTTCTAAAATGGACCGACTCCAAAAATATATAATAAATTGGTACAGTTCAATGCAGTATGTGCTGAATATATTTTCATAAGAATTTGGGAAAATGATGAACTGTCCTATAAATCTGTTCTATTCCTGAACGAAGGGTCTAGGCTTTCAGTTGAGATGACTGTGCTGCCCTTTATGTAAATGCTCAGTAGTGAAGCTCCTCTGCTACAGTTCAGAGGAAAAAGGCACTGGGAAGGAATGGCTGCACTCATCTCAGATCTACTAGAAAAAACGGGATTAAAGGGGTTTTCTCACTAGTTACAAAGATTAGCTTTCAACATAAAGGGACAGTTAAAAGAAGACATTTTCTAAATACAGTAGTCAGTAGATTTAACTTCTGTCATGAACTATAGACAGTACAGCAGGTCTCTCACTGCACACAGGTTTCTAGGATGGGACTGATCTCTGAGTGATTACCGGCAGTAAGCAAAAGGTACAAGTGTTGTGAGGACTGAGAAGCATGGCTTTACCTGTAATTGTGTTAGAAATCACAATCTCCTGTTCTGTCAGAGCAAGTTAATATATGCTAATAACTGGTGGAGACCCCCCCACACAGCCTGAGGAGACAGAGTGATCGCATACTGCCCATCAGCCAGTGAATCAATGTGCTGAGAAAACCCCTTTAAGGCAAGTACTTCTTAGTATAGCTAAACTTTCAATAAACTGTGCATAAATGAATTGTCCAGTGCATGTTCTCTCTGTATGCTTTATGTTTTAGTTTACTTTTCCTCTGATGTAAAACACCTAGGGCCTTATGTATGAAAACTGTGTGGGTGTAGAAGTTTCTTTGTTGCCCATAGAAACCAATCAGAGCTCCCTTTTCATATGGTGCCCTGGAGAAATGAAAGGGGAGCTCTGATTGGTTGCTATGGGTAACAAAGAAAGTCTTAGACCTAGACATTTTTCATACATCAGGCCCTTAGTGAGCTGTACCCAGAGAAAAGCCTGATGCTGAAAGTTCAGAGTAAAGATATCTAGTAAAACACATATTACAAACTTTTTTTTTTTTTGTCATGACATACCGTATTTTTCACTTTATAAGACGCACTTTTTTCCCCCAAAAGTAGGGGGAAAATTGCTGTGTGTCTTATAAAGTGAATACTAGTGAGCGCTTCCATTATGGAAGCGCTCACCAGTATGTTAGGAGCGGGGAAACATACTCACCCTCCTGCGCTGCAGCTCCGCTCCAGTTCCTGCCGCTCCTCTGTCTTCTCTGGCGGGCACTCCACTGTCCTGACCTGACGCTGCATGCAGTCAGGTGACACATGCTGGAGAAGACAGAGGAGCGCCGGACACGGAGCGGAGAGGTTTTTTATTTTATCCTTATGGGGCTGATCTGAGGACTGATGGGGGCACAATGGGCTGATCTGAAGGGGACACAGTGGGCTGATAAAGGGGGCTGATCGGCTGATATGGGGGCACAGTGAGCTGATCGGCTGATATGGGGGCACAGTGGGCTGATCTGAGGTCTGATGGGGACACAGTGGACTAATATGGGGGCACAGTGGGCTGATCTGAAGTCTGAAGGGGACACAGTGGGCTGATGGGGTTAGAGTGGGCTGATCTGAGGTCTGATGGGGGCACAGTGGGATGATATGGGGGCTGATCTGAGGTCTGATGGGGGCACAGTGGGCTGATCTGAGGTCTGATGGGAGCAGAGTGGGCTGATATGGGGGCACAGTGGGCTGATGGGCTGATCTGAGGTCTGACATGGAGGGCTGATATGAGGGTCTGATGTGATGTCCTGAAATTTGTGGGGGGTCTTATTTTCCTACTCTTAAATCTGGGGTGCGTCTTATAAAGCGAAAAATACGGTATCTGTCAGGGCTTTGGCTTACCGACTCCACAGCTCTGCTGCTGGTTGCTCTTGCTCAGTGTGGATTATGGTGCATAAATGCTTCAGAAACGCACAAAAATCTGCATGGAAATTCACAGGGATCTTATGTGTGTTCACCAGCCACCGTGTGTAGATCTCACTGACTGGTATGGTTTCTACCCTAGTGTTTGATGTAGGGGTATGGTTCTAGTAATGATATAATATCCCTGGTGCTAACAGCTTCAGCGGGCTACATGCAGTAGCCTGGAGATCTACTGATTGACTTCTTGGGGAAGACTGCTTTATGCTTCCTGCACACAACCATATACATTTTGCAGCCTGCAAACTGTGGATCCACAAAATACGGATACTGGCCATGAACATCCCGCACTTTTCTCGGCCTCCACTGTAGAAATGCCTAGTTCTTAAAACGCTTTCATGGCTTTGAGCTCATTAAACATGAATTAGTAATGGGAAATCCTGTCTTGTGTCTGCTACAGATGCACTTGCTGTCAATGTTCATTAAATCCACTTAAAACTGCAGGAGGAAACTCAATGACGTATCTACAACACTACCTAGTGCAGATATGAGCTGCATCTCAAGCTAAATGTATAGTAAGTACTTCTACAATATGGCTGAGGCTGGACCTATTTTTACCACATTACAAAAAACAAAAATCACTGTCCACAGAATATGCATCGAGCGGCTTGAAAATACCATACCTCCCAACTTTGTAAATGAACAAAGACGCGTTGTGCGGCGCGCTGCTAATTTTTTCAGCACTAGGCCACGCCTCTAACTCTGCCAAAAACATAACTATACACCTAATCCCACCCAGTCCCCTTACTGCCCCACATAGTAATTATTCCCCAGTTATGTGCCCCCATTAATATGCCCAGCTGTGCCCCCAGTAATATGCCCACATTATGCCACTCACAGAAAGTTAAAACAAATAAACACCACATAGTTACCTTCTTCCTAGCAGCATCAGCAGCAGGACATCAGTTGCTGTAGTCTGTGGAGGGGGCGGAGCCAAAGGCTGACTGCCGGCCGCCCCCGCACAGACCAGAGGTATGGAGAGCCGGCAGGGATTATGGATGAAGCAGGGAGCTGATGACGGCTGTCTGCTTCATAATAATACAAGCAACTGTCTCTGCGTCCTATGGATGTAGGGACAGCTGCCAGAAACTGGGACATACCTCCCCCGTAGCGGGACAGCCACTGCAATCTGGGACGGTTGGGAGGTATGAAACCACCTTCACAATCGCAGCAGCTATGTGAGTATTGCTGGAGCAAGAGGACCTTTCACCTCTCCTGACATGCCTGTTTTAATAGCTCCATTCATTCCCCACGTACTAACAATTCTGGAACATCTATTCTTATGTCTGTATGATGTGCCATTCCTTTATTATTTGCACTAGAAGTTGTGAATGAATTGCTATTTGCCTTCAGTAAGGAACAGAGGGGAGGTGACCAGTTGGGGGCGTGTACCTGCACAGACTGACTCTAGCCAATCAGTGCTGCCATGTTCAGTCTGTGCAGGTACACGCCCCCAACTGGTCACCTCCCCTCTGTTCCCTTACTGAAGACAAATAGCAATTCATTCATAACTTCCAGTGCAAATAATAAAGAAATGGCACAACATACAGACATAAGAATAGATGTTCCAGAATTGTTATTCCATGGGGAATGCATGACGCTATTAAAAGAGGCAAGTCAGGATTGGTGAAAGGTCTTCTTTAATTGCTAGAGATAAAATTGGTGTGAAATGCTGGGATTTCAGAGTGATTTCCAGGGTACTTTTTCCTCCATAGAGCAAAAAGGGGGGTTTTCTGTGATTTTGATACTGATGGCCTAGGATCAATATCTGATGAATGTTAAAGAAATAGTGGCGCTCCACTAAGAAGCATGGCCTCTTCCTAGGCCAGGGATGTCACTGTACATTAGTCACGTGGCCTAGGAATCTCAGTCCCTTTCAAGGTAATGGAGCTGAGCTGCAATACCAAACACAGCCACTATCCAGTGGGTGGCACTGTGCTTTGAACACTGTGAGGAAGCCATGGCGCTCACTGGAGAGCTTCGACCTCTTCCAACAGTAGATCTGCAGGGATACTGGAAATCAGACCCCACCGATCAGATATTGCTGACCTACCTTGTATATAGAGGATAACTTATCAGTATTGAACACTCGGAAAACGCCTTTAAATCACTCCAGCAATCGATTGGCTGTACCGATTTGGAAGTTTGATTTTCAAGCTAATTAATGTATTCCCTATAGACAACATATTTTTTTTTTGTAGCGTGACAAAAAAGTCTAGATGTTACCTCAGCCTAACTGAAGATAATAATTCTTCATAAAACATATAAGTACTTATACGCCATTTTCAGACGACAAAATTCCCAGTTGGGATATTTATCAGGTAGCACGACTAGTGTATGTGGTGTGTGTATACACTGGGACACTGACGTATTTGACGAACTTTCCCCCAAAAGTGACAGCACTGCAAACTGGAATTACAAGGGGATCAGCCTGGAAATTAGCTCCTAAGGCCCCTTTCACCCGGGCGAGATTTCCGCGTGGGTGCAATGCGTGATGTGAACGCATTGCACCCGCACTGAATCCTGACCCATTCATTTCAATGGGGCTTTTCATATGAGCGATGTTTTTCACGCAGCAGTTCGCCGTTGCATGAAAATCACAGCATGTTCTATATTCTGCGTTTTTCATGCAGCCCTGGCCCCATTGAAGTGAATGGGGCTGCGCGAATCATGCCTTGCATCCGCACGCAAGTATTCACTGATGGTTGCTAAGAGATGTTGTTTGTAAACATTCAGTTTTTTTATCACAGGCGTGAAAAACGTATCAAAACGCATCCCACCCGCGTGGAAAAAGCTGAACGTACGCAATCGCAGTCAAAACTGACTGCGATTGCGTGCGGATCGGTGTGGATTTTCCAGAACGCACCCTGAACGCATTCGGACTGAATCCGTGACGCTCGTGTGAAAGAGGCCTAAATCTGCATGTGTTACATATGGATTGTGTTGCGGACTTCAGCTATTGCATTGTGATGTAAGAATCCATGGCAATTCCGCAACAGACAGGACATGCTGACCATCTGAAAATCCGCTACATGTTTAGGGCCCTCTGGATTTTTTTTTAATGGTGTAAGTGAATATAGTTTGATAAAGCCCTATATTGTACCTTTTTCACAACACATACAAAATGTGTGAACCCGGCCTAAAAGTATTATGGCATACCTTTGAAACTCAGAGTAGTCTATATCTTCAAGTACTACCGGTATGTCAAAAAAGAAGGTATTGAAAATGTGAATTCACATTTTGACAGGATAAAGCTCCTTTCCTACATTTGTTTTATAATAAAATACTACTTTTCCGCTGTCTGCAGCACTGTCCCAGAGCTTCCTCTGAGATTTAGAGGAGTGATTGGGAATGTACCAGATTTGATGTTCAGCCGCTCTTTATGAAAATGGGACAATTCCCCTGGAGCCTGTTAAGGCGACGCATTAAATCTGTCTGGTTTACAGTCATCAGAACCACTGCTTCTGCCCTACTTATCACAGTGAAAAACCGACATAAGGGACGAGACAATGGAGGGGTAAAAGCAGCTGGCGGCTGCTCATAATAGCATTGTTCCAGGTACAGAACAACCTTTACTTAGCCGCACTCTCCTGTAAGATGATCGTGTGCTTCTGTGGGCCATAAATAGTCTTGTCAAGACTGAAAAAACCTGCTCCTTGTGTGTGAAGGGTATACGCCAGACATACAGTATGAATAGGTTACAGAAGGCGAGATCAGGGCATTGACCTCGGGTGTGTTTACCAAAGGGTGGCACCACATTCCTGTCCGTGTGCACGTGAAGGTGTAGAAGCTATGTGGAAATATACTACTTCAACACATATGGAAAACAAGATGTCACCCAGAATCATCACAGGGGTACTCCATCTCATGGCGAGGGTACACCATCATTTTATATCGGCAGAGATCCAACCCATATATCCTTAGAAAAGAACGAACTGCTAGATGGATTCAGCACAGTGGTCTTTACTGAGGTTAGGGTGAGGTCACGTGACCGATTTGCTGTCACAGATTTTTCTACAGCAAACCTCCAGGATTGTACAATACCAGCAAAGTAGATGAAAATTTCTGAATTTGTATCCACAGGCTCCGTACAAAAACCACAGCGTAAATTAACCTGCAATGTGGATTTGAAATCTGCGACATATCAATTATACATGGATCACAGTGAGAGTGAAGTTCGCTGACTTTTCCGCAACAAAATCCACATGTACTACATGCAGTTTTGTTGCAGAATTGATGGAAACATGGCAAAAAACTGTAGCAGATTTTTTCCACAGGATTTTCAGGTACTTGTAAACCCAGCCTAAGTATGCTTATATATATTAACTTACCATATTTTTTCAGACTGTGACACACTTTCCCCTCCCCAAAAGTGGCAATATGTCTTATAGTCCAAATGCTTAGGACCGCTTTCATTATGGAAGTGATGATCAGCATGCGGGAGACACAGGGAGGCGATCGCAGTGCTGCTTGTACTCCCTGGTCTTCTTCCGGGTCTCATTGTGCACTGTGTCCTGACCGCATATAGCGGCAGGGTGCAGTACACGCAGATGCGCACTATGATCCGACGCTATGCGACGTCAGGTTCAAGTGAAGGGATCGGTGCAAGTGAGGTAAGTTTATTCTTTTAACGTCTGATCTGAGGCTAATGAGGTTGGGGGGGTCTGATCTGAGGCTAATGAGGTTGGGGGGTCTGATCTGAGGCTAATGAGGTTGGGGGGTCTGATCTGAGGCTAATGAGGGTTGGGGGGGTCTGATCTGAGGCTAATGAGGTTGGGGGGGTCTGATCTGAGGCTAATGAGGTTGGGGGGTCTGATCTGAGGCTAATGAGGTTGGGGGGTCTGATCTGAGGCTAATGAGGTTGGGGGGTCTGATCTGAGGCTAATGAGGTTGGGGGGTCTGATCTGAGGCTAATGAGGTTGGGGGGGTCTGATCTGAGGCTAATGAGGTTGGGGGGTCTGATCTGAGGCTAATGAGGTTGGGGGGTCTGATCTGAGGCTAATGAGGTTGGGGGGTCTGATCTGAGGCTAATGAGGTTGGGGGGTCTGATCTGAGGCTGATGGAGCTTGGGGTCTTATCTGAGCTTTTACAAAGAAGGGTTCTGATTTGGGGGGTCTGCTCAGATGTCTGATGGAATATATTTTTTTTTCTTATTTTCCTCCTCCAAATCCTAGTTGCGTCTTATAGTCTGGTGCATCTTATCCAAAAATTACAGGTTCTTCAAAGGACTATATAAAATACCAAACTTTATTTATTCTTATTAAAATACCAAAATACAATATACATCTAAAATTCAAGTGGATGGACCTAGTCTCTAATTGAATAGCACTGGTTTAAGGTCACTAGGACATACATCAGAACTGACCCAAATTATTGATCAACCATATCTAGTTACAGTCACCCTTTGTTATCATTAAAGGGGTTGTGCAAGAATGGGAGTGGAGGGGGGGGAGGGGGTTGCAATCCCCCCCACCTCCCCTCCTACTTGGCTGGACCAGTAAAGGGAAGCTTACTTACCTGCTTCCCGCTCCTTCTCCTCCAGACCTGTGATGCTCCGCTGGGCTTCCTTGCTGTAAACATTCGGTTTGACTTGCCGTAGCGGATACTGGATCCCCTTGTGTCATGTGATCATTTGACCCATCATATCAAACCCGATGTTTACCACGATGGAGCTCAGCGGAGCGTCGCAGGCCGGGAGGAGGAGTGGAAAGTCAGCCCTGGGAAGCAGGTTGAGTAAGGTGTGTTATATATATATATATATATACACAGGTTAATATAAGGCTCTCTCTCTATATATATATATATAAACGACAAAAGAGCAGCAGCACAAGTCTTGAATGGAGATGGTGGTGCAATCCCTCACGGCTAAGGATATTAAGCCTGATGCATAGAATAATGGAGAACGAGGCAGCCCTCAGATGTGGTAAAAATAGTGGACCTTTATTCCAGGCAAGCGTTGTCTGGAATAAAGGTCCACTATTTTCACCACATCCGAGTGCTGCCTCGTTCTCCATTATTCTATATATATATATATATATATATAGCATCCAGCTTCTCTCATATACTGCACCTTGTACTGCACTCATCCAGGCATGCAGCCCTAAAGTTGGCTGTCTCCAGCATGCATTAGCTAGCTGCCATTAATTTGTATTGGCACACTAGTATACACACAACAGGCTTCTGTTTCATTCCAACCCATCGCTCTCATAGGATGAACTAATTAAGGCCTCTTTCACACAACAGTTGTTTTTGTGGCCTCCGATCCGCATATTTTGCTGATAGGATGTGCACCCATTCATTTAAAAAAATGCTGACAGCACACTGTGTGCTATCCGCATGTTCGTTCCATAGCCATGGAAAAAAAAAATAGAACATGTCCTATACTTGTCCGTTTTGTGGACAAGAAAAGGCAGTGTTACAGTGGATGTCATACGGATGTCATTCGTTTTTTTGTGGATCCGCAATTTGCGGACCGCAAAACACAACGTTCGTGTGAAACTAGCCTTAGGCTTATCAGTGCATACGCAGCATACATAGCACAGCACAGCATTCAGGCATACAGCTTTGGAGCTGGCTATCTCCAGCATACAACCAGTCCAGGCGTGCACTAATTACCTATCATTAGTTTGTATTAGACAGGTTCTATAATTTGAGGCATGGCCGCACGGATGACATCCGTTTTGGATTTTTTTTGCCTACCCATAGAAACGAATGGGTCCATGTGCGGTCTACACAAAATGTGGGTTGGACACAGAACAATGATACAGTTGTGTGCATGAGGCCTTATAGTTGCTTAGGCACACTAGTTGCTTTCAAAGGGTGCAATCTCTTTATACTACACTCATTTATCAGTGCATACATAGCACGCACATAGTGCATCTAATAGCTCTCATATGGTGCACTACGTATGTGCACACCACTACAAATCCCTCTAGCTACAGCATAGAACCAGGCCTAATGAGCTATCCCTATACTGTCCCTACACATGATATGATTTCCGGCTAATATAATCGACCCTACATGTCTCCTATCGTCATATCTCATCATGTGTCAGGGCAGACGCAGTGTTCTTAGACTGCAATGTGCCCCATTTATAGTCTTTCCCTGTATGGCAGCCATCCGGATCCGTCCTCCTCACCCGACTGCAAGTCAGTGGGGACGGATCTGTTTGGTATGACACACTCGTGTGTCATACCAAACGGATCCGCCCCCATTGACTTACAGTCAGGTGAGGACAGATCCGGATGGCTGCGGCCATGCGAGCGCAGGGGATCCGAGCAGTACAGTGCTCGTTACGAGCACGTTCGCTCAACTCTAGTAATCACCCCAAGTGTAAGAGCACCCCTCTAATGACCATCACCGTGTACTGGTATTGCTGCCAGCACAGGAAACAATGTCCTGCAAATCTGGCTTCACAGTGATAGATCTGCGGGTGATGACGCTGCACACCACCAGAGGCAGATAGCGTTCATGCCGCAACAGTAGATTTATTTTATTCCCCAATATGATGTCTGCCTGTTCCTGATGAAGGGCAGTACTACTTCCACATAGAAATGCGTTAAGCGGCAAATCGAAGGGCAGGGACAGAGGCTCAACCAATTGTACTCTGTGGGGCGCAGCCATAGCAAATAGGCTGAGCGCTCTATGTATATGGGATATCCTTGGGGCTAGGAATGTATCTAGCAGCCTGCTGATACCAATAGGCAGACTGTAGTAAGTGGCAGATCTATCACTGTGAAGCAAGATTTGCAGGACATTTTTGTCAATAATGATGTCATTTGCGCCAAAAAATAGTAACATTAGAAATCAAAAGTGGTGATTTGTTTCACCTCATATACCAAAAGGCGCACAGCACTTTTAAAATGTGACTTGATTATTATATATAAACGTGATATATACAGTATAGACCAAAAGTTTGGACACACCTTCTCATTCAAAGAGTTTTCTGTATTTTCATGATTATGAAAATAGTAGATTCACACTGAAGGCATCAAAACTATGAATTAACACATGTGGAATTATATACTTAAAGGGGTTGGCCACTATATCTCAACATTACTTTACATTGTTGGGGGTAGTGTAAAAGAAAGATCTCAAATACACTTATTTTAAAAAATCCTGATGGTAATCATTTTATTCAAAGCTCCGCCCCCTGAGCCCCGCTCTGCCGCTCAGCCACTTCGTCCATGGCTGCACGCGACATGGAGGAGCTTCTGAGAAAGCTCGTCCATGTCTTAATTCATACTGCGCCTGCGCAGCTTCTCCAGCACTGCACAAGAGCAGCCCATGCCCATTAACTCCTATTGGCGTGCTGCCAGCTCCGGCTCTGGACTGTGCAGCTTCCGGAGCGAGAAGGAGGATCGCGTCTGGTCCCCTTGTAGAAGCCCTAAAAGTAAATGTAAGTGTGTATCTCTCTCTCTCTAGAGATTATATATATATATATATATATATATATATATATAATTTGCGACCGCCCACTGTCTTTAGACGGCGGGCGGCGCAAGTTCTTAGTCTGTAGCGGCAGGGGTCCGGCTGTGCCCAGGTGCCGGACCCCTGCTGAATGCGCCAGCATCGGTGAAGACACCGATGCCGGCGCATTAACCCTTCATGTGCCGCGGTCAGCGCTGACCGCGGCACATGAGGCGTGCGGCATGGTGTGCCGCTTTCAGGATGGCGAGCGGGGGCCATCGGGTCTCCGTGCTGCTGTGACGGGGACCCGATGGCTTAGATAGCAGCCCGATGCCTTCCTTAGGCATCGTGGCTGCTATCCCTGCGAGCCTGTGCGATCCAGCCTCCTGGATCGCACAGGAAGCAGGCTGTAAGTGTATTACACTGAGTAATACACTTACAGCCAATGCATTACAATACAAAAGTATTGTAATGCATTGTAAAGGGGATCAGACCCCCAAAAGTTATATAAAGTGGGGAAAAAAGTTAAAAAATAAAGTTTAAAAAAAATTATAAATAATAAAAGTTTCAAGTTACAAAAAACGCCATTTTCCCAAAAAAATTGAAAAAAAATTGTAAAAAAAAAGGTAAAAAAAGAAAGGTATACATATTAGGTGTCGCCGCGTCCGTATCGACCAGTTCTATAAAAATATTATGTCATCCACCCCGCCAGGTGAACGCAGTAAAAAAAACAAAAAAAAACCTGTGCCAGAACACATTTTTTGGTCACCTTCCCTTACAAAAAGTGTAATAGCAGGCGATCAAAAAGGCGTATTTAACCCAAACTGGTACCAATCAAACCGTCATCTTGTACCACAAAAATGATACCCTACCTGAGACAATCGCCCGAAAAATAAGAAAAATATGGCTCTCAGAAAATAGCAACACAAAAAAAAGATTTTATTCTGTTCAAAAATGCATCTAATGTGTAAAACTTTCCAAAAATAAAAATGGTAGACATATTGGGCATCGCCGCGTCCGTAACAACCTGCTCTATAAAAGTATTTCATGAGATGGCCCCCCAGGTGAATGCTGCAAAAAAAAAAAAAACTATGCCAAAATGGCCATTTTTTCCCCTCTTGCCTCACAAAAAGTGTAATAGCAGACGATCAAACAGGCGTATTTAACCCAAACTGGTACCAATCAAACTGTCATCTTGTCCCGCAAAAATGATACCCTACCTGAGACAATCGCCCGAAAAATAAGAAAAATATGGCTCTCAGAAAATAGCAACACAAAAAAAATATTTTATTCTGTTCAAAAATGCATCTAATGTGTAAAACTTTCCAAAAATAAAAATGGTAGACATATTGGGTATCACCACGTCCGTAACAACCTGATCTATAAAAATATCACATGACTTGCCCCCTCAGTTGAATGCTGTAAAAAAATGCTAAAAGAACTATGCCAAAACAGCTATTTTT
>ONZH01012338.1:0-40000 GCA_900303285.1 Rhinella marina
TTATTAACATTGATTTTGAACAATTTTATTAAAATAAAAT
Organism: Rhinella marina; assembly: GCA_900303285.1. Taxonomy (NCBI): domain Eukaryota; kingdom Metazoa; phylum Chordata; class Amphibia; order Anura; family Bufonidae; genus Rhinella; species Rhinella marina. The sequence continues at coordinate 41 of ONZH01012338.1, forward strand.
TATTTAGTGTTGTTTTATTTTTTTATTACGCACATTTTTTTAAAGAAAAAATATACTGCAGTTTTAAGAGAATGCCGAGATCCCTCCTGAGAATGGAATAGGACCTGAATGATAGGAAACAAAACTGGTCCTTACAGATGATAGATAATAGACAACTCATACTGAGCCAGCTATTCTCCATAAGTGCTGAGGACCAGGTCCTTATGGAGCATGGAATTTAGTCACATCAGTGTGAGCAGGCTAAAGTCTATGATTGTTCAGGACATGACCACTAGGGGGCAAAAAGGTCCTTACCACTCATGGAAAATAGCCAGCTCACACTGAGGGGTCTATTATCCATGCTTCATAAGGACCAGGTCCTTATGGCTCATGGACTTTAGAGACAACCGTATCTAATGTGCAATACAATTGAATCTTATGCACTGGAAGATCTGAAGGACCTGTGGTGACATCACAGGTCATGTGATCAGCTCTAAATGTAGTAGCTGAACAGGACCTGCGATGATTTCACCACCATGTGACCACTGGAGGAGAGGACGGCAGTGAAGAAGAGAAGAAGCTGTGGTGATGTCTGAGGAGGGGTAAGTGATTCTATTAACCTTTTTTCAATGGAGAACCTCCTTATTTAGTCCAGTGCAATCCACAGTATTAGTAATGGACTTTATGAATGGGCAGATTAACCCCTTATTGCTGTTACTAGGCTGTGTTCCTATATATAACCTTTGTCAACTTTTTCTGCCCTGCTTTTTATTTAGTAGCTCATTTGTTTGGCATTCTACAGTATTTTTGCAGACCAAAGTATGTCCTGTCCCTGATTTTGTGGAGTTTTATCACATTGTGGGGATATATGGGGTATTAAAAATATTTTTTAAACGCATCAGCTAAGGCTACATGCACACGACAGTGAAAAACGGACATGTAATGTACATTTTTTTAATGGCCGTCACAGATCCGTTTTAAGACCAGTGGTAGCCTATGGGGTTATTCACACAGCAGTTTTTTTGACCGTCAGTGAAAAACAGACATAAAAAAATAGAACATGTTCTATCTTGTCCATTTTTCACTGACCAACTGCCCCCATACAATTGCATGGGTCCATTTTTAATGTCCGTTTCTCAGAAAGGCATCAGTGAAAAAAGCGTCCGTTAAAAATGTCCGTGTTTAACTGACTTTTTTTCCATTGTCATGTGCATGTAGCCTAATTGTAGAAAATCTGTCGAACTGGTCCTGATCGAAGTTGTGAATATATCAAAATGCCATGTAGAAAAAGATAGGAGACACATTAGTTTTTCTTTTATGCATTTCTTTATTTTGGATCTATTCCTGGCTTTTGCTCATAAAACTACACAAAACACTGCGTCTGTGATTCCAGTCATGGGGTAATGTCACCCATGCTTTTTGATGCATCTCCCAGGGATGCTGGGAGTTGTGGTTATTTAGCTGGGACTGTATTTTAGGGCTGAAGGGAGGAATGTTATTATCATGGGACTGTGTTGGAGGTGGCTGTGTTTGGGGTTCATGTTATTTACATGGGACTGTATTGTTGATGGCGGCTGTAGGAGGGAGTGATGTTATTTACATGGGACTGAATGTTGGAGGGGGCTGGGGCAGGGTGATGTTATTTACATGGGACTGTATGTTGGAGGTGACTGGTGGTAGGGGAATGATGTTATTAACATAGGACTAAATGTTGGTGTGATGTTTACATCGGATTGCATGTTGGATGTGGTTGGGGAGGGGGGATATTATTTATTTGGGACTGTATGTTGAAGGCGGCTGGAGAGGAGGTGATGTTATTTACATGGGACTGTATATTGGAGGGAGCTATAGATATAGAGGCATGTTATTTACATGGGACTGTATATTGCAGGGGCTGAAGGGAGGGGAGTGATGTTATTTACATAGAACTGTATTTTAGAGGGGGCTGGAGAGATGGTGTGATGTTATTTACATGGGACTGTATGGTGGATGAAGGAATATAACTACAGGGGGCACTATAGGAGGCATTATAAATACTGGGGGCACTGCAAGGAAAGCATTATAACAGTAAGGGGTAGTATAAATAATGGGAGCACTGTAGTGGTATCATAGTTGTTCTTATTACTACTGGGGTCTCTATAGGAGGGACTTATAGATCCGCCTTATTTCTACTAAGCACTATGGGGGCCTTATTACTGCTGAGGGTATATAGAGAGCTTTATTACCACTGGGGGACAATAGGGGGCCTTATTTCTACTGGGAGCTCTGTGAGGGTATTATTAATACTGGAGGGCTCTTCTACTAATGGAGGCACTCTTGGGGAGCCTTTAAAGACGTACTTTAGAGAACATACAGAGTAATACAGTGCCACATATGTACCTCTTACATCCAGTGACATCTCCTCTGATGTAGACGTTCTCTTTCCTCATCTTCTCCATTCAGACCAGACCGCCATGATGACTTCTTTCAGCCGTGCCTCGTCTCTGCAGAGTTTAACAAACAGACATCTTACTTTCTTACTTTTCCATCATCCTTTCGCCTTCTCAACACCCCATCCTGCCCCCCCAATACTATCCTGCAGAGCTCCCCAAAACTATCCTGCAGAAACAGTCCCCCTGAAAATACTGGTACAACACAAATAGTGCGCCAGTACAAAAAATACCCCCTTCCTTTCAGATCAGACCCCCATATAAAAACCCTAAATGAGACCTCCCCATCTCAAACCAGACCTCTATGTCAGACCCCATATAATACCCCCATATCTGACCTCAGACCAGACCTCCAGACCCCCATGTCAGACCTCTACAGACTCCCCCCATGTCAGACCTCTCCAGACCCCCCCATGTCAGACCTCTCCAGACCCCCCCATGTCAGACCTCTCCAGACCCCCCCATGTCAGACCTCTCCAGACCCCCCCATGGTCAGACCTCTCCAGACCCCCCATGTCAGACCTCTCCAGACCCCCTCCATGTCAGACCTCTCCTGACCCCCCATGTCAGACCTCTCCAGACCCCCCATGTCAGACCTCTCCAGACCCCCTCATGTCAGACCTCTCCAGACCCCCCCATGTCAGACCTCTCCAGCCCCCCCCATGTCAGACCTCTCCAGACCCTGCATGTCAGACCTTTCCAGACCCCCCCATGTCAGACCTTTCCAGACCTCCCCATGTCAGACCTCTCCAGACCCCCCATGTCAGACCTCTCCAGACCCCCCCCCATGTCAGACCTCTCCAGACCCCCCCATGTCAGACCTCTCCAGACCCCCCCATGTCAGACCTCTCCAGACCCCCCCATGTCAGACCTCTCCAGACACTCCCCATGTCAGACCTCTCCAGCCCCCCATGTCAGACCTCTCCAGACCCCCCATGTCAGACCTTTCCAGACCCCCCATGTCAAACCTCTCTAGACCCCCCATGTCAGACCTCTCCAGACCCCCCCCATGTCAGACCTCTCCAGACCCCCCATGTCAGACCTCTCCAGACCCCCATGTCAGACCTCTCCAGCCCCCCCATGTCAGACCTCTCCAAACCCCCCCCATGTCATACCTCTCCAGCCCCCCCCATGTCATACCTCTCCAGCCCCCCATGTCAGACCTCTCCAGACCCCCCATGTCAGACCTCTCCAGACCCCCATGTCAGACCTCTCCAGACCCCCCATGTCAGACCTCTCCAGACCCCCCCATGTCAGACCTCTCCAGACCCCCCCATGTCAGACCTCTCCAGACCCCCCATCTCAGACCTCTCCAGACCCCCCATCTCAGACCTCTCCAGACCCCCATGTCAGACCTCTCCAAACCCCCCCATGTCATAACCTCTCCAGCCCCCCCCCCCCATGTCAGACCTCTCCAGACCCCCCATGTCAGACCTCTCCTGACCACCCATGTCAGACCTTTCCAGACCCCCCCCCCATGTCAGACCTCTCCAGACTCCCCCCATGTCAGCCCTGAAGACGAGCAAGCAGGAGGAGGGGTAAGTACAGTACAGCTCTACCTCCTCCTGCAGGCTAGTGAGCGCTTCTATTATGGCGCTCACTAGTATTCCCTTTATAAGATGCACTATCTGCATCCTATGAAGGGAAAATACAGTGCTACTGTCAAGGGTGCCCTCTGGCAACTGCGACCGCTGCGACCCATATAGCTATGCCAGTGGTCCTCATCCTCCCTTCCACCTCTTTCAGACTGCGGGATATCATGGTGGGTTCTCTGGCCCCCCTTCTCTGCTATGCTCCAACTGCCACTGTAGATGTCCCTAATGCCAATACCATGGCTATGGGTGCCACTACTAGCACCATCCAACTTGTCTATGACTGGGGTCTGCAGCCTCCTCTTCCACCTCCTCAGCGTACAAACATTGGCTGCTGTCACACAAGTCATCAACAGGGAGACTCTCTTGACTATCTGTTGTAGGATTTTCTTGCCACTTCCTAGGAAAAAGGAAGGTGCCCCAATATGAAAGGACAGTGAAGACTGAGAGGACTCCACTGAAAGCCTTCTTTGGAGCTGCAAGAAGGAGGAGCTCCACTGCACAGTGTTAGACTCCGAAGTTACCACCACATTATCCTCCTGGTACTGAGAGGGGTAAGCCATCCAATCCACAATCTCATCCTCTTTCTCCATAACTATAATGTCCCTCCTTTCTGAAGTGAGCAGGGACAACTATAGCCTACTACTACTACTACTGACACTTCTGGTCGGATAACTGGTGCTGCTACTACCCACATTCTGTCTGTGGGTCTTTTGTTTGGAACCCTTCCGTAGCCCTGACATATTTGGACCTCTCAGATAATATTGGGCACTACCCTGAGTATTGGTGTAGTAATTACGTCTATGCCAGTTTGAATATATTTAACAACCTCCAAAAAAATTGACACCGTGTGGAGATAGAAATGAAAGGAAATGGATTTAGGCTTAAATTTGGTATGACTCACAGAGATAAAGTTGCCCTAGAATGTGTATTGGTGTATTGATCACCTATATGCTGGTTTAATTAAATTGAACCCTCCGAAAAAAAAAAAATTCCAACCATGTGTAAATAGAACAAACAGAAACAGACAATTGAGGCTTAATGCTCATTTTCACGTTATCACTCACAGATAAGTAGTTGCCCAAATCTGTGTGTACTGATCACCTATAAGATGGTTTAATTAAGTTGAAGCCCCAAAAATTTTTTAATTCCAACCGTGTGTAAATAGAATAAAGGGAAATTAACGATTGAGGCCTAATCCTAGCCCTATCCCTACCCTGTGTATTGGTGTACTGATCATGTGTATTTAATTAAATTGAATAGTCCCTAAACAAAATTCCAACTGTGTGGACATAAAATAAACAAAAACATATGATTGAGGGCCAGGCCTGACGCTCAATTTCACTTTACCACTAACAGGTAAATTGTTGCCTTAGCCTGTGTATTGCTGTACTGATCACCTATATGATGGGTTAATTACATTCAATGACCACCTCCCCCCAAATAAATTGAAACTGTGCGTGTAGAGATCATAAATGGATTTGCCCTAATATTTCTTTCTCAATCACTGATGTATACAGTTTTTCAAACTAAAAAAAAAAAAGTTCTCACTAGTATTCTATTGATGGGAGAACACGTGTTGTTCAATTTTTGCTTATTCCCCCACCCCCAAAAAAGCAATTCTGTGAAAATGGAAAAAAAAAATAAAAGGATGTTCTTGCAGATAGCTGCTTTTGAGGTTTTCAGGAGCTGCAGTTCTGCTAGGAGGCACAGCCAGTCACAGGTCCCAGGGGGGGACACAGACAGCAGAGGGCCCCTGTGCAAAAAATGTGCCTGGGCCCCCCTACCGGGGGCCAAATTCTCAACCTAATATATTCCATCCTAACATTACATACAGCAATACAAAACATAGAGGGTAAGGCTACTTTCCTACCTGCAGCACTAGGCTCCAGCCACCTGATCCGGCAGCGAATACAAGGAATTGGCTTCACACAAATTCAGACATGCAGCGGTTTGTGTCCCGCTGATTCTCTGCATTTTGCCAAACTAAGGCCGGATCTCTGCCGGACACCAATAAAGTTAATAGGGCCGGTGGGCATTCTGCATCCAGCAGTGCCGGAGCCGGTGAATTCTGACAGTCTGTTCTCTGCTGGGCCAGCCTGCTAAAATCACTAACTTATATGGGAAAGTAGCCTAATACAGCGCCACATACCTCGTACATCCAGTGACGTCTCCTTTGATGTAGATGTTCTCTGTCCAGAGGCGTAGCTAGAACTGACTGGGCCCCACAGCAAATTTTTGGATGGGCCCCCCATACACATACACACACATAGCTGCACTCGTACACGCACTCTCCATATACATGCGCTCACCATATACATAGACGCACTTATACACGCACTCTCCACATACATGCGCTCACCATATACATAGACACACTGATACACGCACTTTCTGCATACATGGACGCACTCATACACAGTCACCACACACATGGACGCACTTATACACAGTCACCACATACATGGACGCACTCATACATGCACTCTCCACATACATGGATGCATAAATACACACAGTCACCACATACATGGACGCACACATATATAGACACCCAGCTTTCCTGCTATGCCTCTCCCCCATACTCTAATGCCTCTGCACTTGTGCCATGCAGGATAGCAGGGAAGCTGGATGACATCTAATGATATAATGTCACCCAGCTTTCCTACTGTACTGCATGTCACATGTGCAGAGATATGAGGACAGTCTGGGAAAGCTGATTATAACCCCAGTTCTCCTGACACTCACGTCACTGGGAGGTTGTGGAAATCCTACTGTTGTCCTGCATGCTCCACATGGAAGGATCCGGCTGCAAGAATCGCGGGTAGGAAAGGGGGCGGGGTTATGATAGCTCCGTCCACATTGGACCATCCTGATGCTGGGAGCAGGCGGGGAAGTCAGCTGCTCTGACAGGGGCCCGGTTTGACAAAGTACTTCTGAGTTCGGGCGCCGAAGCAGCTGCTTCCCCTGCTTCCCTGGTAGCTACGCCACTGTCTCTGTCCTCATCTTCTCTTTTCAGACCAGACCGCCATGATGATGTCTTTCAGCCATATATAGTCTCTGCAGAGTTTGACAGACAGACAGACATCTTAGCTTCCTAGTTTTCCATCATCCTTCCACCTTCTGAATGCCCTATCCTGTCACCCCCAATACTGTGCCGCTGTGCTCCCTATACTAGTTACACAGAGGTAGATCCTCTTCAATAATTACTGCCACACGGTGTCCTAAAAAATAACTGTGCACAGGAAACAGTGTCCCCAACACTAACAGTGTAAACATAATGTTCCCCAAAAATAATTGTGCGAAGTATAAATTACCCCCATAATGTGTGCCAGTAAAATGCCCCTATATAATTACCCCAATAGTGCTCCTGTCCCTTCTCCATAGTGCCGCCCATGTTTGCCAGTATATAAGATAGGGTCCCCAGTAGATGCCTGCATAGTGATCCCCGCTTCTCCATAGTGCCCCCCATGTCTGCCAATAAATAAGATAGGGCCCCCCATAGTGCCCCCATGTGTGCCAGTACATAACATAGTGCCCCCCATGTCTGCCAGTATTTAAAATATGCCCCCATAATGCTCCTCCTCCTCTATAGTGCCCCCCATGTCTGCCAGTATTTATATGCCCCCATAGTGCTCCTCCTCCTCTATAGTGCCCCCCCATGTCTGCCAGCATTTAAAATAGCCCCCCAAAGTGCTCATCCTCCTTAATACTGCCCCCCATGTCTGCCAGTATTTAAAATATGCCCCCATAGTGCTCTTCCTCCTTTATAGTGGAGGGCCCCCAGCAGATGTCCCCATGAGTGGCAGATAGGGCCCCTAGTAAAGCGTAAATAAAAAAAAATAAACTTACATACTTACCTCCTTACCTCTTTTACCGCCGGCTGCACAGGCGGTATGTCCGCCCCTGACTGGTCCTCTCTTCTCACTCTCTGGTTGAAAGTTTCCCTGCTTGTACCTATTCTACACACACAATTCTTCTTCTTCTTTGTAATTATAGCCATTCCCTTCACTCTCTCTGGCAGTAGAATATAGGCTTGATTGATTTTCCACTGTCCCTAAGTCCCTAAGATTGTTTTTCTGGCATACACTGTAAGACCCAACTACCATCATTCACAATCCAGCACAGAATTGCATTCTGCTTGTCCTTGTTTGCTCCAGCACTGATTGGCTCATCCAGGCTATCAGTCTGCGAGCCAATTAGGTGACTTCCTCTCAGGGTAATGTGAGAACCCTTCTTTTTCCTCCCTAGTGCTTTTTCTCCCCGAAAATAGAGGTACGTGCTGTTTTAGTGTATTCGTCCAAAATTAACCTAAAAAGATTTGGGTTTGTCTGCTGATGTAATCTGCTATCCTCCCAAGACCTCCTTTTCTGCTCTTCTCTTGTCCCTAAACAATCTCCAGGATTTCTCACCCTCTGTCTCCTTCCTTCTTGCCTTGTTGAGTGTAAGTTCTCAGGGAAAAGGTGTACTCATGGTTTGTACCATTCAGTTTGTTCATGTTGATTGTACTTGCTTTTGTTTATGTTTATTGTACTTGCTTTTGTTTTATACTATGTATTTAAACACTTTTAATGGCGCTCTAAAATAAATGGTTTAAATTAAAATTATGGTTTTAAACCATTTATTTTAATTAATGGTTTAATTATTATTTTACTGGGGCAGAAGCTGCATACATATATTATTGTACACACACATACAATTACAGACCAAAAGTTTGGACACACCTTCTCAAGTTTTCTGTATTTTCATGACTATGAAAATTGTAGATTCACACTGAAGGCATCAAAACTATGAATTAACACATGTGGAATTATATACTTAACAAAAAAGTGTGAAACAACTGTAAATATGTCTTATATTCTAGGTTCTTCAAAGTAGCCACCTTTTGCTTTGATTACTGCTTTGCACACTCTTGGCATTCTCTTGATGAGCTTCAAGAGGTGGTCACCTGAAATGGTTTCAACTTCACAGGTGTGCCCTGTCAGGTTTAATAAGTGGGATTTCTTGCCTTATAAATGGGGTTGGGACCATGAGTTGTGTTGGGCAGAAGTCAGGTGTATACACAGCTGATAGTCCTACTGAATAGACTGTTAGAATTTGTATTATGGCAAGAAAAAAGCAGCTAAGGAAAGAAAAACGAGTGTCCATCATTACTTTAAGAAATGAAGGTCAGACAGTCTGAAAAATTGGGAAAACTTTGAAAGTGTCCCCAAGTGCAGTCACAAAAACCATCAAGCGCTACAAAGAAACTGGCTCACATGAGGACTGTCCCAGGAAAGGAAGACCAAGAGTCACCTCTGCTGCGGAGGATAAGTTCATCCGAGTCACAAGCCTCAGAAATCGCAGGTTAACAGCAGCTCAGATTAGAGACCAGGTCAATGCCACACAGAGTTCTAGCAGCAGACACATCTCTACAACAACTGTTAAGAGGAGACTGTGTGCAGCAGGCCTTCATGGTAAAATAGCTGCTAGGAAACCACTGCTAAGGACAGGCAACAAGCAGAAGAGACTTGTTTGGGCTAACAAACACAAGGAATGGACATTAGACAAGTGGAAATCTGTGCTTTGGTCTGATAAGTCCAATTTTGAGATCTTTGGTTCCAATCACCGTGTCTTTGTGCGACGCAGAAAAGATGAACGGATGGACTCGACATGCCTGGTTCCCACCGTGAAGCATGGAGGAGGAGGTGTGATGGTGTGGGGGTGCTTTGCTGGTGACACTGTTGGGGATTTAGTCAAAATTGAAGGCATAATGAATCAGCATGGCTACCACAGCATCTTGCAGTGGCATGCTCTTCCATCCAGGTTGCATTTAGATGGACCATCATTTATTTATCAACAGGACAATGACCCCAAACACACCTCCAGGCTGTGTAAGGGCTATTTGACCAAGAAGGAGAGTGATGGGGTGCTACGCCAGATGACCTGGCCTCCACAGTCACCAGACCTGAACCCAATCGAGATGGTTTGGGGTGAGCTGGACCGCAGAGTGAAGGTAAAAGGGCCAACAACTACTAAGCATCTCTGGGAACTCCTTCAAGACTGTTGGAATACCATTTCAGGTGACTACCTCTTGAAGCTGATCAAGAGAATGCCAAGAGTGTGCAAAGCAGTAATCAAAGCAAAAGGTGGCTACTTTGAAGAACCTAGAATATAAGACATATTTTCAGCTGTTTCACACTTTTTTGTTAAGTATATAATTCCACATGTGTTAATTCATAGTTTTGATGCCTTCAGTGTGACTCTACAATTTTCATAGTCATGAAAATACAGAAAACTCTTTGAATGAGAAGGTGTGTCCAAACTTTTGGTCTGTACTGTAAGTATCGCAGCAAAACAGTAATGTTTATGGTCAAATGGTGTCAGCCACACTTGCTGCTTTTAATGCCAAAACCAAGACTCAATCTTAAAAAGAGGAAAAGTACTATCTGTCTTTAAAGGGGTTCTGTAAGGGGGAGGTCTCCTATTCACTCGCTGGAGCGAGGACGCGGCTAGCGTCCTTGTCTCTATGGCCACCCAGGGGCGGGGAGGGCCTGGCCTCGCTCGCGTCCTCAGAGAGGCCAGCGTTTCCTGCCCCCTGATCAAGTAGTAGCAGGGACTGAGCGCCGACAGCTATTAGTTGTATAAAATGAATGGTGGTCACGTGATGCTGGGCATATCACGTGACCCATCTCCTGGGCCTATTTAAACAGGCAACCTGCTGGCCATAGGTTGCCTGTGATTGGTCTTTATTTACCTTTACCAGCGTTGATCTGTATTGACCTGTATTGCGACTTTTGTGTTTGACCTCGGCTTTGAACTTGACCTCGTCCTTGCATTCCCCCTTGTACTACGTGACCTCTCGGCTCCTGACCTCAGCTAGTATTTGACTTTGTTTTCGTGTTACCCCCTTGTACTGACGTTACCTCTCGGCTTCTGACGTCAGCTCGTATTTTGACTCTGCTCCAGTGTTTTCCTTTGGTATTGACATGACCTCCTATCTTTGACCTCGAGCTCGGTAATTTTCTTGTGTCTGTGTGTTCTGTCTTTGTCTGTTGTTTTCTCCTGTTTTTCCCCTCCCTGTAAGCCCCAGCACATACGTGAGCTAGGGACTGCCGTCCAGTTGTACACTGTCAGTTAGGACGGACTGTGCAAGTAGGCAGGGACAGTGGTGTGGGTTTGAGCTCAGGGCTGCACTGTTCCCTGAAACGTCACAGAATCACAGGCCCACCTTATTTCCATGGAGGATATGTGGCTTCTTACAGAATCTTGAACGCCATGTCAAATTGCCCGACCGTTTCTCGGGAGAATGTAAACTTTTTTTAATGTTCAATGAGAGCTGCAAGCTCTATTTTCGTTTGCGCCCACATTCTTCGGGCTCCAAGCAGCAGAGAGTAGGTATCATTATCTTCCTGTTGCAAGGGGACCCGCAAGAGTGGGCTTATTGTCTCTCTCCAGACTCTCCCTGTCTAACTTCAATTGAGGCTTTTTTTCAGGCTCTTGGTATTTTATATGATGAACCTGATAAGTCGGCTGTGGCAGAGAGCTAATTAAGGTCTCTTCGTCAGTGTAACAGGCCAGTAGAAGAATATTGCACCGAGTTCCGGAGGTGGTGCGTTTCTTTTGGCTGGAACGACCCAGCTCTTAAGTGCTAATTCAGGTTAGGACTTTCTGAGGACTTAAAGGATATGCTAGTAAGTTATCCATCTCCTGAAACTTTATAGCAGACTATGACCTTAGCCATTAGATGGGACCAACGCATCAGGGGAAGACAGAGAGAACGTTAGACGTTTCCACAAGTGGTAGTTCAACCCGACTCTCCGCCTCCAAGATCCCTGCTAGAGGAATGTCAAGAGGAACCAATGCAGCTCAGAATTACCATGAGAGACCAAAGATGTATGAGGTGTGCCTGCTTCTACTGTGGCGAGACAGATAATTGGTTACAACAATGTCCTAAACTACCTCCCTCCAGGAGATCTCCACTTCCTGAATCCCGGAAGGATAAGGTACTCCCCAAGGTGGTAAGAGATAAGTTGTTAGTACCTGTGGTCATTTCTTTTGGCTCTTGTTCTGGGGAGGAATTTATTGATCTGGGATCTGCCTCTAATTTCATTGACCACAATTTTGCCTTGTCTCTAGGTGTGCCAATATTACCTTTTAATAACTCTGTCCATTTTATTGCCATTGATTCCACTCCCTTAGTTGGTGGGACGGTAGAATATTGTACCCCCGAGGTAACCTTGACTGTGGGAGCCCTACATACTAAATTTTGTTCTTTCCTTATCTTAAAGGATTTGCCCAAGGAAATAGTTCTTGGCATGCCATGGCTCCAAATTCATAACCCAGTCATTAACTAGTCCACAGTGAATTAGAAAAATAGGGACTAAAATGTAATTCCTCCTGACTACCTGTTGTTCAAGCTGGTGTCTCGATTGAGTCAGAGATCCTCCCCAAGTATATCAGTGATTATTCTGATGTCTTTTCCATGTCCGAGGCTGATTTCCTTCCCCCTCATAGACCTTATGATTGTGCTATTGATCATATTTAGGGGTCCAAATACCCTAAGGGTCGTATTTACAATTTGTCTGCTCCGGAGAGGCAGTCTATGAGGGATTACTTGAAGGAAAGTCTACACAAGTGACATATTAGACCCTCAGTGTCCCCTATGGGGGCGGTGTTTTTCTTCGTGGGTAAAAAGGATGGTGGTTTGAGACCATGTTGTCACGGACATTCCTGTGACAGGTATCAGGAGGTCTGTCAGATTGGCAACCCATGGGTTAGGCTGACAGGTTCTCCTTTGATTGTTTTGTTGTTGCTGACATTCACCACACCCTCCCCCTTCAGGTAAAGGTATCTTTGTAATTATCTTTGTCTATTTAGTGTTGGTTCTCTCACCATGCTGTGTGGTTTATATTTTCTGTGGTGTCTGTGGTCATTTGGTGGGTGTTTCTCTGTGGAGATCCCATTGCTGCCACAATCTTCAGGAAAGCTAAGTGTCTTCCTTCCCTTTCGTTTATTTGTGTATATCTTCCCAGTGTTTTGGTGTTTGGGCCTGAGGGGAGACTACTGTTCGTCCAGGTTGGTGGAGGAACAGTTTGTCTTATTACTGTCACTGGCTTCAGGGTCCTTCAGGGACAGTTAGGGTCCCAGGTTTCCAGCGTATGAACTCGCCTACCTTCTATGCCTGTTCATACTGTTAGAAGGGCAAGACTGGAGTCAGGGTTTGTATAGGAGGTGACCATCTGCCTTTACTCTTCCAGGCCTAATCCCATTTCCTTCCTGCCCTCTTCCTCCTGCGCTTGGTGTGGGATATTCCCCCCCACACCAGAGCGTGACACATGTATTGATTACAGGGAGTTAAATAAAATTACCATTAAAAACCAGTACTCTTTGCCTTTGATCCCAGACCTGTTTAATCAAATACTTGGAGCTCGCTGGTTCACTAAACTTGACCTCACGGGGGCTTATAATCTTATCCGAATTAAGGAAGGAGATGAGTGGAAAACAGCCTTTAATACCCCTGAGGGTCACTATGAATATTTGGTAATGCTGTTTGGTTTAAGTAACGCTCCAGCGGTCTTCCAAAATTTCGTTAATGATATTTTTAGACAGTTTATCAGGAAATCCATGATTGTCTATTTAGGCGTTATCCTGATATATTCACATGAGTGGGATTTGCATGTTATACACACTAGACAAGTACTGGAGGTTCTTCGGGAGAAACAATTATTCGTTAAGGGGGAGAAATGCATATTTGGAGAACAGTAAATAGCATTTTTGGGTTGCATTCTTACACCCCAATCCTTTAAGATGGATCCCGGGAAGGTGCAGGCTGTTTTAGACTGGGTGCGGCCTTCTTCCCTTAAAGCATTGCAACGCTGTTATTGTTAGGCCTCTCACTGATCTAACTAAGAAGGGGGCGATCTATTCAGTTGGTTGCCAGAAGCTATAGAAGCTTTTGAAAAACTCAAGAAGTGTTTCACGGATGCCCCAGATTTGGCCCAACCAGACCAAGAGAAGCCTTTTGTGGTTGAGGTGGATGCCTCCGAGGATGGGGTGGGGGCAGTACTCTCTCAGCATTCACCCACTTTCTCTAACCTTAGGCCTTGTGCATTCTTTTCTTGTAAGTTCTCTCCAGCTGAGAGAAATTATTATATATTGGAAACCGGGAGTTGTTCGCTATTACATGGGCCTTTGAGGAGTGACCTCATTTTTTAGAGGGGGCTCCACACCGTGTCACTGTACTTACAGATCATAAAAATGTAATGTTTCTTGAATCCACTAGGCGCTTGAATACCAGACAGGCTAGGTGGGCATTGTTTTTTTATACGTTTTGATTTCTGTATTACTTTCAGGCCAGGAAGAAAAAACGTCAAGGCAGATGCCCTATCCCAGAGTTTCTGTGTCTTTCAGCCTCCCGACGCTCCACCCAAACCTATATTGCCGGCTTCTGTGTTTGACCTCGGCTTTGAACGTGACCTCATCCTTGGCTCCTGACCTCGGCTAGTATTTGACTTTGTTTTGGTGTTACCCCCTTGTACTGACGTTACCTCTCAGCTTCTGACATCGGCTCGCATTTTGACTCTGCTCCAGTGTTTTCCTTTGGTATTGACGTGTCCTTCTGGCTTTAACCTCGGCTTGGTAATATTCTCGTGTCTGTGTGTTCTGTCTTTGTCTGTTGTTTTCTCCTGTTTTTCCCCTCCCTGTAAGCGCCAGCACGTACATAAGCTAGGGACAGCCGTCCAGTTGTACACCGTCAGTTAGGACGGATTGTCCAAGTAGGCAGGGACAGTGGTGTGGGTTTGAGCTCTATTCCCTGAAACGTGACAGGTTCCATGTATGGATATAGGGCACTAATCAGAAACCAGCATTACTCACTCCTGAACATTGGTCTTAATAGAACCTAAAGGCCCTTTTAGACGGGCCGATAAAGTCTCCCTGAACGAGCGCCGATCAGCGACATCGGCGCTCGTTCAGGGAGCCTTTACGCGGCCCGATGAATCGAGCGCCGGGCCGCACGAGTGATCGCTGTATCGCTCGTGCGGCCTGGAAGCTCCATGCTGTCAGGCGCACATCGCCTGTTTACACAGGGCGATGTGCGCCCGACAGATCGGATCTTTTGGTTTTTACAAAAGATCCAATCAGCCGACGAACGAGCGTTTTGCTCGTTCGTCGGCTGATTAGGGCCACTTTTACACGGGCCGATTATCGGCACTAGCGTTCCTAGGAACGAATTTTCGGCCGATAATCGGCCCGTGTAAAAGGACCTTAAGTGTAAAAAGCAAACAATCTACAATTTTAATGAAGACTGCAGAATATGCAAAAGCCAATAAAAAAAATAATAACATAAAAGCGAGGAGATATGAATTAAGATAATTGAGTGGTTTAGCACAATTTCCACCAGTCTCAGTATGTAAAGTATGTGGACTTAATTATAGGTGGAGTTACCCTTGGAAATTTCTTGAGTGTAAAATTCACATTGTAAGAATAAGATAAACTTGCATCACACAATTGTCTGAAATTTGAAATGGCTACATGCCCAGTCTCCTTACAGTTGTCCGGGGTAAACTTTGTGTACTTGGACCAGACCCTTGTAGAGCAAAGAAGAAGTTTCATTTGGCTTCTGGAAATGTGCTTTCATACGGGAATACAGTCTATTAGGCAGTGTCTAAATAAACTACTGTATAAACTTTTTTTTTGTTTTGGAGTACAGTGTTACTGGAGATTGTTTCTCTAACAAGATTACTAGATTGAATAAAGTACATTGGCTTTTAGTTGGAATTCTGTGGGTGCTCAATCCTCAAAGCAAATTCACACTACCTACAGTATAAGTTCTTTATCAGTACTTAACCACTAGTAATGTTTAAAGGGTGTGGACACCTTCGAGGGCATTTTTTAATTATTGCATTCTATTTCTCTTGGGCTAGGGCTGACTGCTAGATCTGTAGCCCTTTACTTTACTAACTGTGCAGAAACACTTTAAGGCCTCTTTCACATTAGCGGCAGCACATCGCAGGAGGAACAGGACAGCGCACACATAGGACGATTCCCCACAGCGCCCTCTGCTGGGCGCCGGATGGAATCGTCCTATGTGTGCGCCTCCTGTGCTGTGGAGACCTGCCAGGAGCATGTGAGTATGTATGTGTATTTGTATGTGTATATGTCTGTGTATGTTTATGTTTATGTCTGTATGTATGTATGTGTGCAGGTCACGGATCCGTCATGAACTCCATTGAAAGTCATTGGAGGACGGATCCGTTCACCTTTGTGTCACACCAAAAGGATCCGTCCCCTACGACTTTCATTGGGGGTTATGACGGATCCGTCTTGGTGTGGATGCCTGGACCGGAGAGCAAACCGCAGCATGCTGCGGTTTGCTCTCCGGTCTGAAGATGGAACGGAATGCTTTTAGGAGCATTCCGTTGTCTTCAGTTCAGTTTTGTCCCCATTGACAATGAATGGGGACAAAACTGAAGCGTTTTATTCCGGTATTGAGCCCCTATGACGGAACTCAATACCGGAATTATAAAACGCAAGTGTGAAAGTAGCCTAAGCCATATTCTTGTCAGTTTGATAAAGATTTGGCATACTGTATATGATTGTTTATGAGCTGTCAAGGAACTGGAGATAAGGGCTACAGTTCAAGCCACATCACTGACAGATTTACTGAGGGAATGGAATAGTTTGCAGATACAGTGAAACTAAGGGCTGTAGTAGATAAACCTGAAAAATTTTAATAAAGACCAACAGGAATAAACCGTTTTTATCCCAACATAAGAAGAGTACAATAAAAAGCAAAATTGCCTCCAAAGATGGGCATAGACGTTATAGCTGCCCATAGATATAATGATAATAAATTTCCAGATAATTTAACAAAAATTCTTAAATCTGTTGAAAAAATGTTAAAATAAATTTTTTTTAAATAAATGTTAAAATTAATTTCATCAGTTGCTACTAGTGATGAGTGAAGTTCTCAAAAATTCGATTAGGCTGCTTCGCTGAATTTGTACCAAAAAATTTGCTTAGGCTACTTGCACACTTGCGTTTGCAGGATCCGTTTGTGAGAGCGAAACGGATCCGTCATTATAATACAACCGTCTGCATCCGTTCTGAACGCATCCGTTTGTATTATCTTTTACATAGCAAAGACGGATCCGTCTTGAACTCCATTGAAAGTCAATGGAGGATGGATCCGTTTTCTATTGTGTCAGACAAAACTGATCCGTCCCCATTGTCTTACATTGTGAGTCATGGAGGATCCGTTTGCATCAGTTTCTTCATTCGGACACCAAAACGCAGCAAGCAGCATTTTAGTGTCCGCCTCCAAAACGGAATGGAGACTGATCTGAAGCAAACTGAAGCAAAACTGATGCATTCTGAACGGATCCTTTTCCATTCAGAATGCATTAGGACAAAACTGATCAGCTCAGGACCGTTTGTGAGAGCCTGTGACGGATCTCACAAACGGATCCTGCAAACGCAAGTGTGAAAATAGCCTTTGTGATAAATTACTTCGTCACGAAGCACATGTCTTTGTAAATAGTGGGTACAATGACAGGGACAAGCAATTGTACCACCCCTTGTAATTGAGATGCCACATTCATTGATTATCACGGCAACTAAAATCAATATTAAATCATTTTAGAGGTTAGGCTACTTTCACACTAGCGTTTTTAAATTCCGGTATTGAGTTCCGTCATAGGGGCTCAATACCAGAAAAAAACGCTTCAGTTTTGTCCCCATTCATTGTCTCCTGAAAGCATTCCGTTCCGTCTTCAGACCGGAGAACAAATCGCAGCATGCTGCGGTTTTCTCTCCGGTCCAGGCATCCGCACCAAGACGGATCCGGAATGACCCCCAATGCAAGTCAATGGGGACGGATCCGTTTGGTGTGACCAACATGGTAAACGGATCCGCCCTCCATTGACTTTCAATGGAGTTCAGGACGGATCCGTAACCACAGACAGACATACATACACACACACATACATACTTACATACTCCAGGCAGGCCGCATGTCTTCATGCCCAGGAGGCGCGCCAATATGACTATTCCCTACAGCGCCCAGCAGAGGGCGCTGTGGGGAATTGTCATAGCTGCGCGCCTCCTGGGCGTGAAGACGTGCGGCTTGCCTGCCTGCCTGGAGTATGTAAGTATGTATGTGTTAGTGTGTATGTGTGTGTATTGTACGCGGTTCCGGCCCAACACATGTCGCTGCGGCAGTCCGGATCCGACGGCACCCTTCACCTGCCGGATCCGGACTGCCGCTAGTGTGAAAGAGGCCTTACTCAGTTAAAATACAAATAAATAAATTGTACTTACCTCATCCATTTGATCTCGAAGAGGCTGCCGCTGCCATCTTGCTTGAAGATCTAGCATGAAATCTCGCGCGGCATGTGATGATGTCATGTTGACCGGCATGGTAACATCATAGGCCACCACCATGAAATGGCTGTGGCGGCCTCTTCACACTCAAATGGATGAGGTCAGTATTATTTTTTTTTATTTTTACTGCCATTTCGCTATCACAAAGCACGTGGAAATTCAGCTTAGCGGTTTATTGAATTTTTTCTGAAATTTGGATTGAATTCCACTTTGTCATAAGGGCAACAGACATGAATGGAACATTTGTGGAATCATAGCCTTTTTTTTATCTTGGAACCCTGGGGGCCCATATCTTTTTCTGCCAGGTACCTTTAGGTTTTGCTCACACTGATTTTTAGCACTTGGCTGGGGTTTCCGTTTGGGTGAGTATACATTTTAATCAGGGGTGGACTGGCCATAGACCCTAGAGCCCTCGTAATGGCCGCCAGATGGGTACAAAATGATCTGATGCTCTCATCATTAATGTAGGAGCATCAGGTACTTATGCACCTGACCAATGGCCGTGGGTGACATTTTGAATTCAATTGTATCACCGTACTCAGGATGGTCATACAGTTGAATACTGTGGCGAGGGTGACAGTATTTTGTGGTTCATTGTGGTATTTGGTATTTTGTACTGCACTATGGTTTTGCTGGCCCTGCCCTGTCCTTGCCTACTTATGCTGTTCCTAACTACTGGTGGTGTCTCACCTTCTCTCAGTTTGGACCCACCTAAAACATGAGGTTTTTTTTCCCCTCAGGAACACTTTAGGGTCCAATTCCATCCCTTATTTTCATACTCAAAAACAATATTAAATATATATAAATATATGTTGTGAGCGATCCATTCACTTTATTAAGGCAATAGCAGTCCAAAGAATTCACTTTTGGATTCCATCTGATCTGCTTAGGGACTGTTCACATCTCGTTTATTCTGTATACCGTATCAAGCGGATACATTTTTAAACAGAAAAAAAAAACTATAGAAACCTATGGCTTGACCTACCCATAGACTAAAATTGGGCAAATGTAGTTCAAAAACATATACTTTTTTTTTTACATTGCATTGATGGAAACATAAGACAATGCGTTTATCATCTGTTAAACATATCCATTTTTATCTAGATACTCCCTACTTCCTTTGATACACTTCAACTCTTTAAAAAAAAAAAAAAGGTTTCACAAAAACGTACACAAAAGTATTGATATGTATGCACATCTGTCAAACATATACGTTAAAAAAATGATAGCTAATCTCAAAACTGAATATGTTTATGGACTTTTTTACTGTATGTTTAAACGTATCAGCTTGACGCACATCAAAAAGGAGATGTGAAAAGGGCATTACACTGGTTTGTGTCTTGTTTGCTGGAAGAACTGGCATAGTAGACTATGCTATTCTGTCTTGCAGAAAGGACAGAAATGCACAGAAAGCAGGTCAAATGTGGAATATAGCCTTATAGTTAGGTTTACTTGTTGAGTGGAGACAAAGGCCGCTTTCAGACGAGCGAGTTGTGCACTCCAGACTTGGAGCGTGAATGTAAGACAGCACCCGTCCTGAACTTCCAGCACTGCTATATCATTATATTTATTTATGATGCTATGTAACCCTTAGAGGTCTGGATTGTATTAGATAACACTGACATAATGCTGTCAGCATTATTTCGTAGATTCCAGACCTCTAAGGGTTACATAGCATCATAAATCCATATAATGTTATGCGACCCCGTCAGTGCTGGAAGGTCAGGACGGGAGCTGTCTTACACTCACTCTCCAGGACCGGAGTGCACAACTCGCTCGTCTGAAAGCAGCCAAAGTTGATTGTAGAACAACTTTTTGCTAATTAACATACCTGTTCTGACCCATAATCAACCATATTCAGTAGATGATAAAAAATGGATCTGAATGTAAGTTTCATTTGTATCAACTAGGCTACATTTTACTTTTTTGCCATCCAATTATTTATCTTATTGAAAAAATGTTGACTGGCAATCACTATTGTCTTAAGAGTCTATAAGAATTTGTGTGTAATATTTACCCTTTTTTTGATGCTAATCTGACTTTTGCAATATTATAGTCACAAAGAATTTCTGTACAGCCGATGATTTCATCTTCTTGAAAAGAAGCATATTCATGACATGTTGTTTTTACATTATTGTTATCATTATCCCAAATCCAAACTTTTTTTTACTATGTGTGTTATATATTAAACTCTATAATTAACCATTTATACAAGCCCATATAATGTATTTAACAGAGATTGACATACAGATAGGAATAAAGCAGGGTGTTGTAATGATCAGGTCGCAAACTCGAGCTGACCTTTTGAAACAAGTCCTCACCCTTCTGACATCGCTTCGCTCTTGATAACTCCCTTTAATGCTATCAGTGTTATGTTAAGCCCTGCCTAGTGCTAATGGCCCTCATAGAGAAAATGACTTGTGAAGGGTGGAGGTTAACTGATTGCTATTCTTGAGGGTGGAGAAAGGAAGCTGGTGGGATTTTATTTACATTTTCCTACAAAACCTTCTTCCTTCTTGTCTCTTTATCACAGCGGTCAGCCCCTTCAAGCTCTATGACTTAAGGCCAGGACTGGCTTCCTCCACTCCCTTCTTTTGTGGAACTCTGATTAAACACTTGTGTGTGAGAGTAACCCTTTGCGTACAGTAAACCTTCAAAAGAGTTTTTTAAAGGATTTTACACATCTTTGGACACTCAGTCTTATGTCAGGAAAAGTGGGGTGCATTTACAGGTACATATTTCTGAGCAATTTCTAAAAAGTGAGAACAATATCTAAATGTCTAAATTCATGTGTGTAATGGCCCATTGATCTGACACAAATCTATTTCCTCTTTCAGAAAACTGATTTGACCTGCTTGATATTAAATGTGGCACTAAAAATTAGCCAATTGCTCGGAATTCAATTCAGCCGAATCGAACAATTTGATTCTGGCCCAAATCAATTCTGCCTGAATCGAAAGTGCTCTAATTGGTCTGAAAATATGTGTATGATTACAACTTATATTTTATTCTCTCTTGTTGATATATTTTTTTTAAATTATAAACTTTTTTCTTTATATCTTGCTGACCTCTACTAACTCAGGCCACAATAAGAGCTTTGTGCCAGAGACATGACACCACCTAGAAAAGGAAAATACATAAAATGTGTCCCACCATGCTGTGCACAGTTAATATCCCAGTCCTTCTTGTAAAGTATAAACTCCCTACAGCATTTGGCACCAGCTAAAGAGATAGATTGGCAAACAATTTACCGTATTTGGTTACTTGTGCTTCATTTGCTAGAGTTGGTGTCAGTTATGCCTGTGCATTTAATCAACCTGTCAGGAACCCAGGAATGTAAAATTTTGCCTAAATATGTCTTGTATATAGTAGCTCCCTGATATGGTTTCTGTTATTTCACTGTACATGGGCACTAGAACGTTTCCCCTCCATATGTTTATTAATTTTTTTTACTGTCATCATTTGGGTAAGTATAACGTACTAGCTTTCATTATATTTTTTTTTTTTTGGGGGGGGGGGGAGATAGCAATTGCTTTAATTGGTACCCTATTTGCAGAGGCATAACTACCGCCCAGTGGCATAGTGTGTGAGAAGCTGAAGGCGGGTGCTCCGGATGTAAAACTGCAAGGGACCCGGCAATGTTCCCTTAAAGTTTAAGCCTCTATAGTGCCCCTGCACCGCCACAGGCCCAGCCCCAGACTTCAAGTCACAATGTCTGTTCTGAGTTCTAGGGCCATCCACCTTGACAATGCACACAATTTTCATTGTCTGCATTGCCAGGGTAGGTGGCCATCTCCTCCCTCTTGCCCTGATGTTGCTACCAGAAGAGGAGAAGGATACAACACAGCAAAAAGAAGGAAGTGGCGCCAGCTTGTATCCCCACACAGAACTACAGGTAACATCTGCTACATTATCTGTACTCAGAGAGTTGTCACTGTGTTATCTGTGGTGTTACATAGGACTGCAGGTAACATCATATACATTCTCTGTACTCAGTGTTGTCATTGTATTATCTATGGCGTTACATAGGACTGCAGGTTACATCTACGATATGATCTGTACTGAGAGTTATCACTGTGATATCTGTGGTGTTACATAGAACTGCATTTAGCATCTACTACATTATCTGTACTCAGAATTATCACTGTTATCTGTTATAGGACAAATCTATATTCTACAGTGGCACTGGCACAGTAGACTGTCCTGTGTCGATCGCTGCATACAGGTATGGGAGGGGGGACTTTATTGGCAACATAGCTCAGCACTAGAGAGAGATAAGTGGTGGTGAAGGACCTGAGTGATGTTATTATCATGTGAGCAGTGCAAAAAGAGAGCTGAAGTGCAGAGGAGAAGTGGTGAGGGACAGAGCTTCTGTTCTGTGCATGGAGGAGAGGTAACTGGTTTCTCTTCCTCTATAAGTTTTCAAATGCTAGGAGTTGTAGTACTTTCCTTATTCTCACTCTCTGTAATGCCCTCAGATAGCCAATAACAACAGTCTGGTTATGCTCAGAGTTGTAGTTATCTCTTATATTCATCTCCCTACAATGTCTACTGATGCCCTGTAATAACAGTCTGGACATGCAGAAAGCTGTAGTTCTCCCCTCTTATACCTTTCTCCCTATAATTTCTACTGATGCCCTATTTCTTCTGGACAGACCAGTAGTTGTAGTTGTCTGTCCCTGTAATGTCCTCTGATAGCCCATATTAATATCCTTGAAATGCTGGGAGTCACCAGTTTGGCATGTGACCCGGTGGAGGCAGACCCCAGCGGTGGTAAGTATGATCACCACCGCGGGTGTAGACACGAGGTAGTCCTGCGCTTTATGTGGTGGGTAACTGCTTGGTTTGTGGGAAGGTTTGTTTGAACATCCTTTTTTAGTTGTATTTTCTTTACTGCATTCACTGTGAGAGATAAATAATGTGTTGATTTTATAGTACATGTCATTATGGTTACATAGTTAATATGTTTGAAAAAGTCCATCAAGTTCAACCAGTGTATAGTTGGGGATGTGAGTTTTAGAAAAGGGGAGTGAGTTCCAGACGTGTACACATTTTCAAAGGCATTAATGTTATTTAATTTTAAGAATTTATCTAAGCCTTTTTTAAAACTGCCTGTTCCTGCTGTGACCACGTCCTGAGGTAGACTACTCCACAGATTCACAGTTCTTACAGTAAAGAAACCTTGATGCCTTTGAAGACTGAACTTATACTTCTCCAGATGGACGCAGTGCCCCTTGTCTTTTGTGGGGATTTTACATGGAGCAGCTTTTCACCATATTTTTTATGCAGACCATTTATATATTTGTATAGGTTAATCATGTCCCACCTTAGAGGTCTCTTTTCAAGACTAAATACATTTAATTCATTTAATCTTGCCTCACAACTAAGACCCTCCATGCCCCTTATCAGTTTAGTCGCTCTCCTCTCTAATTTTTCCCAGCTCCAGGGCATCCTTTCTATAGACTGGTCTCCAGAAATGAACTGCATATTCCAGATAAGGCCACAACAAAGTTTTGTAAAGTGGTAATATTACATCCCTGTCCCATGAGTCCATGCATCGTTTAATACATGACAAAACCCTGATAGCCTTAGAAGCAGCTGATTGACATTGTGTGCTGTTATTTAATCTATAATCTAGGACACCCAAATCCTTCTCTATAAGTGACTCTCTCAGTGTAACTCTCTCTAGGACATAAGATGCAAGTAGATTTTTACTACCCAGATTCATAACTTTACATTTATCCACATTAAACCTCATATGCCAAGTTCATGCCCAGTTCATGGGGTACACCACTTATAACCTGGGAACAGCCTGAATCATTGGAATCACTGGAATCATTCAGATAGGAATCAGTCAGAATTTGAATAATTGACCACAGCCTGGTTGCAGTGTTTCTTTCTTTAATCTGCTTTTTCCCCTGATACAGCATTTTGTAAGGCAAACTGTTTTTACTCGACATTCTTTTTTTTTTAAATTACTATAAGCTTTATTAAGCATTTTATAAAATCTCACTAAGGGATTTGAGCATGATATCTTCTGACCACTTCTATAACACATTGCAACATTTTTCCATTTGCAATTTACACTTTCCTTTTTGTTGTTGCAGTGTATTGTATGTTAAACACGTTTTGTTAAAAGTGTTTATTGTTGAAATATTTTTGCCCCCTCCCATCCTCCCCAACGCTAACGGTATATTTCGATGGACATTACATCCACCACTAATAAACATCCAGGAGAATACCTCACCACATACATATCACTTCTACTGACATCTCCTCTAATGTAGATGTTCTCTTTCCTTGTCTTCTCCATTGGGAGCAGACCATAATGTCTACAGCTGTGTATCGTCCCTGCAGAGTTTACCACATAGACATCTTAGTTTCCTCACTTTTTGAACATCCTTCCTCTCCTGGTGCCCAACAGTGTCATCCTACTGCTACCCCCAATACTGTACATGCTGTACTCCCCAATGCCCCCATATAATATACTGCTGAAAAAACAGTGTCATACAAATCATCCCCCCATACTAATAATGCTCCCAAACCTCTCACTAATTATAATTCTGTCCCAAAGTGCCCTCTAATAGTGTCCTATACAGTGATAATGCTGAAAGTGCCCCTGTTAGTAGTTGTGCCCAATAATAATGCGTCCCCACTGTACCACCAGTAGTAATAATGACCCCTAAAATAAGTCCCTCTATACTGCCTCTAGTGGTAATAAGGACCCTTATAGTGCCCCTAGTAGTTATCATGCGCCCCTCTTTAGTGACCCAGTAGTTGATATATGCCCCTGTATAGTGCCCCCAGTAGTTGATATAGGCCCCCTCGATAGTGCCCCCAGTAGTTATAGTGCCCGCAGAAGTGACAGGAAAAAAAAATCACATGAGTACTGCACCTTGCTTCAATCTTCAAAGCAGGTTACAGGCCTCTTCAGGCCTGCAGCCTGTGGTCCATCTTCCCAATGTGCCGGCACAGGCAACAGCTATGAAGATATTGTGCTGCCTGCGTCCTGGGGCGATGACATCATTATGACTGCCTGAGACCTGTCAGACTAGGTCTGAAGCTTATGAGGAAGCACAGGCAGTTAAGAAATTAAAACATCATTGCGACTGCCTGCGCTTCCTCATAGGCTTCAGACCTAGTAGTTGTGGGCTGTGAGTGTTAACGGCAGGGCTGGGAACCATTGATTCCCATCCCCTGCTGCACTATTTAACTGTATCCCATCCTGAGGATGGCAATACAGTTGTATCTGCAGCACCAACTAGTTTCAGGGCCCGGAGTGGCCCACCCAGGCACTGGCCCATTTGGCATTTGCCAAAATTGCCAGATGGGCAGTCTGGCCCTATGTTAGAAATATCACCTTTCTGAAACTTAATCTTGTCTTATGAACTTACAATAGCACATGATCCTAATATAACATCTGGTATCAGTTAAATAAAAAGTCCATGAGTGTTTTAAAGGAATGCCAAGATTTATTTATTACACATTAGGCCAGGAAACATTTAGTGGTCTATACATACTTTATCCATTACAAAATGTAAAACTGGCCAAATATTAGTAAATGAGGGGGAAAGCAGTAGACACAGTTTGGTTATTATGTATTATTTACTTACAAAGATATTGTCAGTTTTTATTGTTACCTTTCAAGGGGTTGTGCCAACATTAAACTCTGTGACCTGTGCATAGGTCACTGTGCAGGTAAGCTGTGACCATCACATATTGGGAATGATGGTAATTATTGTGAATGATGGTTCCTGTTTATCTCTCTATGTCATATAGGTCATTGTAATCCTGCCTGTAATGATAATAAGATGACTACTTAAAAGTGATACATACAGGGCATTTTGGCATAGTGGCTTAGTGACCAGTGTGAAAACTGCAGGTTATTTTTATATAGGTAGTGGCATGGAAAATAAAAAAATTATTTCAACAAAATAGCTAACAAATATGGAAACATGAAACCCTGATTTAAACAATAGGCAATTTACGGACAGCATGTTCCCTTTAAAATGTTGGGAGAACATAAGAGGCCATAGACTTTGAGATGAATGGAGTTGCTCAGGAACCTGATGTATTCATGTGCTGTTCCTGTAACACTTATGTGGACGGGTGCTGTCATAATGAATGTATAGGATGATTTTTAATTTTAAGTATTACAGGGCAGTAACTTAAGTTCAGGAAACTGAGGCTCAGCAGTAAGGTCGGCACGGGTGGATGTTGTGATGGTTGTATTGGGTAGGTCAAGCAGATGCTGAGTTACAAGCTTCCTGTTTCCATTCCTGGTTCATGTGAATACTGGATCTGCTTTCACTGTAGAAGCCTCTTTTCCCACCCCTTGATGACACAACAGCAGGATAAAGATGGGTCAGCTCTATGTTACTGATTTCTAATACCTACTCTGCCGTTGCCATATACAGTCATTTTTGTAAGATAGAATGAAGCCTGCCAGATCCGTGTTACTGCAAGTCCACCGTTCCGCTGGAAGTCCACTCCGGCCACATTCAAACCGCAATGTGCTGTAATTTCTGTCCAGCAGCCTCTCCGCATGTTTGCAGTGCTGCGGCCGGACCTCCGGCCCGCCACCATTATAGTGAATGGGGGTGGAGCGGACTTCCAGCGGCAAGGTGGACTTGCGGTAGCACAGTTCTGGCAGGCTGTTCCCCCGCCAGAACAGCTTGCCAAAAAAGGCTACTGCAAGTGTGAAAGTAGTCTGAGAGCTTGATAGTGGCTCATACAGGTGCAAAGGAGCCATGCTCCACCAGACAGTGCTCTCTGTATGATGCACGACGTGCATTGCCTGCACCCTTCTAAAGGGTAGATGAAGGTTTCATGAAGCTCCTATATACTATGTAACTTCCCTCCATGGAAGGAATGTCAGTCTGGGCTATAGCTATGACTATAAAAAGGTCCCCTGCAACTATAATTTGTCCCAAAGAAAAGTCGTTAGCTGCTGCTGTAAAAAATGTACCTTCAAGGCTGTTCTGCTTCTGCTCCTTCCATTTAGATTTAGACCCAGTGTTGACAGTGAAGGGATTTTGGGGAGACTGTGACCCTGGAAGACTAGATTTTATGAGCCAGTATTTCCTGAAGAATTTGTTGCCTTGGGCAGTTTGTCACTGCACTGACAACTCCAGCTATGGAGCGATGGATGATGGAAGTGACTAGATGCAACTGTCCTAGTTAAAGGGGTTGTGAAGGGTAGCTTTCGAGTTTAGAAATATTATCCAAGACTATTGTCTTGGTTGTTTGTTTTTTTTTTTGACTTCTAGAAATATTTTATTTTTAATTTGTCTTATTTATTCACATTGTATGAGGACTCGGAAGTTTATTTTATCCCCTTTCATTAAAAACTTGCTCCATTAGATGGCTTTTACTGAACCAAGAGGGAATGTTAACGGTAACTGTTACGTATGAATGAGCCTTTGCCTTGATGATATCACACCACAAACCTGGTTATTCCTCATAAACATATTTCTAAGGAGTTTCCACTTCTTTTGTCGGTGACATGCAAAAACCTAAGTCTATGTGTGCTCTTACTTTTTTCTGCTACAATTTATTTCATCTGCAGGCAGAAATTTGTGAAATAATAAGACAAAGCAGCCACCAGCAGGAAGCTCTGCGCAGTGTCCCAGACACATCTGGCAGGTGAAAGAAATGTAAATATTTGGAGGAACTTGGGGTCATTTTTGGGTAGACAAAAAAGAAATTGTTTCCAATTGATTCCAGTTTAAAGATGAATGAATAGCTATTGCAGGTTATTTCTCTTTAATTCTTGTTAAAGGGGTTTTCCAGAACTCACATATTGATGACCTATCCTTCTGACACCCTCACTGATCAGCTGTTTGAAGAGGCCATGGCATCCCGCTGAGCGTTGCGGGCTCTTCTTTGGCCAGGGAAATCACGTTCATCAGTCACATGGCCTAGATACAGCTAAGTGCCATTCTTGTGAATGGACCTGAGCTGCAATACCAAGCACAGCCCCTATACAATGAACGGCACTGGGCTTAGTTATCTGTGTGGAGGCTGCAGTGCTCACCAGAGCCCCACAGCCTCTTCAAATAGCAGATTAGAAGAAAAGCACATTTAAAAGATGTTCCAAAATTTTAATATTGATGGTCCATCCTTAGGATAGTTCATCAATATCTGATGGCATTGGTGACGTTGGGGCCGGTATGACCACAGCTTTCTCTATTGTGTAGTGAATAGAGCTGGTAAATGCAGCACTGGTGCACATATTTTAGAACACATTTATTAAGTGTTTTAGGATAGGTTGTAAAAAAAGTGGTGCCATGCTCTAAAAAATGTGACAAAATTGTGTCGCATTTTTCTGGGTTAAACTAAGCTAACAAATAGGTGATGTAAACTAGACAATCCATAGCTGTGCCAGATTTATCGACAGCATCAGCCATCTGTTATAACTCTAGTGCAGTTTAAGACTGTCTTACTTTTAGATAGTATTAGTAAATGTAGGCCAGTGTGTCTAAATGCTGCAAACACCAGTGATTAGCCTATAGCTGTCTGCAGACATAAGATATTTAGCTGCAGACCATAGCAAGATCTAGCTAAAGCTGGTCATACACATTAGATTAACATTGACTGAACCCTCTAATTTCAGCTGGCCATGATGATTATCTATTGTATATGTGGACAGCTCTAGCTAAAGCTGGTCATACACATGAGATTAAAGGGGGTTTCTGGGACTTTACTACTGATGACCTATCCTCTGATAGGTCATCCGTATCTGATCGGTGGGGGTCCGACACCCTGGACACCTTGTCAGTCTGTTGTTTGAGAAGGCAGCGGCGCTCACAGGAGCTCACTGAGCACAGTGCTGTACAAACCCATTTTGGCCATAGACATGAGATTATGATTGGCCAGAATGTGTCCAATCACCTTTTAGCAACATCAGAGACTAAACTCCCAGATCAAGCACATTATAAAAACAACACAATGTGCTTGCACAACATGGATAGTGATAGTAGGTCATAATCTGGCCAATCATGCCATACTCTTTTAGTTTTAGCTGATAATGACCTAAAACTTCCAACATGACAGATTACATTTTCAGCATATTGAGATGACATAAGGCTAGAGATGTTGTTCAGAGGCAAATAACAATTTTAGCCCAATATGGTGAACATAATGCAATGCTGATATGGTTGTCAGGCCTGTTCTTTTACAGTACATATGGAAATACCTTCCTATAAGGTTAACCGTTTTACTGCAGTTGTTCACAGTGTAGTAAAATAGTCATTATTTCTGCCTATTTTGATAGCAAATATCATAGTAACTACTGTCCGTTTTTTTAGTTTAATATTTAAAAAATACCAGAATTTTATTCTCTTTAATGAAAGCAGTCAGTGAGTATTGCAGTTTATAGATTCGGCATCTTTGAACTCTATTTAAGTGCTGGAGAGGACCTACTTTTTGTGAAGGGAATGGGGTAAGTCATTGAAGTTTTACACATAAGTTAAAATCAATTTAAGAAGAGTGAAAACGTGCACTCAACATCTTTGTTACTGTCCCGGTGAAAAACTGTCTATATACTTTCTCACAGTCCGTGCCAAGCTTTTACCTTCACCCCAGCTTTATATCATTATGGCTTCCTATAATTTTGATTATGTTGTTGCAAAGTCCCCAGACCAGATGTGGAAGCCTCCTGCGCCTGATGTGTGTTCTTAGGCCGGATCTACTTGGTGCTGCTGATGAGTGGTGCAAAGGTCTGGTTTGACTTGGATCTCTTTCAAACAGGTTTTCATTTCACACATGTGCCTCCTCCCTGCAGACCCCTCTAATCCATTTCCTCCTGCTATAGGGTATGTTGAGGCTTTTGAGTATCACAACGTGCAGGGAACCTTCTTTTTAAGTGTTGTCTGTGTATAATTTATGCATGGTACTTCTTTCCTGAGGTGAGACAGAGGGTTGAATTTGAGCCTAAAGTCTGTTAAAACTGCGCTCATAGACAATTGGGGCTTCTTTATGTAGATACAAGCGCAAATGCATTTTTGGCATGCACCTCAGATTTGCTAACTCAGTACTTTTCAGTATGCAAACACCAAATGCTGAAAATGTCAAGGACATATATCAGCAAGGTGTTCATTATATATATCATACCTTGTCACACATAGCCGTTTTTTAATTACACTACAGCGTATTGGAAGGCTATCATTTCAGGCTTGACTAGGCCAGTATTTCATTGGAGTGTCCTGGTTTCCACCCTACTCTTATAATATTCTAAAAAATGTTGAAAAATTTGCATCTTATGAAGGTGATCCAAGATTAAGTTCTTTAAGCCAAAATGAGGAATGTGACAAAAAACCTGATACTATATAAAACTAGAAATAAATTAATTGGACATAAACAATAACATGGAGAAGTTACCTTGCCTTTTAAGAATAATCCAGCCATATAAAGTAGATATCTAATTTTTCCAAATGTCTATGAACATGGACACTTGGCTCACCACAAAAGCCATTCTAGATTCCACACTTTCTATATTGTGCTCTATCATGCTCTGGGCGTGCTTCCTCCAGAGTAACTTTCCTAGGTCTCCCACAACTGTTTGAGCCACCATATTGATACCAATATCTGTTCAGCAGTTTCTACCTTCTTGAATAAAGAAAGATCGCTTACTATCTCTATCCTTAGTGACTACTGCAAGAAGAGGAAAACAACAAAGCACCTCATAACACAGTACCCACATTAACCAATAAGGGAATAGGAGGACAATATAGGTATTGTGCTCACCTTTGGGATTTGTACATGTCCACCACACAACATGAATTAGGGTATATAAATATGAGAATCCAGCTGATGCACCTTAGCCTGGGCTAATGGCAGGAGAGCCACTTGTATATGAAAACAAGATCGCTGGATGGTTCTTCAAGATGGAAGGTACTGAATAAATTACAGTAGGTGTATTGGCTAAGCATTTCAGCCCTGAACTAGCGGCACCCATCATTTTCAGTTTTACCTGCTAATAACTCCCACAAATGCATGCTACTTTCCTATTCAGCAGCTCTCATCTCAGAGTGTTGTCATGCGCAGGCTATCTACTCTGTATTATAAACAAGAGACAGATCAGCACTGGGAGAAGGAGCTCAGCCTTGAGTCCCTGGGCTGCAGAAAGTGGAAGGGGGAGGGCTGCTTTAGATGGTGATATCTCCTCAATGGTAGCAACTGGTCTTGTTTAAAAGCTGAAATTCCAGGGTTTCATACAAGACCAAAATGACAGTTAAGTCCAAGCAACAGAGAAGAAACCACTGTTAGAAATCGAGTCAGGAATTATTGTGGATAAAATCTGCTTTTACTTTCACTTTCAGCTTTATTCTCAGCATCCCTATTTCTCTATTTCTATCAGTGATATCTCCCCCCTGTACTGAACAGATCGCAGTCATTCTGGTATTGTCTGAAAGCTTGGAATGTCATATTTCAGATAATATAAAGCTCTGGTTGGTACCAAACCAGAGATATGAGCAGCTAAAGCTATAGCTGTGTTATGGCGGTAAAATTATTGGGGATGAATGTTCTGGCATACGCTCATTCCTGACAATCTGCCCGTCTAAAGGTACAGTTGATCACCCATTGAACGAGCTAAATGCTCATTCATCGGGTGAAACTGTTGTTCCTGAAGGCAAGTAAATTTCTGGGCAGCAGATCGTGCTGTCTAAACATCACTCTGTTGTCCAGAAATGATGCAGCTGTATCGCTGTTGCGGCCGCTCGGTCTCCTGCTGTGGAGGTGACTGCTGCATGTAAATACAGCACTTCACCTCCACTGAACGAGCAGCTAGTTGTCGGGAAGGAATGCTTCCTTCACGATAATCGTCTGCTGCTTGCCCTGTGTAAACTTACCATTAGCTAGTGAAAATATATAGGCGACTTTAATTTTATTAAGCCATATTCATTAATATCTGTTCCTACAGTTCTTGCTAAGCATACCCACTAGCATAAATATAAAGATAGATAAGTCTGGCCCCATGAGAACAAGTAAGTACATTGATAGTGAGTGAGGTAAATCACAGGGGTATACGTGAATATTTTTGGTCCATTTTGTGTCTATTTTTAGTAGAAACCTGGTTATAGAGGGTGAAACTGGACCTCTTAAAAATCAAAATAATGAGAGTGGATCTTTTTTGTATGCTGACCACATCAACTCTTGAGCCCCATTCACACCTACACTAGAATCTGGATATTTACCTGGAGCGGCTATATGAGTGAATGCACACATCTGCAATATCTGTCCTGGAGTTTATCCAGACCTTTCTCTAGTACTAATTATGGGTTTTGTCTGTGAGTGAGCGCATGTGTGAAATGTTCTGCAAAATCTCAGTGGGCGTGTTGCTGATATGTTCGCCATGTGACTGGCGTGTTGACATGTTTGCCATGTGAGTAACTGGAAACCAGAAGAAACAGTAGACATACTTGAACAATAAGACAACATGGCTGATTGGAAACATGAGGGGATCTGTGAACTTCTTTCTGTAAGGGCTGATGCTGAAATAGTGAAACAGATTCAAGGAACGGCAAGAGATTCGGTCATTTACGACCAACTAACCAGTTTGCAATGTGATTGCGGTATTAATAGATCAAAAGATCAGGTGAACAGCAAACTAAACGCAAAAAAACAGTACCATCATGTTGTGGACCGCAATGGCCAGAGTGTAAATGACCTCCACGTAATTATGCTATTATGGAAATGGTTTTAAGGAATGTCTGCAAGAGCTGCAACCCCCCACCATACACAAAAACTCCAGATAAACTTAAAGAGGACCTTTCACCTCTCCTGACATGCCCGTTTTAATAGCTATATGCCTCCCCCATGTATAAATAATTCTGAAACATCTATTTTTATGGCTCTATGTGGTAACGCCGGTGGTTGCCAGCTGCCGGCGTACTACTATTCCCAGCACTCACCTTCGCAGGATTCCTCTCCATGCTCCATCTGGACACCGCCATGTTGTTTCATCCTCCAGGGCTACTCCGGCTGTGTCCCGTAGGGGGCGGGCACCGTCTCTCTCTGCTTCTTATACACGCAGTGTGTGCACCTGAAATCTGTCCCCCACCTGTCCTGGCCCAAGATCATCTATTTAAGGCGGCCCCGCCCACTCTCTGATGCCTGTGCAATATTGTGGTTTATCCATAGCAAAGGTGTGCTATCGTTTCCAGTGCTGTTATTCCTTGTATGAACCGTGTCTGTTCCTGCCTTCTACGTTCCTGCCTGATCCTTTGGTACCACGTTGATCCTCCAGTTGCCGACTCTGTTTGCTGACCTGAACCTGTGCTGCCCGCCTCGACCATTTGCTTGTTCCTGACTACGCCTCTGTCTGTTCTCTGGTACCTCGCTGCCCTCCTGTGTATGATCCGGACTCTCGACTCTGCTACCCCGAGACCTGCTGCAGCCAAGCTTGTACAACCATGGCTCTGCTACTCTGAGTTCAGCTACTACCCCAACTCTGCTATTCAAGTCCTGCTACTGCCATGCCTGCATAATCCCAGCTCTACTACTCCAAGTTCAGCTACTATCTCAGCTCTGCTACTCAAGTTAAGCTTCTGCAGCTCCTCCTGCCTGGCCAGCCGTTTCCTACTCCTGCTAGTAGGTAACACAGTGAGTCCACATCACCTGAATTGTTACAGTTTGCTCAGGCCATGGACTCCGCTGGCAAGCCCAAGCCTATTGTTCAGGACCTTTACCATGAACTACAGTGTCAGAGTGAATGTCAGGATGTTCTGTTGCAGTGTTTAAACACTATCTCTGCCCGTTTGGATGCAATAAGTCCATCCACACCAGTTGCACTACAAGTCCCAGCAACTCCTGTTTCTCCTGCTGCACCATGTTCACACCATGCCAGTTCTGCTGTCCAGCTGCCTCTGCCTCCTCACTACAGTGGTGATCTGAAGTCCTGCAGAGGCTTTCTCAACCAATGCCTGATCCATTTTGAGCTGCATAGTGACAAGTTTCCTTCTGAACGAGCAAAAGTGGCCTTTATTATCTCCCTGCTCTCTGGAGAGGCTCTCGCCTGGGCCAATCTTCTGTGGGAACATAGCGGCCCTGTGACCTCGAATCTTCAGACTTTTCTGGCTTATTTTCGCACAGTGTTCGAAGAACCAGGTCGAACTTCATCTGCGGCTATGGCTTTGCTCCGCCTCCGTCAGGGTTCCATGACTGTAGGACAGTATGCTATACAATTCCGCACTCTTGCCACAGAACTTGCCTGGAATGAAGAAGCCCAATTGTCCGTGTTCTGGGAGGGTCTTAGTGACCGTATTAAAGATGAACTTGATGGCAGAGATCAGCCTACCTCCCTTGATGCACTAATCACTCTTGCCACTCGTATTGATATACGGTTTCATGATCGCTTCGCTCAGGTGGCTCGAGCAAAGAGGTTTCCTAGACTTGCACTCTCTTTCCAGAAGCCCATTCTGTTTCCAGCTTCCAAGACGACTGAGGAACCCATGCAAGTCGAACGCCTGAAACTCTTGGACCAGGAACGCCAGCGTCGACGTATTGAAAATTTGTGCCTGTATTGTTGTGGCAAGGGACACTTTGTGCGCAACTGCCCACAAAGTTCTCCAAGGTGGAGAACTCCAGCGCCTAGGCTCTTTAGGAGAGGTGAACCTAGGCGATAATGACTGCTCTCCTAAGCTCTATATACCAGTGACTCTCGCTATGCCGAAGACCAGTATATCTGTGCCTGCTTTCCTGGATTCCGGTTCTGCTGGTAACTTTATCCGTCAAGCCCTGGTTTCTCAGTACCAGTTGCCAACTATCTGCCTGGAAAAACCTTTAGTGGCTACAGTTGTTAATGGACAATCTTTACCTGAGCCTATCCAGTTGGTTACCGCACCTTTAAAGCTACAAATTGGAATTCTGCATTCTGAAGAGATCTCCTTTTACGTCCTGCCAAACTCCACCGATCCTGTTCTCCTGGGCCTTCCCTGGCTACGCAAGCATTCTCCGGTTATCGATTGGCAAACTGGGCAGATCCTTCGCTGGGGTTCTCGCTGTCACAATACCTGCCTGTCTGAGGTCCATCCCGCATCGGCTATTCCAGTACCACCGAACTTGTCTGGGTTACCTCCACAATTTGCAGCGTTTGCTGACGTCTTCAGCAAAAAGAAGGCAGAGACTTTACCACCCCATCGTCCTTATGACTGCCCTATTGAACTTTTGCCTGGGACTACACCTCCCCGTGGAAGGGTTTATCCATTGTCTCTACCTGAAACCCAAGCCATGGCTGAATATATTAAAGAAAACCTGGAGAGGGGGTTTATCCGGAAGTCTACCTCACCTGCTGGAGCTGGCTTCTTTTTCGTAGAGAAGAAGGATGGTTCTCTTCGTCCCTGCATCGATTATCGGGGGCTGAACAAAATAACGGTGAAAAATAAGTACCCTTTGCCGTTGATCTCTGAACTCTTTGATCGTATTCGTGGAGCGCGGGGCTTACAACCTGATCCGAATCCGCAAGGGCAATGAATGGAAGACAGAGTTTAACACCCATGACAGCCACTATGAATATATGGTCATGCCTTTCGGACTTTGCAACGCGCCCGCTGTCTTCCAAGAGTTTGTAAATGATGTCTTTCGGGATCTTCTCTATGTTTGTGTGGTGGTGTATCTAGATGACATCTTAGTCTACTCTCCAGACCAGTCTTCCCATCGGAAGCATGTGCGTCTAGTTCTGCAGCGCCTAAGGGAGAATGGACTGTATGCCAAACTAGAAAGGTGTGAGTTTGAAAAGTCCTCCCTGCCATTCTTGGGATACATCATCTCCAGTTCCGGACTGCAAATGGATCTAGACAAGTTGTCAGTAGAGATGAGCGAGTAGTGTTCGATCGAGCTGGTATTCGATCGAATACTACGATATTCGGCACACTCGATTTCAATCGAGTATAACGGCGATGGCGCACTTAGAATTCGTTTCCCCTCCCACCTTCCCTGGCGCTCTTTTTCCACCAATCAACATGCAGGGGGGGTATGACAGGCACGCTGAGCACGCTGGCAGCGCGAAAACAGCGTCTACATGCATTGGCTGGAAAAACCATGTGACCTCGAATATTAAAAACTCAGCTCTTCCTGCTCGTACGCATATGCTGCGTGAACTTAGTCAGGGACAGAGGCTGGAGAAGGGAGAGACAGATTTTAGCTGTTGGACAGGCAGGAGCGTGAATAAAAGCCCTTATCAGGGCTACTACAGTGGACTTCAGTGATAGCTTTACTACAATATAGACTTTACAGAGAACGGCTGCTGTATTCAGGGATAGCTGCTGGAGTAGGGACAGAGAGAGGCATTAGTGGTGTATTAGGTGCTCTGCTACATACCAAACTATATTTGGCACTACTGCTGTGTACCTTGAAATATACAATATCTAGGCCTTTTAATTGGCAACTGTACTGTGCGTTCTCTTGCTAAATAATTTCACATACCTGGTGTAAATACCCACCGTCTGTTCAGTTAGTACACGGCTGTGTACTTTGAAATATACAATATCTAGGCATTTTAATAGGCCACTGTACTGTGCGTTCTCTTGCTAAATTATCTCACATACCTGGTGTAAATACCCACCGTCTGTTCAGTTACTACACGGCTGTGTACTTTGAAATATACAATATCTAGGCATTTTAATAGGCCACTGTACTGTGCGTTCTCTTGCTAAATTATCTCACATACCTGGTGTAAATACCCACCGTCTGTTCAGTTAGTACACGGCTGTGTACTTTGAAATATACAATATCTAGGCATTTTAATAGGCCACTGTACTGTGCGTTCTCTTGCTAAATTATCTCACATACCTGGTGTAAATACCCACCGTCTGTTCAGTTACTACACGGCTTTGTACTTTGAAATATACAATATCTAGGCATTTTAATAGGCCACTGTACTGTGCGTTCTCTTGCTAAATTATCTCACATACCTGGTGCTAATACCCACCGTCTGTTCAGTTACTACACGGCTGTGTACTTTGAAATATACAATATCTAGGCATTTTAATAGGCCACTGTACTGTGCGTTCTCTTGTTAAATTATCTCACATACCTGGTGTAAATACCCACCGTCTGTTCAGTTACTACACGGCTGTGTACTTTGAAATATACAATATCTAGGCATTTTAATAGGCCACTGTACTGTGCGTTCTCTTGTTAAATTATCTCACATACCTGGTGTAAATACCCACCGTCTGTTCAGTTACTACACGGCTTTGTACTTTGAAATATACAATATCTAGGCCATTTAATAGGCCACTGTACTGTGCGTTCTCTTGTTAAATTATCTCACATACCTGGTGTAAATACCCACCGTCTGTTCAGTTACTACACGGCTTTGTACTTTGAAATATACAATATCTAGGCCATTTAATAGGCCACTGTACTGTGCGTTTTCTTGTTAAATTATCTCACATACCTGGTGTACATACCCACCGTCTGTTCAGTTACTACACGGCTTTGTACTTTGAAATATACAATATCTAGGCATTTTAATAGGCCACTGTACTGTGCGTTCTCTTGCTAAATTATCTCACATACCTGGTGTAAATACCCACCGTCTGTTCAGTTACTACACGGCTTTGTACTTTGAAATATACAATATCTAGGCCATTTAATAGGCCACTGTACTGTGCGTTTTCTTGTTAAATTATCTCACATACCTGGTGTACATACCCACCGTCTGTTCAGTTACTACACGGCTTTGTACTTTGAAATATACAATATCTAGGCATTTAATAGGCCACTGTACTGTGCGTTCTCTTGCTAAATTATCTCACATACCTGGTGTAAATACCCACCGTCTGTTCAGTTAGTACACGGCTGTGTACTTTGAAATATACAATATCTAGGCATTTTAATAGGCCACTGTACTGTGCGTTCTCTTGCTAAATTATCTCACATACCTGGTGTAAATACCCACCGTCTGTTCAGTTACTACACGGCTTTGTACTTTGAAATATACAATATCTAGGCATTTTAATAGGCCACTGTACTGTGCGTTCTCTTGCTAAATTATCTCACATACCTGGTGTTAATACCCACCGTCTGTTCAGTTACTACACGGCTGTGTACTTTGAAATATACAATATCTAGGCATTTTAATAGGCCACTGTACTGTGCGTTCTCTTGTTAAATTATCTCACATACCTGGTGTTAAATACCCACCGTCTGTTCAGTTACTACAACGGCTGTGTACTTTGAAATATACAATATCTAGGCATTTTAATAGGCCACTGTACTGTGCGTTCTCTTGTTAAATTATCTCACATACCTGGTGTAAATACCCACCGTCTGTTCAGTTACTACACGGCTTTGTACTTTGAAATATACAATATCTAGGCCATTTAATAGGCCACTGTACTGTGCGTTCTCTTGTTAAATTATCTTCACATACCTGGTGTAAATACCCACCGTCTGTTCAGTTACTACAACGGCTTTGTACTTTGAAATATACAATTATCTAGGCCATTTAATAGGCCACTGTACTGTGCGTTTTCCTTGTTAAATTATCTCACATACATGGTGTACATTACCCACCGTCTGTTCAGTTACTACACGGCCTTTGTACTTTGAAATATACAATATCTAGGCATTTTAATAGGCCACTGTACTGTGCGTTCTCTTGCTAAATTATCTCACATACCTGGTGTAAATACCCACCGTCTGTTCAGTTACTACACGGCTTTGTACTTTGAAATATACAATATCTAGGCATTTTAATTAGGCCACTGTACTGTGCGTTCTCTGCTAAATTATCTCACATACCTGGTGTAAATACCCACCGTCTGTTCAGTTACTACACGGCTTTGTACTTTGAAATATACAATATCTAGGCATTTTAATAGGCCACTGTACTGTGCGTTCTCTTGCTAAATTATCTCACATACCTGGTGTAAATACCCACCGTCTGTTCAGTTACTACACGGCTGTGTACTTTGAAATATACAATATCTAGGCATTTTAATAGGCCACTGTACTGTGCGTTCTCTTGTTAAATTATCTCACATACCTGGTGTAAATACCCACCGTCTGTTCAGTTACTACACGGCTGTGTACTTTGAAATATACAATATCTAGGCATTTTAATAGGCCACTGTACTGTGCGTTCTCTTGTTAAATTATCTCACATACCTGGTGTAAATACCCACCGTCTGTTCAGTTACTACACGGCTGTTGTACTTTGAAATATACAATATCTAGGCCATTTTAATAGGCCACTGTACTGTGCGTTCTCTTGTTAAATTATCTCACATACCTGGTGTAAATACCCACCGTCTGTTCAGTTACTACACGGCTGTGTACTTTGAAATATACAATATCTAGGCCATTTAATAGGCCACTGTACTGTGCGTTTTCTTGTTAAATTATCTCACATACCTGGTGTAAATACCCACCGTCTGTTCAGTTACTACACGGCTGTGTACTTTGAAATATACAATATCTAGGCATTTTAATAGGCCACTGTACTGTGCGTTCTCTTGCTTAAATTATCTCACATACCTGGTGTAAATACCCACCGTCTGTTCAGTTACTACACGGCTGTGTACTTTGAAATATACAATATCTAGGCCTTTTAATAGGCCACTGTACTTGTGCGTTCTCTTGTTAAA